>OZ005656.1:134297721-134527721 GCA_963930645.1 Salticus scenicus | reverse complement strand
TTACAACATTAAGAAATGCTTTCCATGTACTTGTTTTTTATTTACTTCTACAGTAGTATCAGTAAATGTCATGCATTTATATTCTAAAGATTACGGATTTCACAAAATATTTTAAGATAGAGTCTAGCATTAGATATACAGGGCCATACAAAAATATCCAAGATTTTTTTTTTTTTGGAAAATTGCTGAAATTGCATTTTTGCTTATATAAATAAATTAATAAAAATAAATAAATAAATCACACGTTAAATAATGTGAGAAAAAACCTCACCCTTATTTTCTTTCTTATTTCCGGTACTATATATATACTTTGTTCCAATTTAGAATTAATTCTACTCTAATTTTCTCGCATTCTTATAAATATATATATATATATATCCGTATTTCCATTAGCATGTTTCTTATATGATATGCAGATAACGGAGAATCAATTAAAAAATTACAAATAAAATAATTTTGATTTCTATTTTTTTTATTTTTTTATTTATTTTTTCAATATTTTTCACGTTTTAGAATTTTTCAGGTTTTAGGAACTGTCTTTTTTTTTTTTTTTTTTTTCTCTTTTCTTTTCTTTTCTCTTTTCTTTTCTTTTTTTTTTTTTTTTTTTAGTTATTTAATAGTCATCTTGAAGAAAATTAAATAAATAAATAAGAAATAAATGAGTAAAAATAAAAATAAAAGAACAATATAAATTCTACAATTCCTGATTTTATTTTAATTAGACATTTTAAATTTTAGTATACTTCTGATTTTAATTGGATTTCATAATTTTGTGTTTAATGATGGAAAACATATTAAAGACGGTGAAAAGTAATCATTACTACATCTTAATGTATTTTATAAATTTAGATTTAAATTAATTTCAGAAAAATAACTTCATTAAAATATATTAATGTATTTCTCCTTTAACCCTTTAGCCGTGTATAACTTTTCAACGTATTTATATATTAATTTATAAAATCAATACGAAGTGAAGTGGGAAATAAAATAATAATAATAATAATAATAATAATAATAATAATATATATATATATATATATATTTTTTTTTTAATCTATGGATATTCAGTAACCTTATTTCGTAGGAAAAAAATATATTTTTTTTTCGATAATTTGTCACATTAGTTTTTTATAATAACTATTGAGTGGCAAGAGAAGCCGTTTGCAACGATTAAAGGGGAAGTTAAATTGAAAAAAAAAATAATTTTTTACTTATTTTTAGAAATATTTATCTATATTTTAGAAGTGAAATTTTAAGAAAACTTTAGAAATTAAAATTTTACTTAATTTGCAATTGGAACCTGATTTAATGAATTTTTGAACCAAGAATAAGGTTTTAAATTGAAACAGAAACGATTAATGCGTAATCAGTAATATGATACAAAAGGTTTAAACTCTTTTGCTTACATGAAGGTTCATTTAAATTCACTTAACATTAAAGATATTCATTTCTCCTGTAATTAACAAGCATCTGTGTTAGCAGTTTTATGCACAAATTGCACTTTTGAAACAATTTTATATTATCTCTTTATATTATCTCTACTAAATATCTCTCTCTCTCTTTTTTTTTTTTTTTTTTTTTTTTTTTTTCAAAAACGTTAACAAAGTAACGGATTATGACCTCTGTAATGAAACTGAGTCCCAGACCGACTGTTTTATATGGGTTATGAATTATATCTGAGATATAAATGTAATTTTATTATAAGAAATTATCAAGTTAGAATGAAAATATTTATCGATTGTTAAAACAAGCATTGTTGAGCAAGAATGATAATAATATGTAATTATAATATTTTTTTATTATTATTCTAATTCTCTAAAAAAAAAAAAAAAAACTTTTCAAGTTAAAAATTTAATATTTTAGTAAGTATTATGTTTTTACAGTATCAATATTTTCAAATATTTTAATAAATAATTAAGTAATCAAAATAACACGTTGTATACATACATATACTCTGTTAATTGAAGCTAATAAAAATAAATAAATGAACATATATTCATCTTTGTTTAATTCACATATTTTGTAATTTTCCAACTAAGTGTTTTATGATTAAAATGTTTATGAAAATGTGAATCATACACATGTTTTTAAAATAATGTTGTCTGTTTCTAATTTCCATCATTTCTACAAAACGCCTTTCCAAATATGCATTTTACTTATGTTTTCAAATTACAGCCGTTACCAGAATAATGATCGATGTGTGTAATTTAAGTTTAAATAAACTATTGAACAGAAGCTTATTTCGGCTAGTGGAATTATATTTCTGGAAATCGCGGCAGATAATTAAATAAAATAAAAATATTTTTATGTTAAATATAGGGGAAATAGTTCCTCTCAATTTTCAATTATCTTAATAATTAAGCAGTAAGATAACATTTTAATTTTAATTTATTATCTAAACACAGGTAAAATAACTAAAAAGTCAACTGCTTCGCGAACTATGTCATCTGAATACGTTGGATATATATTGTAATATACAATTTTTATTTTGATGTAGTTTTTGATTCTCTTCAGTTTAGTTAAAGTATATAACATCTTCCATAATTATTATTTTTTTTTTTTTTTTTTTTTACGTATATTACAAAAATTTATATTACATAAATGTATATTACATGAATACTTTGAATTCCTATCATTACTATCAAATTCACAATTCATTTTTCCTGTACTATACTATGCGAGAAAGATTAATTACATTTCTCGAGATACAAAAAGTAATGTCTTTAGAGTAAATGTAAAAATAAAAAAAAACTAGTTCCTTGTACCTTGATGCCATTCTTTCACAGAAATAATTAAAATTGAAGCGGTTTATGAACGTGTAAAATTGTTGGTATTTAAATTTAGATATTTAAATATTTTTGTATTTTCTGCTATATTGCTAAGAAAATATTTATAACAAAAGTTGATTCAAACGCTTTTAATTAAGTGTCTTTTTTAAGTTTCTTCAAATTATTTTATACCCGCAAAAATAGGCATCTTTTTTTCTAAAAGTATTCAAATTATGTTCAGTAAATCTCAAAACGGGTAAATTCATCTAAATTCGGAGTTCCAGATTTTTCGTGAATGCTTATGTTTTGCAATCTTATCTATATATGAATATAGTATAAGAATGTAATAGAATAATGTAATAATGTTAATCAAAATATAGAACAAATATTACTGTATAAAAAAGTTGCAATATTTACTTTAAAAAATAAACCAATTTGACACGTATGACAACAATCTTATTATTATTTGTAGTAGCAGTAGTAGTAGTATCATGATTCAAGTATTAAAGTACTACTTAATACGTAAACAGTCAAGAAAGAAAAGCAAGTCATATTTCATTTACCAAAATATATTTAACCTATTTATTTATTTGTTTAAATGAAATGAAGCAAATAATCGGAAACATTCCCCTACTTTTTTTACTTTCTTCTATATGTAATATAGAGAAAGTATTGGATTCGTAAAAATTTTCGACCTCGGGTTTTTGATGGATTTACACGTTTTGAGAGCTGTAGAACACGATTTGACACTTTTTAGAAAATGTCTGTCTGTCTGTCTGTCAGTCTGTCTGTGTGTGTGTGTGTGTGTGTGTGACAAAATTTTGTGGCAACTGTATCTCAGGAACTACTGCACAGAATTTCATACAAATTAGTATGTAGTTGCACCTTGACATAAATTAGTGCCTATCAACTTTTGGTAAAAATTGTCTTACAGGTTGCGTTGACATCCCGCTTTTTCTAAATTTTTAACATGGTGATATAGGACAAAATTTTGTATAAATGTGCATAAAGAGAATTATTTTTTAGTAATCATTATGAAATTTACAAGAATTATTTATAATAGAGGTGGTCAACTGGGGAAAAATTTTGTATGCGTAGGAGCCTCGTGAACTTGAGAAGTTCCCCCTCGAGGGGAGTAAATTTTCAAGATGGGTATATTTCGAAATGTCTCGTCAATACCTTTAAAACGAATGGTTGAACTATAAATCTGTGATAATTTCAAAGAAAGTTATCGATTTTTTTTACTTTTAACAAAAAGTAACTTAGAAAAAAAATCGTATTTTTTTTTCTTTTTTAACGAAATTTAACCAGACTTGTCATTTAGTTGGCCCCTGACATAAACTGGGGCTGATTAGATTTGGGGATCAATCACTCAACAGGTGGTGCTGTGATCGTATTTTTTCTAAATTTTTAACATGGCAGTACCCTAACAGCACAGTTAGGCTTATCTTATCCACAGTACATCTTAAGGACGTTTATGGGATGTCTTTTCATCCAGAAGACATCTTGAAGATATTCTGGGGAGATGATGTGCTGTCTGGGTATAGGACAAAATTTCGTATAAATGTACATAATGGGAGTTATTCTTAACCTGTGATTGTGAAATTAATATGAATTATTGCTAATAGTAGTAGTTAATTAGGAAAAAAATCTCGGTCATCGCCCCTCCCCAGGGGAAAGTACCCCCCGGATGGGGTAAATTTTCAAGATGGGTATCTTTCGAAAGTTCTCGTCAATATCTTTAAAACGAATGGTTGAACTATAAATATGTGATAATTTAAAACAAAGTTATCGAAGAAAGTCTTGTGGTGGCCACAGCATACTAGTTTATTTTTAAATATTTTTTCACGATTAATTAAGGATAGTCGTAAGAAATCTTTAAAGAAAATGCTCTGGTGCCAAAAAAGTGACGAGCGATAATCCTGATATTCTTACTGCTATTAGCCTATTTCTTAAGTGATATACAAACAACGGAGAATGGATTAAACTTTACAAAACAAATACCTTTTTTTTTTTTTTACTTAACTTTTTTTTTCATCATTACCTTCAAGAAAATTAAATATATAATTAAGAAGTAAATGAATAAATGTAAAAATAAAAGACCGCCATTGATTCTACAATTGTCAATTTTATCCCAACTAGGCATTTAACAATTATATATATATATATATATACATATATATATATATATATATATATATATATATATATATATATATATATATAGATATTTCTGTTGCTGTAACTGAATTTTATAATTTTATATTTTCGAAAACATGTTAAAGGCTGGGAAAATAATCCGGCATGCGTTACAGCATTTTCAGGTATTTTATAAGTCTAGGATTAAATGAATTTCGGAAAAAATAAATGCATAAAAATATATTAACATATTTTTTCTTTAATCTTCCTAAATACAAGTTTACCTGAAAAAAAAAAGTAAATGATTCATTATTTTTTTCTATACATATAACAATTTAGAACCATTTATCTAAGGTAAAGCTAGATGATTTTTGATTTTGCACACAATTCAGCAGTACGTCATAAAAAATCCAAATATTAAATTTTTGCTAAACTATTAGTGCATTGTTTTGAAACGATCCTTCTTGTATGCATTTCCATTAATATTTTGTTGTTCTGTTAAAATTTAAAGCAACAGCTGTAATAAAACAAAGAGAGCTATTTCGCTCAATCTCTCCTTGTACTTTAGGTGTGATTGGGGACTTATGAATGATAGTTTGCGCTTAATTATAAGTATTTCCGAAATTTATTTAAAGAAAAAATAATAATAATAATAATAAACAGACCAGATAATAACAAAACCAGATAAAGGTTGCAAAATAACATTAAGTTACTAAATTACACGTTTAATTTAAAATTAGTACATTTCAGTTTATTTGGTTTCTTCTTCGCTGACCGAATGTCTCGTTAACCACAATCGTTGAACTTATGCACATGATAAAATTATCGCGCAATCACCTGCCAGAAGTGAACCTGTGAGAGACGTATTACGTACCTATTGTGCAATACATTTTAAAGTCGATACTTCACAATTCATGTTGTACAATCACGTGATATTGCAACTCGTCAACTCTATTCTTTCCCGCCGATCCCCTGTGTGCGCAATCTCTCTTAACCCATGATCTCTACTAGCTATACCTTATACTTTCAGTATAATTTTAAAGAAAACGTTATAAATTAAACTATTATTTAATTTACAATTTAAACTTAATTTATAAAATTTTAGAACAAAGAAAAAAATGTTTAAAATTGAAACAGAAACGATTAGTACGAAATGTATATGATACAAAAGGTTTAAACTCTTTTGCTTACATAAAGAGTCATTTGAAATCAATTAACATTAAAAATATGCTTTTCTCATGCACAAATTGCACTTTTGTGACAATTTTATATTTGCTAACGTTAAATGATCCTTTAATAACTTCTTTTTTTCCCAAATAACATTAACGAATTAACGAAATATGATCTCCGCGAAGAAATTGAGTGCTAGACTGACTGTTTTATATAGGTGTAGAATTACACCTGACATGTAAAAGTAATTGTATTACCAGAAATTATCAAGTTAATGCTAATGAATGAAAGTACATATCGATTGTTAAAATTATCATTGCTAAGCAATTAAGATAACCATATGCAATTATAATGAATTTTATTCTTTCTTTCTTTCTTTCTTTTTTTATTTTTTAGAAATCTACAGTACTTAAATCTACATGTACAAATATATAAATATATATAAAACTTGTCATTTAAAAAGATATTCAATATCTAATTTAATGTTTTACTAAGTACTATGTGTAACGCAGAATCACCCAGACAGCACATCGTCTCCCTAGAATATCTTCAAGATGTCTTCTAGATGAAAAGGCATCCCAAAAACGTCCTTAAGATGTACTGTGTATACGATAAGCCTAACTGTGCTGCTAGGGCAATATTTGCAAGTATTTTAATAAGTAATTAAATAATCAAAATAACGCGTTGTATACATACTTCTTGTCTATTAATTTGTGAGGTATTGCAAAGTTAGCGTAATGCTACAAGCGAATTTCGCACTTTACGAGTAAAACGTGAATGTGCTGAATTTAGGATTCAGTCGACTAATAGAGTTAGTTCTCATCCTAAATTAAAATTGTAATTTTCCATATGCTAATATTCTGAAAGTAATTTGTATAAAAGGAGAAGGAAGATTGTTTTTGAAAAATAGTAGAGAGGTGGCCGAGAGAGGTAAATGGTGAATTAGAAGTAGTAGAGGGTTGAAGGAGTTAGTTGTTAGCAGATATAGTAGGAGATGGTAAGTCGAGTAGATAGTGGTGTAAGGAAATCCTCCCGCTATCGAAAGATTACTGAGCCGTGAGGGTTAATGAAGTTAAACGAAGTAGTTGAAATTATTGGTGGTTAACTATGTAAAGTTAAAAGAAATTATGAACGCTGCCCTTTTAAGTTTATAGAGATATTAAATGAAATGATAGTCCAATGCCCACCTTCTCTTTAAGCTCTTAATAAAGCTCATTTATTTTATAAATCTGACTTTGTTGTTATTTCATTATCTAATCCAGTAAAGTTAAATAAGCATAATTTCACTTCATTAATTAATTAAGTTAAGCTCAATCAAAAGTTAAATGAGTATGGCGACGACATTTCGTTCGTCACAAATTGAAGATAATAAAATTAAATAAATGAACTTGTGTGTACCCAGCAAACACAGAACTATCATATTGACACCAAAATGATATCTTACGACAAACATGAAAGGTATCATTACGATGCCAGCGATTCGTAACTTTTCTGTGTCGAAACTGTCCGCGAAATCGATACCCGTAGCGATACGGGAATAGGTGTCGGTCCGGCATCGCGTATCTGATACAAATACGAACGCCACCGATAGCTCCGATACGAAAATGTTAAAAAAATGACACTTTATCGATACCTTTATGTTGCCATTTCGATGCTTATTTTTGACGCATATATGATACATATCGGACTTGTGCCAAGCTACCGACAGTTATTCGAAAGTCGGCGTTTCCTGTCAATTTTAATATGCAAAATTTTAATATTTTCTATACATAAACACAAAATAATTATTTTTACAGGTATCGATTTCTTTTCTTTAAAATATATATATATATATTTAACTATATTTTAACGGTACGGTCAAATGGTGGTAACTCTGACAAAAATAAATTAAATAAAAATCAGCAGTTTAAAAATATTTTTACTTAAAAGTTTCAAAAAATTATTATTTTCGCAATCGACGATTAAAGAAAACCATAATTTAAATTAAATATATATATATATATTTCATTATGGCATGTAATTATTTTTTTTTTTTTTTTTTTAATTTTAAGTAGTCCCATTTGAATGATTTATTAAATCAAAACTAAGAATTATTAAAAGTAAATCCATTTTAAAAATTCTGTTACGGACAATCTTAATTGTATTTAAAAAGCAACTAATTAAAGCTTTGAGTTTATCCACTAAAATATATATATATAAATAGATCTATCAAAGCATTTTTATTTTCTTTAAAAAGAAATTCTTTGATAAATTATTTTTATTTTAGTATATTATTAGATATAAATTCTTAAAAAAAAAAAAAAAAAAAAAAAAAAAAAAAACCTTTTATAAGTTTTATTTTTATTATTAATTATTATTCTTTAAATTTGAACAGTCCATAAAATTTTTTTCATAAAAGGCATATTTATATATGTGTTAGTATGTAGTGTTTCCGATATTCCAGATCATTGCACAGCATTCTCCACCAGAAAATCACTCTCAATTTATTTAAACCACAATTTAGTATTATACAGAGATTTCTTGTGAATAATGCTACGGAATGTTTGCAGTTCTTTTGTTACACACTAAGTCTTCACTACTGAAAGAGAGGAATATTACGGACAAACAAGCTTAGAAACAATCCATTCCCCCCCCCCCCCTCCAATGTGACTTATGATTTTAAATCAAAAATTATTGTTGGTTAGTGCAATATAAAAAAAAATTGTAGTAATGGTAGAAAGTAAAAATTGTACCCCCCCCCCTTTTTTTTAACAGGTCAAGATTAGATATGACCCTAGAAAAAGTTTCATCTGTCGCTATGAGAACAAATGAAACACACAGTACAAGAAAGTGGGGTGTAGTATTTGAGTGTTTGATTTATGTGTGGGAGGTATTGAGACGAGTCTCAGCAAGGTTTTCTTTTTTAATTTGAACTAAAAATTGTTTACATTTTTAATTAAATTATTAATTAAAAAAATATATTTAATACATTACAGATTTTTTCAGCAAAAACAATTTTTTTTTTTTTTTTTTTTTTTTTTTTAAGTTTTTAACAAGAAAAAATTTGTTAATTTTTTAAGATAAAATAAATGAATAATTTAAGGGAAAATACTTTTATATTACATTTAGATAAAATTTCATTACTGATTTGTTTTAATGTTTTATGCAAATTTTTTATTGAATTGCAAATAAGTTTTGATTGTCTACTCTTAATTGATTCTTATTCATGCTACTTATACATAAAAAATCCTGAATCATAACAGCTGTTGCTAAACTGTTTGACATCACATTTAACATCTATTTCAATTATTTTATAATTGTCAAATTTTGTGTTTTTTGGGAGAACTGACAGTAAAATTGTGCACAAGGGTTAAGCACAAATTTTCTCTAGATGATTTCACTGATTTATAATTACTTTACACTGTAAAAATTCTCAAAATAAAACAATCTATTCAATGCACCTACTCAGCAGTTTTTTTTAAAGTTTTAATTGCATTATTCGCAATAAAATTTTTGACATTATCCTTGAAGTTTTGCTTCCCACATGGCAAAGAGGTTCTGCTCTTGAAGTTGGTAGACAGGAAATACTGGATTTGTTTCCAATCTGTGTTTAACAACTTTGGTGTAAGTTTTCTGAGTTTTTTTCTGAAATTCGATTAAATACAGGATAAAACCATTTAGAAAGACCCTCACTCTTCCAAATCCTATGACCTTTGTGTAGTCAACCAACTTTAATACTTTATTACATTGTTTACCTAAACCATTGTATAAAGCACAGCACTATTGAAGCCCTAAGTCTACCATGAGATGTAGATGCTGAATCAAGACACTGCATGCCACTCACATCTATGCCTAGCACGCTTGCCAGACAGTTTGCTATAGGAGATACTTACCATGAATTCCTTTGTATTCTGGTTTTCTTGTCACTCACAGAAAAAACATTGAATTTTTCTTCGGCAGAAGTTTCCAAAAACAATTTAAAGTCAGCAATTAAAATTTTTCATTTTCTTCATTTTTTGGGGGGTAATTTTCTTCTTTCAACATTTGTAGAAAAAGATCATGTTTCACAGCTTGATTTTTACACAAAATAAGTTTTTTTGAAATGCAATTCGCATGTTGCGGCTCCTAATTTGCAACACCAGATACATTGGTTTAACAGAGAATTATTTAATAATTTTTTGTTTCAAATTCTTAGATTATTGAAAAAAAAAAAAAAAAAAAAAAAAAAACGAAGGATAAAATAAATATGTGATGCTACAAATTTATAAGAATTTTCAGGCAAAAACTTTTTTTTTTTTTTTTCCTGTCCTTACCTTCTGCGGAGATTGGGGGAGAGGGTTGTTTACTTGTGAAAAAGCAAATTAGGATCTAGTGAAGTGTATTTTTATTTCATATGGAAATGACAATATTTATTTTAGTAAATTTATGAATATTTCTTATAAAAATAAACTTGTTAGCCATATTTGAAAGATAACAATTGTTACTGGCGCAACCAATGTAATTTTTTAAAGGATTAAATCTTATAAATGAGCAGGAAAAAAAAAATAATCTAAAAAAAAAAGATTCTGAAAAAGAAACTTTTTTATCAGTGTCCTAAAAAAGTAGTAAATAAGACAAAATTTTCTGTACTCAAACCAATTAAAAGGTAAAAAGCATTCATTGATGATAAAGTGTGTTATTATATAGTAGAATGTAGTCATCAATGAATGCTTTTTATCTTTTAATTAGTTTGAGTACAGAAAATTTTGCCTTATTTACTACTTTTTAGGACGCTGATTAAAAAAGCATTCTTTTTTTTTTATATTATTATTTTTTACTTGTAACTTAAAAGCTAGCCCCTCATATTCATAGGGATGACCCTAAAGTCAAAATATAGCAGAAAAGTGGCTCGATGACACACCAGCAGAAAGAAAGACAACCTGGCTCAATATAAGGCAAAATTTTCTGTACTCAAACAAATTAAAAGATAAAAAGCATTCATTGATGACAAAATGTGTTATAGGATTTAGTCATCAATGAATGCTTTTTATCTATTAATTGGTTTGAGTACAGAAAATTTTGCCTTATTTACTACTTTTTAGGATGCCGATAAAAAAGCATTCTTTTTAATTAGCAATAAACAATTTAGAATTATACAAAAAACATTTTTAAACACTCGCCCTCGAGTGGGTTTGAACTCACGACCTTTGGATTCATAGCCCAGCGCTTTTGCCTGACAATCACGATGTTCACAGGTGAAACCGCTTTCGTTACATTTTTGCTTCCTTAGGCTCAAAATATACCAGAAAAGTGGCTCAATGACAGACAACCCGGCTGAATAAAAAAGCATTCTAAAAAGTCCATATTGTATTGTGGCCTGAAAAGGTCCCCATATTAGAAATACTATATTGAGATGAAGTACAACAGTTAATTTACAGGTCTACAACTTAAAAGACACTTATTTTTGTAAAATCAACCATGATATATAATATACTTACCAAATTTGAACTCAATTGACTGCAGTATTCAAGATATATTACGGCCTTTATTTATATAACTCTTTATTTGTAAAACTAAAAGAATTCTACAAAATTTTATTATGATAAAGAATCAGTTAAAGGACACAGAATTTAAAAAAATTATTTCCATAGTATTTATTTTATTTTTTACTTTTTAAATCGCACAAAATAATACATTCACATAATTTAAAATTTTGCTTCGTTCAGTCACGTTCTCTGCCAATAGCACTTTGTCCATATTTGTAGGTGAACAAGAAACCCTAGAGAAATATTAAGAAAAATATAAATAATTAGTGCATTTAATATAAAATAGGAACAAAAAAGTTCAGCTTTCACTTTTCAGAAGGAAAAAAAAAAAAAAATGAAATATAAAACACAAATAAGATTTTGTTTTCTACTGTCTTACCAACCAGTGTTCTGAAAAAAAAAAAAAAACACCCTTCACACCAACATCACATTGTCTCCCAAGAGGTTGTACGAAGCACCATGCTATTGCAGTGTTAACTCCACTGAGCTCTACTGTAACAGGAGAGCTGTGCTGGCGGTCAGCCGTGTGCTAGACGAATGCATCCGGGGCAAAAAGCAAAATTTAGTCCACTTGACTATGCGTTTGACATTATGAATTCTCGATTGTTATTGTTTATTATTTCATTATTCGCCAACATATTGTTAATAAATAAAGTGAATTTGTGACTTTAAGTAGCAGAACATTTTAATATGCATTTAGTTTAATGGTTACTGGAAATATATTTTATAAACTTGCTTATAAATGGAATTGCTTATATTCCACTGAGCCCCATTGTAACAATTTGTAGCTCAGTGTTGTATTCGCAAAATCTTTTTATTAAATTCAAGTTATCAGTTTGATTTCCAAACTACTTTATCAACCCAATTATTTTTAGTTTAAATCAACCACATTTTTCTTTTTTTCATATATTATAGAAATTATTTAATATCACACATTCATTGTTAAAATAAAAAGGGTTGTTTTATTTATTATTTTGAAGGAGGTGGTCATTTAAAGGATTGGTTATTTACTTTTATAATATTATAATAAATAATAAAAAAATTTCCTTAAAAGTTAGATTTTTAAGATCATAATCTTTAAATAACAGAACATTTTAATATGCATTTAGTTTGATATACTTCAGATATTTTTATATAATTTGCTTAACTGCTTATATTCCACTCAGTACCGTTGTAGCACAAGTATGTAGTATTAGCAGAATCTTTTTAAATTCAAATTATCATTTTAAGTTCCAAACTACTTTTTCAACTCAATTATTATTTTATCTTACCTGTAAAATAGAGAAAATATTGTTTTGGGGTCAAATTTTCAAAAGTGAGTTTTTGTTCTATTTACACGATTTAGGGGTCCCATGAATCCAAAAATATCATATTTTTTCACAATTACAATACTTCCCTTACATAATGTATGCTTGGAAAGTAAAAAATAAGAAGAAAATCATTTTAGAGAGGTAGAAAATTCCGATTTACAAAAACTATAAAATGTAAAAGCACAAATTTAAAAGAGTAATGCAATCCAAATGACTAATATTTTTTGCTAGGATTTAAGTTGCAAAAAAATCCGATTGAAAATAAGTTTTATTTTATTTTATTTTCTTTTCTTCTAAAGTTTTAATTGCCATATGCGATAGTGAGAAAAAATAGATTTTTATGTACTTTGCATTAAATAAGTAAAATGAGAAATGTTTTCTCCCTAAATTCATTAAAATTCTTACAACGGAAAATATTATAGCAAATTCTACCCCTCTCATTTTTCAAAAACTATGTAAATGACTTCTTTACCCTTACAATATTTTTTTAGACAGAAACAAAGTTGATTTTGTGTAAAATTTTCTTATCACTTTATTTTATCTACAATTAAAGAGATTTTCATCGTGTCCCTGTAAAAAAACTACAAATGCTAGACTACTAAAATCTAAACAGTTTGTGCAACAGTGAATTATAATACTTGTACAAATTTTCAACTCAGTTGGTAGAGATTTTGTACCCTATCGCACTTTAAATAATTTGAACCCCTGTAAAAACAAGATTCTCTAAAATTCATACAATTTGTGTGAAAGTGATCTGTAACATGCATACAAATTTTCAGCTCAATCATATAAGGCATTTAGATGCTATCACACTTTAACAAGTTTAGGCCCATAGACCATAATGTTAAAGAATTTTTTTTTTTTTTTTTTTTTGTGTGTCCCTGTAAAAAAAGAAAAGTGCTAGATTGATCAAAATCAATAGGCTTTATGCTATAGTGACAGACTTATAATGTATGTACCAACTTTCAGTTCATTTGAACAAAGCATTTAGACGCTATCGTGTTCACTCACATCATCGTCAGAATATTAAAGATGAGTTCAGATGACCTGGAAACATTCTGAAACACCAAACTCTCAAATTTTGATTTTTAACATGATTACAGTACTTTAGTAAGGAGAGTATTGTAATCATGTCAAAAATACACAGTGTTCAGAAAGTAAAAATTAAATTAATAGATGAAAAAAACTTGGCGTTTACGAAACATCGATTTTTTCACAAAACAATTTATAACTCAAAATCTTTTAGAGATAAATCATTTCTTTCTTTTTTTTTCTTACTTTTTTTTTTTTTTTTTTTTTTGTATATAGATCTTGGTTAGACGATTCACATCTCAAAAGATTGAAAGATTTTTTCAAAAACTGAATGAGTTATAAATTTGTTTATTTTATGCATAAAACCATTGCATACCGTGAATTCTAATTATGATTATATTATTTTTAATGCATCATTCGAAAGATATTTTAAAGTACATTTATATTATCGAAAGTGGAATTCGAGATTTCACATGATTTACACATTTTAAGGTGTCCTGATTAGGTTTTCTTTTGTATCTCAGCTACTAATTAAAATAATTTCATATGTAATACATCATTTGAAAGCTTTGTTGATTTGGAATCGAGCAGTAGATTACAGAAATTTCTACCGCCAGATGGGCTGGAATCAGTGTTAGAAATAAGCAGTCGTTACTCGTATTTTGCAACCAGATTTTTCATTTTGACGCCTGGATTTTTCCTCATCATCTAATAGTTTTCCCCGATCCCATCAGACTATAAACAAGTCTATTTCATCGTATTCCTCAATACTGCGACTGGAGTCATAGATGATTGGCTGTTGAAATCGAGCTTACAACAGTTTTCAATGGAAGGCTGTGAGTGGTTGTTAGAGAACAGAGCTCACTAAGGCTCTTGAGTTCTAGAGCTCACCCTGCTTAGATTACTCGTCGATGTAGCGAGCAACCATTGAACATATTATGGTTTGGAGCGAGTAGCAGTGTTTTCTAATCTTGAGAATTTTAAACTCTTACTTCTCCACACCACTCATCAGTTTAGTTTGCTGCTCCACCGAGCGGGACTTTTCTAAAGTCAGAAATTTGAAAGATCATAACATGGTGAGAGAACAGACTGTTTCAGGTATTGAAACGGGAAGAGTGCACCGTGGGGGCTACCGAGCGGGAATTTAGTGCAATTAAATTTTTCAATAAAGCAATTTTCACACTATGTCAATAAGCTGTGTTAAGACCTGAAACAGGAAAAAGGTGCCGCAGGCGCCACCGAGCAGGAGTTTCGTAAAGTCGGATTTTTCAAGGGTCGCAAACCAGCTGGTCGCCGAAGGCGGCTAGTATATATATATATAAATTAAAAAAGCACTACACAACTGGCGATAAAAAGTAATAATTACAAAATTTTGAATAAACACCATAAAATGCAAGAATTGGCAACAATTGTTTTGGGTCAAAAGAAAACGCAACTTTTTGTCAGGCGAACCAAGCAGCAATGCACCTTTCCAATATATTCAATATTAAAATGATGAATATTGTAAGGAATATATAAATAGTACTTGTTTTTATGTAATTTTAGGTGTTAGTTTATTTTTCGAAGTGAGACCCTTACACGTGGTGTGGAGATTCTGCAAAATTCAATTTTTCCGGAACCGAAATCACATTAGTGCGTACGTGAATGCAGCCCATATGCTGGTTTTTACAGTATATATATATATAAACAGTAATTGTCTCTCAATAAAATCACGTTTGTTATGAGCCAAAGTAATTTTATTTTAAGCAGCTGATTTTTTATATCCGACAAATATTCCCAAACTGTAGAAAAAATATTTCCTCTACTAATTTGGAAAGAAATTTCAAAATGTAACAATAAGTGGAACTAATAAACATGATTTAAATTTCAAAAGATATTTAACTAATTATTAATTGAAAATTAATAAATTAATACTGTATAAAATTAAGAAACACATACTACACATCGAATTAATTAATATTTCTACATTAATTAAATATTAGGCTTCTAAAAAAATTATTAGTGTTTTTTTTTTTTTTTTTTTTTTTTTTGACGGAGAATTAAGCGTTTAAATCTTTACAAATATTTCGAAATTGCTGGAAGTGTATTTCATTTTGTATTAGTTTTTTTTCATATAAAAATAAATTTAAGTGCACAGTGTGAAGTGCATATAGTTTATAAACAAACACAGGAGGGCTATCCAAAATTAAGTTAAACATTGTTTTCTATTAGATGTGCTGCTCTTTTTGCTAAATTTTACTATGTCGATAAACACTGCTCAGGAAGGATAATTAATTTATTTTACCCATACTATAAACAAAGTATTTTTTTTTTTTTTTTTTTTTTTAGTTCTACTTTCATCTCTGGCTTTTCTTTTTGTGTAATATCATGTTTTGAAGCACACTGAATCTGAAAAACCAATTTTTAGCAGTTGATGCGTATCTGTTATCAGTATAACTTCAAAACAAATAACTGCAGGAAATTCAAATTTGGTATTTTGAAGTTTGTATTAGGTCGCTACTTTTAAAATTTGATTAAAATTGGTAAGTTTCAATGCAAATTAATAACAGTCTTATTTATATACACATATATAGAGGTAGTAGACATTATAATTGAATGGGAGGATTGAGAAGACTTTAGTCTACCCCCCCCCACCCCCACCCACCCACACACAATATTAATGGTGAGGTGGGCTGAATTTATAATTTGACCAACAGTTTTTTATTATTTCTTTCTTTTTTTTTTTTTAATTAATTTCTTAATGACATTACCTGAAGAAAAAATTTACAAAATTTGATAAATTTCATCTTTGGAGAGCCATTTTATGGTTCAAAATCTTAATTAGAGCTGAACCGAGAGTATATACTCTGTATATACCTGGTACTCGTCCAAATTTGGGCTAAGTATTTGGCCAATACAGAGTAGTACTGAGAATTTCATTATTTTTATGCATTATTGAATGAAATGTGTTAATGAGAGATATTTATTTTATAAACAAACTACAAAATTATGAATATATAAATACAGAGTCATTATAATTAAACTATTTGGTATAACATTCTGCAGTTAAAACGGCAAGTAGATTGCCAGCAAACTTGGTATAAAGACGATTAATGATAATGAAATATTTAAGAAGAAAAAACCTTAATGTATTTTTTACAGAAAATTTTAGTTATACTTTTGTGCAAATAAAAATAAGAAAAGAATAATTTTGAATTTTTAAAGAAAAATATATTACTCTAAAATGCCATTCAAGCTCCCCCTGAATGGTCAGGAAAATCGGGATATATTAGGAAGGGGTGGCTAAATGATAAAAATACAGAAATTAACATGCATTTGTGGTATAAAAAAAGGTTTAATAACAAAGCATATACAGTCAAACCTCGTTAACATGAATTAATTTTAATATGAACTGTTTCCACAGTCCTCATCAAAATGAAGATTAGTTTATACAGTTGAACCTTGTTAATGCGAATCTCAAGCAGTGGCATCTCCAGAAAAGAATTCAGGGGGGGGGGGGGGGTGAGGCAGGCACAGCCTGAAAATAATAATAATAATAAATAATAACCACTTCACCGGCCACTGTAGCATGTGGAAGGCTAAGTTTCCCCCGAGTTATCTCGGGATGGTCGGTGAAGTGGTTAAATAAAATTCTGATAGCATAGTTTGATAGTTTTAAAGTTAAAGGGAAAAAAAAAATGCTTATTAGAATTTTACAGGAGGAGGGGGGGGTTGCCCTATTGTGCCAACACCCATGATTTCAAGAAGAATAAAAAAAACTGTTCATATTATCAGTAGCTCAGAAATTAATCTTCATTTTGACAGGGATTGTGGAAACAGTTCATGTTAAAATTAATTCAAGAAAAATGCTTAATGCTCCGAGGGTATATAAGTATATATCAAGCCAGTGCATGTTTTGAAACTTAATTTTTGTATTTTTTGATAAATTTATATGAAATTTTGATACAACAAAAACTTTTTAACATATTGAAAACAGAAAAATAACAGTAATAAAAGTTTATGCATGAATATTGAAACTATTGTGATTAAATTTTTAAATTTCATGAAAAATTCTCAGTGTTCCAAGGATGCATAATAAGTATATCTGGTTGATGGATGTTTACAAACTTAATTTTCTTGTTTTTTGATAACGTTATATGAAATTTTGGTAAAATGCAATCACTATAACATATTGATAACAACAACAATAATAATAATAAATAATATAAGTAAAGTAACAGTGATAAAAGTTCATGCATGAAAAATTCATATAAATTTATCAAAAAATAAGAAAATTAAGTTTTAAAACATCCATCAGTTCAACTTACTTATTATATACCCTCGGAGTGTCATTTTTATCAGAAACATCACTAATTTTTTCATAAATTCTTATACAATAAATCTTACCAGCCTAATAATAAAGTTAATGTTATATTACAATTTATTCATAAAATTAATTTAAAAAACAACAGAGTGATTTCAAAAAATATTTTCACAGCTTCAATCTATTTAATATTACTAGCAGGCTTTGCTGGTCAATACATTTAAATGAACTTTAAAAAGGATCAATATTTTTTATACCGTTCTACTAATTAAAACTAAAAATAAAATACATTGAAATTACTTAAAAACTACGCTTCAGGCATTCGCTGACTTCAGCAGTGACTTCTTAACCACAATGTCTTGGTACTGGATAATTTAATTTATAGAAATGTCAATAATACATGAAAAACTGCATTAGTCATTTTCTTTTTGATAATAAACAGAATGAAAAATGCATAGGATATTTTATATGAAGATAATTTGCATAAATAGACAAATTTTAAAAAATGCTTTACCTTTTTTTCCCACTCGCATTACAAAAATATTTAAAATAAAATTGAGAAAAATTCTGTAAAATCATTGAATGAAAGAGCTTGGACCTTTTGGCAGAATTTGAAATTTGGCACTGAAGTAGCTCAGACGTTTCTCACCAAAATGTTTACTTATGCCATTGCGATACCCATATCAACTCATCGCCGAAATGACAAAATATTAAATTATATATAACTAATATTTATTTTCATATTTTAATTAATTAAAAGAAAATTTTGCAATGTAATATCTTCAATAACTTGACGCATATAATGTTCACACAAAAAATGAACAATTTCTAGAGCTCTTTTAAAAAGTATAACATCTATGCAGTATCTTTTTAAAAAAATCATCAGTTTTTACTAAAACAAATGGCCAACTCTCATCATCAAAGTAGTTAAATTAAGACCAATCAAAAATAGGAGTCGTCAACCCGGATGTGCTCCTGGCAAACTCTTTGCTTTATTTATATAGATTGTTATACAAGGTTTGAGAGATTAAAATAAAATAGCCTGAAATTTTAATAAATAAGAAAGTTAGTATAAAAAAAAGACAAACTTACCAGAATCATGCCAATGGCACGCCTTGTTAATAAAATTTACTTCACAGCATCTAAGATTTGGAAAAAAAAAAATGTGGTAAACAAACATGAAAGATCCTGGTGCCTTTTTACAATACTTAAAATTTCACTTATAACATTAAAAAGTTTATTTACGACTAGCAAATAGATTGCTGTAATTCATCTTTGGCTTAAAATTTTACAATATTTCGATGCAATAACAATAATTTTAAGCTTATCCCCGAGTAGCCAGTTTTGACACTGATCAAACACATTATAAATATTACTAAACATATAAAATTGAAAACTCACATCATAATATATTGTACATTTGAGACAAATTCTCTCATTATCTTATTAATGTTGTCTATACCATCATCTGTTATCAAGGTTTCAATACGATGAATATTGTCAAACTCAATTTTAGTTCAGAAAGTATAAATGAATAGTTTATGTTCATCCATTTGAATGAACAGTCTTAGTTTCATACTTAATTCTTATTTATCACTGTAATTCAAAATACAATATTTTCTGATTTTTTTCTTATTTTAAATTTTATAATTGAACATTGTTTATTATATTCGCTGCAAAATATTCAATGCGGATATGAATAACTCACAACATTTATAAAAGATAACGATATCTACAATCATTACATTTACTACTTCTGCAAACGAGTTAAAATAGTAGGTATAAATAACTCGCAATTTCTTTCTCCTAAGATTTCGGAGCTTTTGGCTTTTATTATTTATGAGATATGAAAAATACGTTCCTTACAGAATAACTATGCAACACTGGCTTGGAAAATAGTAACTAAGCCTAACACTATGAATATTTTTTACCTTCTATATTATTTAAACTTAGCACCGGAGGGTATCACAAAGTTTATAATTACAATTATATTCTCCAATTTATATTAAAATTAGTGAGTACTTTGACTTTTTTTAAATCAAAATGCATTTATCATACAGATTAAGCCTAAACGTGCGAATCATAAAATAACAAATTTCCGAAGAAACATTCTTAACTGAAGTAAGTATGAAACACCAAACATATTTATAATTTTATAAAAAGTCAATACAATATTCTCTTTTAATTTTTTTGAGAAGTATGAGAGCATGTAATAAAAAGAAAATTCCTTACCTAAATGAATTAGCAACCGATTAAAATATATGAAAATATCCTAAACAAAATCACTGCTCCACACACGAGCTTCGCTTCTGGCTTGTAAACAAACAATGCGGTTGGTTCAGTTAGCGGTTACGGGTTACGGCTAGCAAAGCAATGTCTGATGTTCATTCGATAACATTTCGATACTTCAAAAAGAATGTCAAAAAATTAACATGTTTCTGATATCAGATCAGTATCATATTTTGGACAGGTTAGTGTGGTGTCATAAATATGTCATGTTTTAGTTATCGTTTCGATAACAAATATTTATACAGAAATTGCATGTCATAAAGTCGGTATGTTTTCGATATTTTAAAGACATCGATTAGATGATATAACTTTTTTTTATCGTGAAAAGGTACCTAAATGTTACGCGAAAATCGATACATCTGACAAGTCTGACATATCTGACATCATTTTGTTATGTTTCCGACACGGCTGTGTTTGCTGGGTATCTTCGTTTAATTCACATATTTTATATTTTCCAAGGAAGGCTTTTATGGTTAAAATGCTTATGAAAATATAAATCATACACATTTTTTAATAATAAGGTTGTATATTTCTAATTACTGTCATTTCTAGAAAACGCCTCTTCAAATATACGTTTTGCTTATGTATTGTTTATTCAAATTACAACTGTTAACCGAAAATGGATCGATTTGTGCAATTTAAATTTAAAAAAACTATAGAGTAGAAGCTCATTTAGCTTGTGGAATTATATTTCTTGAAATTGTCACAGAGGCTTAAGTAAAATAACATTATTTTTATGTTAAAAATAGAGAAAATAATTGCTCTCAATTTTACGTTATATTAATAATTATTTAAGACGCAACATAACATTTTAATTTTAATATATTGTTTATGAACACGTAAAATAAGTAAAAAATCAACTATTACGTGACCTATGTCGTCTGAATATATATATATATTAATGTATAATTACATGTATGCGTATAAAAGATGATTTTTTATTTGATGTATAAGTTGGTGGGTTTTTTTTTTTTTTTTTTTTTTTTTTTTTTTTTTTTAATGTAGATTCCTTATATAAAATCTACCTATTGCAATTGTTCTCATGACACGACATTTGGAAAATGCATTCAAGTATTCACTGATCAGGAACCCTAATACCTAAAACCAACCACCGTTAAAAAGTTTATACACATATATATATATATATATATATATATATATGTATATAACAAATTGACCCATGTTAAGTTGTGAACACGATAACTGGAGTAATATTTATTTAAATTTAACCAGATCGGGATATGTTGTCAGGACAGTAAAAATCTCGATTCAGTTCATAGTTGGGGTGTCCAGCTCAAATGGGGTGGACATTTTATATTTGACCATAATATCTTTAATATTAAAAATTGTATAAAACTTCAAATCACGCGAATTACCGTCTTACCTTAAATAACATATTTTGTACTTAAACTTTTTCGATAACTTCAATAGCTTCAATTGCTAATAGCAGTGGCGCAAGCTGTATTTAATAATCACGTTCAAAATGGTCAGTCAAGTACTGAACTTCCGGTAATCGAATTCATATATTCTCCACTACATATTTTGAAAATTCTATCTCGTTCTTTCATGTTTATAAAATATGCAGAAGCTTAAAGTACTCAACAAAATCAGTAAAATTAAAATTGTTATGAAGAATTTACTTTAGATCAAATTGCAGTAGATTTGTATTATTTTATATTTGTTTATTTCTATGTCCGGCCGCCAGAGTCCGATCGGTTTTGCGCACAAAGCTGGTAGACGTGAGGTGCCGGCTTCAATCCCAGTTCGCATTCGTCGTCCTAGCCGATTGGTGTTTTCTAACGTTTTCTCTAAAAATTGCATAAATACAGACTAGGACCACTTACAGAAACCTACACGAAAGGCACTCACCCTTAGTTCTAGGACCCTAGAACAGTCCACAGGCCTTATTCTCAAACTTTCTATTTCTATTTTATTTTAATAAAATTTGTCACATTCGTGTATAATAGCTCAATTTTTGATTATACTTATTTATTTATTTTTTTATTTAATAAAAAACGAAACATTAAAATATTTTGCAGATATTCCAATCATTATATAATCATTTGTAGAAAAGATTGATCATTAATATTTTTCTTTCAGCAGCTATACACTTGATATTTAGCTTATGTTATTTAAATAAATATTTCGCTCCAGCATTCGCTAGAAACTTTTGTGGAATAAAATCATTTCTATTTTTTTTTTTTTTTTTTTGGTATTGTTTTGTATAAACTAATTGCAAAATATCAAGGTTAAATTTTATTATGATAACTACCATTTATATATATATTCATTTTTTCATTTAATAATAATAATAATAATAATAATAAAAAAAAATTAAACTATTTTGCATATATTCAAATCATTACATAAATGCGTTTGTAGAAAAGATTAAACATTAATATTTTTTTTTTCTTTTCAGTAGCTTTGTTCTTAATATTTAGCTTATGTTATTCAAATGAATATTTTGCTACTATTTCAATATTATTCGCTAAAACTTTTGTGGAATGCAGTAATTAAAGACCAGAGAGCACGCATTACAAATGAGCAGTAATGCGTGAAA
Organism: Salticus scenicus; assembly: GCA_963930645.1. Lineage (NCBI taxonomy): Eukaryota > Metazoa > Arthropoda > Arachnida > Araneae > Salticidae > Salticus > Salticus scenicus. The sequence goes on along the minus strand of OZ005656.1, from coordinate 134,504,646 downwards.
GGTTAATTATATTTCCCGAGCTAAAAAATATAATGTCCTTAAAGCAAATGCATAATTAAAGAGAAAAATAGACTTTTTAAAAACTAGTTCGTTGTATCTCGATGACATTCTTTCATAGAAATAATTAAAATTGAAGTGGGATTATGAACATTTAATTTTGTGGGGATTATACATTTAAATATTTCATTATTTTTATATTCTCTGGTTTGTTACTAAGAAAATATTTAAAACAAAAGTTGATTCAAAAGCTTTTAATTAAGTTACTCGTAATTTTAGTTCATGGTAAATATTAATGAAAGCAATAGAATAAACATATTTTATTAAAATATCATAGGGCATTTCCATGATATTAATTTTAAAGTGAATGCAGGGGAATAGATAAAAACTTGAAAAAGTATTTACTGAATGTCAAATAAATTTAACCTTTTGCACAATTAACAAATTTATATTTTTAAAATAATTTTGTTTCACTAGTGTTTTGTAAGTTAAATTAAAAAATAAATGTAATTTATTACCTTTAATCCGTTACTGCATTAAGTAATAATATATAGAATTTATTTTACGATGTTATTCACTGGTTTGTCTTGCTGCAATTGACTTTTCATTCAGCTGGACTTGGAGTTTTTGAAGTTATTCGATTAGTTTAATTGGCTTGATAAAAATTACTGAAAGTTGAACTTTATTATTATTATTATTATTATTATTATTATTATTATTATTATTTCAAATGTGTTCCATTAATCTAGCAAGAATGTCATAGTAAAGTTAGGAGTTAGTTAAAAAAAAAAAAAAAAAAAAAAAAAAATTTCTTTTCCTTAAGCTTAAAAGTAAAGCTCCTTTACGTTAACGTTACGTAATGAAATATTAGATATGCATAAAAACGTACTTAGCCAATGGCTTTGTTCCCAAACATTGCATTATTTACACCGCTAATTTATTTTCAAGAAATTTAATTTTCAACTACAAAAGGGTTTTATTCATTCTACTTAAAATTTTACGCTACATTTATTGGTCAGTAAATGTTTATTTTTTTTTTTAAATCCAAGCTCATAATCATTCAAAACAATAGAAGCCATAAAAATATACAATTTGGTGAAAGAACTTGTGATTTAGCAATGAAATTTGTGATTTGATGGCAATATTTGATAGTTGACGACGAATGTTTTGACCTGGCGACGAAATTCGCTATTTGATGACAAAATTTCGGGATCTTGGCGATGGAGAACGGCAGATTTGGAGTCATATTTTCTTCCCACGCGAAACCTCATATCTCTTAACAGACCAATATCTTGTGACGACAAGATAAAATGTCAAAGAAAGCTGTAACATATTACTCTCAATTTCAATCGTAAATTTTAAATTCTTGCCGAAACCAGCGTTCTAAACTATTCACCACAAAAGATATTTTTACTAAGACAATGGACTTCTTATAAAAGTAGACAGGGCAATGATAACCTTTTTCAGTTGCAGAGATAACTTATAAAAAAAGTCACGTGACTGATGAACTACACAGGGAGACAAACTGGCCAGTATTGAAATTTTCTCGCCATGCTCTAAACTCTGTTTTTTTTTTTTTTTTGTTTTTTTTTAAGCAGACGATATTGTTTCTTTTTCTTTGAAAGTTCTTTTGCAAATGCCCATTTCACTTTAAAAGTTAGATTGTTTTTATTTTAAAAATAATTTTATAGCAAGAAATAGTTATTAGATATACTTTAAAAGCCCTAGAAGTTATGCAAAATAATTATTGTATTTCACAGTTAAGATTTTTTTAAATATTTTATTATTTCGTTCTTTTTAAGTAATTATTTTTATAAAATGTTTATAATTGCTATGATTAATTCTCTAAATTGAATTAGTTTAAATATATTATACCTTATATGATTTCAAAAATGTCTATGATTATTTATGAGAATTAAAGCGAGTATAGACATACCGAAGTTATAAACATTTTTTAACTTTCTTGTAAAGTGTTAATAACAAGGTAAAAATAAATTTAAGCAGCTGTAGTGTTTTACAGAAGTTTTGCTTGCAGTATTTTTTTTTATATTTATAATAAGAATAATAATATTTATATTCACAGCAAAAAATCGCCAATAACGCGATAAATGCCAGAAAAGATAATTTTCTTCAGCAGTCACGTGTTTCATCTTTGCCAACTTTTCTTATATTCTCTTTATAATGCAGACTAAGACTAACATATTATTTTAATTTTATATTTTTAAATGATTAAATAAAGCCATAACCATGGTTTTTATATATTCAGTAATTATTTTTATCATCGTTTTCACGTGACGCAAGCATCAGATTATAAATTTAAGTAATTAAAGCTATAGAAAAGTCGGCTTCATCACAATTGATGAAAAATCACTTTTGAACTTGTAACTTTTAAGCAACTGAAGCTTTCAAAATTTTTAAATACAAAAATTGTTTTTTAGGGTAAGATGAAAATTCGCCTGATTTGAAGTTTTTTCTAATTTCCAATATTAAATAAACTATGAGCAAAGGCAAATTTACACCGCCTTTGAGCTGGACAACCCAACTACGAAATCGATCGAGATTTTTTACTGCAATGTCAACATACCAAGAACTGGTTAGATATAAATAAAAATTACTTCAGTTATCATGTTCACAACTTTACATGGGGTAAAAATGTTATACATACATATATATATATATATATATATATATATATATATATATATATGTACACTTTTGAACGGAGGATGCTTTTGGGCTCTAGGGGTCTTGATTGGTGAAAATATGAAGAAACTTTCCAGAAGTCGTGTCATGAAGACCATTACAACAGATAGATTTTCTATAACGAATCTACCTAAAACCTATTTCCAAGAAAAAAAATGTTTTTTACGTAAGAGAGAATTTACTTCAGACGTATGAATAGTTTTGAAGCCACGCTTAATTTTTTTTTCTGTATTTTTCCTCCGTCATCTACTGATATGAAAGGTATATAAAATTAGAGTTTAGAACAGGCTCATAGATTTTGGCGCACGTTAAAAATTCTGCATTTTTTTCTTAAAAAATCTTTTGGTGTTAAATTTTAATATGCGCTATATATAAAATACTTGAACATTTTCATTTCGGATCGAATATTCACTTGTATGTGACATTATATATATATATGCATACGTGTGTGTGTGTCGAATAAATAATGAACGCAGAAACATTTTTGTGTTAACTCAAATAAAACCATTATTATCATCTAAGTTTAAAATCTTTATTTTTTTTTTTTTTCATTTTTAATTAGTTAAAAAAAAAAAAAAAAAAAAAACTCTAATAGGGAATGAAAAAAAAAAAAAAAAAGAAAGAAAGAAAGAAAGAAATAAAGAAAGAAAAAGACTGGTTATGGCGTGCATCGTGAAAGACCAAGACGAACTTTAAAGCAAAAACATTAAGCTCTTATTTCAGGCCTTTGCCTAGAAAAACGGACGACTGACGCGCATCTTCATTTATTATATATAGATAGAACGATTTTTCTGTTTCATTTTCTCAATTTTTTTCATTCTTTTCACACTGAAAGAAATCATGTGACTGACATTTAAAAAATAAATTGTGGCTGTAGCAAAAATAGTTTCATGCCAAACTTCTAGTACCCTTCGTTAACGAATTCTAGAAACCCTTATTAGAACTGAATTCTGGAACGTTTCTCTATACTATCGTGTGGTCAAACTTATTTAAAAACATCTGTAAACGAGTGCAAGCACAAGGGGCGAGTTTTAATAACAACAATACTGGTTTATGATACATGTCTTGGAAATCAAGGGATATTTTCTCGCTCTATAAAGGATTCATAAAATTTATAATAGTGTTTCACCACCTGGTAAATTATAATTAGAAATTTTGTATTCTTTCATTTATATTCCGTTTATTTTTTTAGATTATACGTATAAAATGGTTGTCTCTATTCGTTTAGGGAATCAGCAAATAATCAGTTATGAGTTCCAGATGAATGAGGAACTTTTTTCTTTTCCAGTGCAATAAACCTTTTGTTTACATAAGCTATAATACTGCTTAGTATTATTTAATTTATATAATTAATTAATTTACTTTTTTTTTAATTGCTTTATTTTATTTATTTATTTATTGTTATTTATTTTATTGTTATTTTATTTTATTTTATTTTATTTTATTTTTATTATTATTATTATTATTATTATAGTTCAGATGGTATTAATCTTATTAAATTTTAAAGTTATAACAGAATGGCCCCATAGAACTATAATAGAACGTTTAAAGAACGAACTCTGGCATTCCGTTATTTAATATTTTTAATTATAATAAAACATAATTACAAAACTATATACAACGCGCGCAGTAAACAGAACATTAAGATACATAAGAACGAATATAACTTCTTTCAGGCCGCTGCCTGCGGCCCATGGCCACAGGGCGTCTTACACGAAAAACGCGACTACATCTTTCAGCGAGAGCTGACGAACTACTGACTACAAAATGATTTCACTTCACTTTAATGATCGGCAAAATATCATTAGATATTTTGCCGAGAATGGCGACAGCGCCGTCTATATTATTTTAAATGACAGGGAAGATGGCTCAATAGTAATTACGCTATTTAATCTATTCGTAAGAGTTTGAATATAGCGCTACAAAGTTAATTAGAATTTAAAAATATTAAATTTATAAATTATATTTATAAATTATATTTATAAATATTAATTTATAAATTATATTTATAAATATAAATATTAATATATATAATGACCCTCATCTGTCATGAACGAATGCGGTTAGTACCGCTTCAAAACAGAAACTTTTGGCAGCCATTTTCCGTTTGTTTAATTCAACTTAGGAAACATACATATCCTTTTCATACATGTTTTGTATCGCAAATATTCTTATTTATTTCCTATAAAACATTGAAAAACTATTCAAATGTAATGTTTAAATGTCTAAATTAAATATAACGAATCACTGGCTATTATAAACATGAACCTATAAATATAATTATGTAACTTCGGTTCAGTTCGGTTCGGTTCGATGAGTACTGAGATTTATTGCTTGCCTCTAGGGCCGCTTATATCTCGAAAAATCCACACCACTAGGGTTTACAAGTTTTATTACAAGAAACAGACAAGTACAATATTTTTGAAGTCATAAGACATCACAAACATCTATGCCCGCACCAGGATTCGAACCTGGGACCATTAGATTCGGAAGGCAGCGTCCTACCGACCGAACCACCTGGCCGGCTATGTAACTTCATGATTATAAACAATGCAATACCAAATAAAAACAAACCAAAACTGTTGCCATTCAGAAAATACAAATTCCAAATGGACAACTTTTTAATTCCGAATGAACGACTCTTTAACTGTTTCATTGAAAATCGCTTAAAATATTTCTAAAACATATTAAAGCCTTAAAAATCTTAAAATATTTGTAAAAACGCATTAAAGCCTTTAAATATTTTTATTAAACTTCATTGTTTGTTTACATTGTAAGGTATGATTGGCGTCGAGTTTAGTACGTAAATGCCGCCAGTTGATTTTAGTTTTGAAATTAGTGTAAAATGATAGTTGGGATAGAATGTTTGGTTGGGCAAGTAAAAGTCACCAGTTGAAATGAGTATTGAAAGTACTCGTAGAGTAGTCTAAGGTGATAATGTCGAGTCAAGGTAAAATGTTCGGTTGAGAAAGAGAAAGTCCCTAGCTGGATCCTGGATATTTTGGCGATGTTGTGGGTGAGATAGCTGGTTGGAGGTATCGAGTAGAGGTGAATTTGGGTTAGCATGGAGTGTCTGTAGTTATTGGATAGTTAGTTAGAAAATTTGAAAACAGGATCTACGATAGTCTTAAAAAAGAGTATTTTGGTAAAATGAAGTGAATCGTTTTTTCTTATTATGAGGACTTTAAATACGCAAGCGAAGTGATGACGTCACTTGCCGTTCGTGGATACAAGAAAAATATTTCCTATGTTAAACGCCCAATGGAATTTTCGTAAAAAATTATTAAAAATCGAGAGAAATTATTTCCCGATTTTAATCCCCATATTTAGGTTTAGATATGTATTAGTTATCATGTGCATGCGTTAGATTAAGTTGTTTTTGTTCTAAAATTGATAAAATTTGATTTTTAAATTTCAAAACTCTAGATTTAAAAAAAAAAAAAAAAAAAAAAAAAAAAAAAAAACTTCCATATTCCATTGAAAACATAAACATTTCATTTCAAAGGTTGATATTTACACAATAAATATTCAACTAATATACTAATTAAAAGGAAAATGATAAATATTCTATAATAATTTGAAGTGAAATTTGTTTTCATATGTCTAAATAAAGTATCTGATATAAGATACTAATATGTTGCAGCGGAATAGATTTGATATCGGTCATCCTTGGCAGAAAAAGAAAAAAAAAATATATATATATATTTATTTATATCGCCAAATTATCTGGCGAATATAATTTCATTAATTTAAATAATCATAGTTATTTTAAAAACTTATATTAAGAGAGTAATGAATAATATGAAACAATATTTCGTACAATACATATTACGAAAATATACATCTGGCATGTATATTTTTGTAGTACGTTTTTGATCGCCAAATACAAAAACGTCAAGGACACCAGAGTTTTGAAATTTAAAATTAAAATTTTGTCAATTTGACAGCAAAATAACTCAATCTAACACATGCACATGATAACTAATACATTTATATACCCAAATATGGGAATTAAAATCGGGAAATAATTATCTTCGATTTTTAATAATTAACAAAAAAAAATTCCAATGGGCGATCAACATAGGAAATAATTTTCTTGCATCCACGGATGGTCAGTGCCGTCACACTTCGCTTGCGTATAGAGCACTTAATAGAACACTGGGATGTGTTGTTGCTGTTGTGTTGTCGGGCTTATATTTTTTGTCAAACAGCAGTTTTTTTATTGTCATTCATATTTATTGATCGGGTAGAATTTTTTAAGTGAAAACTTCTTTAGGCGCGTTGAGCACTTTTGGGTGAACAAAAATCATTGAATTCCCGTCATCGTCACCTGACGCATTCCATTTGAAGTGAAAACTTTTGGGTGAACAAAAATCATTGAACTCACGTCACCGTCACCTAACGCTTTCCATCCTCGTATGATACAAATAATGTATCATACAATTGACTTGCTAATGTGACGTGTTAATAATTATATACTGTATATTGTTTTAAAATCTGGTGCGGCTCTACACGACTTCTCTCATCTCCGGACACTGTCTCTATTGCAGTTAGACCTCACAAAACCGTGAGAAAGCCCAAAGCTGCCATTTTTCTCACGTTTTTACAATCTGGTGAGGCTCTAAACGACTTCTCTCATCTCCGGACACTGTTTCTATTGCAGTTAGACCTCACGAAACCTTGAGAAAAGCCAAAGCCGCCATTTTTCTCACGTTTTTACAATCTGGTGCGGCTCTACACAACTTCTCTCATCTCCGGACACTGTCTCTTAAAGATTGCAGTCGGAAACGTTGCAGTTAGACCTCACAAAACAGTGAGAAAGGCCAAAGCCGCCATTTTGTCACGTTTTTACAATCTGGTGCGGTTCTACACGACTTCTCTCATTTCCGGACACTGTCTCTATTGCAGTTAGACCTCACAAAACCGTGAGAAAGGCCAAAGCCGCCATTTTTGTCAAGTTTTTAAAATCTGGTGCGGCTCTACACGACTTCTTTCATCTCCGGACACTGTCTCTTAAAGATTGCAACCGGAAACGTTGCAGTTAGACCTCACAAAACAGTGGGAAAGGCCAAAGCCGCCATTTTTCTTACGTTTTTACAATCTGGTGCGGCTCTACACGACTTCGCTTATCTCCAGACACTGTCTCTATTGCAGTTAGACCTCACAAAAGCGTGAGAAAGCCCAAAGCTGCCATTTTTCTCACGTTTTTGCAATCTGGTGCTGCTCTACACGACTTCTCTCGTCTCCGGACACTGTCTCTTAAAGATTGCAGCCGCAAACGTTGCAGTTAGACCTCACAAAACAGTGAGAAAGGTCAAAGCCGCCATTTTTCTCACGTTTTTACAATCTGGTGCGGCTCTACACGACTTCTCTCATCTCCGGACACTGTCTCTATTGCCGTTAGCGCATTAAATGAAATTGTAATATAATTTTTGTAGTAGTAGTTTATATTCATGAATAAAAAAACACTGCATTTAAAATTATTTCCTGCACAATAAAATATTTCCTCGCGATTCAAGAAATACACACGTAATTGTTCACGTTTTCACTTCTGTCTGCACTCCCGGAGTGCATTTTTTTTTTTTTTTTTTTTTTTTTTTTTTTAATATTTCTCCACAGCAGAATTTGGCGATTTTTCTTTGCCGCCGATTTGAACGATAACGATGTCGTTCTGAACTGTTTGCGATATAATATGGCAGTCTGCATGCTATTTATTTTGGATTTATGATTTTATGATTTTATCATTTATGCTATATGATTTATAATTTTTAGATTTATGGTTTAGCCATAATCGCCAAAAATAAATCGCCAAATTCAGTTGTGGGGAAATACTATAGTTGTTCCCCAGCATGATCTAAACATTGTTTTCAAGATTTATCACCCACATTCCGTCACTTTTGACGGGGTTACATAGAAGTTTATAAATATTAATTTATAAATTATATTTATAAATATAAATATTTATCTATATATTAATAGGCAAGCATAAAATTTGCAGTCCCTACATATTAATTATGGGAGTAGAGGGTTGAAAATGGTATCATTCGAAAGGTATGGTTAGCCGGAAGGTGCGAATACAAATATTATTTTATTACGATGTCAAGAAGGTATTTAAAAATACATTTATTACTTTCCGAACACTATAGTGAGGAAAGTATTGTAATCATGTCAAAAATCCGAATTCGAGATTTTTATGTTTCTATACGTTTTGAGGTCCCTTGAGTCCGTTTTCACTATTTTTACGATGATGTATGTATGTGTGTGTGTATTTGTGTATGTGTGTATGTGTGTATGTGTGTATGTCTGTGAGTGAACACGCTAGCGTCTAAACGCTTTGTTCGATTAACCTGAAAGTTTGTACTTATATTGTAATTCACCATAGGACGAACCCTATTGATTTTGGTGAATCTAGCACTTATAGTGTTTTTACAGGGACAGAGAGAAAAATTCTTTATCATTATGGTCTACGGGACCAAAATCTGAAAATTATGATAGCATCTAAACGCCTTATTCAATTGAGCAAAAAATTTATACACATATTATAGGTCACAAATACTCAATCTGTATAGTTTTTGGAGAATCTAGCACTTATAGTTTTTTTACAGGGACACAAAGAAAAATTCTTTATCATTATGCCTATGGGGCCAAATTTTTAAAAGTGTGATAGCGTCTAAACTCCTTATTAATCTGAGCAAAAAATTTGTACACATGTTATAGATCACAGTTGAACTAACTGTATAGACTTTGGTGAATCTAGCACGTACAGTTTTTTTACAGGGACACAAAGAAAAATTCTTTATCATTATGGCCTATGGGACTAAATTTTTAAAAGTACGATAGCATCTAAACGCCTTATTGAATTGAGCTGAAAATTTATATGAGTATTATAAATCATTGTTGTACTAACTATAAGCATTTTGGTGAATTTAGCATTTATAGGTTTTTACAGGGACACAACGAAAAATTCTTTATCATTATGATCTATGGGCTCAAAGTTCAGCAGCGTTAAATAAAACATCGTGTAATATATGGTCAAAAATACTCAAAAACTCTATTATGGTTTTCTCTCTTTTGTTTGTTTAACAACTCCTCTTTCTTTACTTTATCTACAAAACTGTTAATTACTCAATTTTTTGGTTATTCCGAACATTGGTTCGGAAAGTCGAGTGGAGTCACTCCAGATTTTTTTTTATGCATTTTCCCCCATTTTTCCCTTTTATACACCTAATTCTTTATATTAAAAAATACATAAAAGTAGAAAGTTGTTAAATCTGGCAATTTCATAAAGCTCAAATAAAACCATAGGCACAGTAATTTGTATAGTGTAGCATCACAATACGCAAGCGAAGTGATGACGTCACTGTCTGTCCATGAAGCCATGAAAAAGATTTTCTATGTTAATCGTCCATTGGATTTTTTGTAAAAAAATATTAAAAAATAACGGAAATTATCCGCCGATTTTAATTCCGATATTTGGGTATAGTTATATATAAGTTACTGTCTACATGTGTTTGATTGAGTTATTTTTTCTGTAAAATTGATAAAATTTTAATTTAAAATCACAAAACTCCAGAAAAAAAAAATGGCAAACTTCCAGTTTCGAATGTAAACATAAACATTTCATTTCAAAGGGTGATATTTTAACAATAAATATTCAACTAATATACTAAATAAAAGGAAAATGAATTTGTTACTAACTGCTGCATGTATAAGTAGACGGTACTGAAAAAATTCCGATTTCCGTTTTTTGCTGAATTTACATGTTTTGAGCTTTCTTTACGTTTCAATTAACTGAAATTGGCTACTTATTTTTTTTTTTTAAATTGTATTTATTGCAAGCTTTTGCGGGTAGAAGAAGGAAGTAGAAGATACATAAAAACTTTTGATTTCCGGTTTTCGATGAATTTACACGTTTTGAGATTTCCTTGCATTTTAATTAAGTGAAATTGACTACTTTTATTTTTAAAAAAGTGGATTTATTATTTTTTCCTCTGCATATATAAGTAGAAAATATAAGATTCAGAAAAGTTTTAGATTTTCGGTTTTTGATAAAGTTACACGTTTTGAAATTTCCCGAACTCAATTCGACCATTTTTGAAAAATATCTTTTTTTTTTTTGTGTGTGTGTGTGTTCAAACACTGTACTTTATGAACCAATCGAATTAGTTTAACAGAATTTGATACTTGGTTGGGCCTTGGTTTCACATGGTACCTATTAGCTTTTGGGCTGTATCACACAACAAGGGGCGTTTTCACGTTGCGATTTTCTCTCATTTCAGGAAAGGCTAACATCTACAGAGAGAAATAGTTATATTAAGTAAAACTCTGCTGATTTAGTTAGATTGAATATCGGCAAACAATTGCCGCAGCTGTGTTGCAATTGCATTCCGTTTAGGACAAGGCAATAACTTTGCTTTGCCTCGGTTTGAAAAAAAAAAAAAAAAAAAAAAAAAAGGTTGAGTTTCGACCAATGGGCGATACTAGTAAATATTAAATTTATAAATATTACATTTTATTATATAAATAACAGTAATAAAATTATTAATTTATTTTACTTACAATTTTATTATTAAAGAGCGAGAGACAGAAAAACGGTGTTACATTGTACATAAAGTAATCGATTCTAATATGTAACCCTCTAAAAATCCGTAGTTCCAAGTAATTTCATAATGGTATTTATCAGATGACAGATACCACTGCTGTTATTCAATTGCTGCATTACCTGTCGTAATAGAAATACCGAGATTGATGGGTCCTGGTAAAGCTCTGCTGCAGTCATTGGGGACAAGAATTGATGCAAAACAATCGGAAAAGACGCTGCCGAAAGTAGAGGGTAGACAAGGTGAAGTTCGTGTGAAATTTCATTATAATTGTAATTTTATTACTTATTCGTAAAGTGATACAAAAATACAGTTTTTTAAGCATTTTTTCAAATATATATAAACGTATTAACCAAATAAGCCGGCAAATATATTAGTTACATTACAGTTTCATGTATTTGCTAAAACTTAATAATAGAATAATTTCTAATTTCTCAGGCTATATCTATTAGTCAAAAAAAAAAAAAAAAAAAGTAAATATAAATTTGTTTTGTCATATAAAGATTATGGGAAAAAATGTTATATCTTAAAAATTTTTATTTTTTAAATGGCAGTATAATTTAGAGAATTAAAAAAAAAAATGTATCTTAACGTGAAAAAAAAAAATAATAATGATAATACATTTGTGCTATATTTTACAATTCAAAATGCTTTACAAACTTTTTTGTTTTTTGTTTTTTTAATAATGTGGATTTTTCTGAATGATTCTGAAGATTCCTCAGATTATTTTGAGATGATTCTGAATTTGACAATAGATTTATTATCCAATGCTAATCAAGTCCGTTTATTCAACGAATTAATTACATCTCTTTCGCAATCTCTAATCGCATATGGGTGACTACATTGATTGAAAATAAAATGGAAGCCTCAAAATTATCCTTTTTTAGCCTTAAACTTCCTTTACACACGTTATTTCTCTTATATAACCAAAACATTACTATATATTGTACGACGCGAATATTTTTTCAAATTGAATAAAGAAATAATAATAATAATTATTATTTATTTATTTATTATTATTGAGTTTGTGTTCATATTTAGGGAGTAATCGACATAAAATATTTGTTTTTCGCGTCAGCTTTTGTTTAAATCTTAATTTGTAATTAAAAAAAACACTCGGAAAATTGTTCCATTTTTAAGCATAAATCAACATTTAAATTTCGATAACATTTTTTTTTTCTTTTTTTTTTTCTAAAATTAAGGAACCTATTTTTTATTCAATTGTACCTTTACTTTTGAAAATTTATACACTCTGTTATGACAGTCTCCCAACTTATCCCTTGTTATGTTATTTAAAGAAGCAGTTTTATTTTTCAAATATAAAATTCTTTAATAAATAATACTAAATATTTTTTATTCTCTAATATCTTTCATTCAGCTATTTAATGATGAATTACTGTGTCCAAATGAAACCAATTTACCAGGATTTTGTCAAAATTGCATTATTACATTGGTTTTAATCTGTCTAAATCCGAGTTTATTTATGTATTTAAAATTTGTTCTTGATCCATTTATAACATTTAGAAATATTTATATATTTCTTGACATTTAAAGATATAATTAATTTTAATGTATAATTAGGTCTCAAAGTTAGGTTTGTAAACTTTAAGTAAAATTAAACAGACAATTAACTTTATCCTTAAATTGTTTATGCCTAATTAACAATAAGAGATATAAAAATATAATAAATACATATTTGAAAATGCAAAAATTCGTTTAAAAACGATTAACAATTTAAATATGATTTTGTCACTCAAATTAGCTAGCTTTTATATTTTTAATTTTAATGACAAATTTTATTTTGCAAACAAATTTTCATTTGCTGACCTAATTTGTTTCAGTAATTACTCGCTTTGTTTTATTAACAGATTAACGAAATATTATCTTCATGACAAAATGTAATGCTTGAATGAATGTTTTTTTTTCACGAGTGGAGACTTAATAACTTAGATAACAAGATAACTTAGATATAAAACAATTAAATTTATAGAAATTATCTTTTTTTTTTTTTTTTTTTTTTTTTTGTTCTAATAAATGGAAATAATGATTGATTAACAAAATAGGCTACTAAACAGGAAGGAAAATTTAGGTAATTTAATATTAATTGATTGTAATATTTTTCGTAATTTCAAAATTGAAATTTTGGATTAAACTGAAATATTGTTTTTTCATTTAAATATTTACCAATTGATTCAGTTGTTAACTAACTATTTATTATAACACTCTATTAATATTTATATGACATTTTAACAAATTTCTAAATATAGTAATAAATAATTAAATTAATGAATAAAAAATATTGAAGATAACGTAATATAAAAATTGGTACGATAAATCAAGTAAGAGGTAAAACAATATGTTGTTTATTTTGAACTAGCGACCTTTCTGCAATATTCAGTGCCATTTATATTATGTATTCATATTATAGCCGTCACACGAATAATGATTGATTTATGCAAGTTATATTTAAATAAACTGTAGAGTAAATGTCATTCAGTTAATGGGGACATATTCTTTCAAAGCAACAAGCGTTTAAATACCATGAAAATACAATGCATATATTTCATTTTGAAAATACAGTACTAAGTCACTTTCTATAGTAAAAAAATACATGTGGTAAATGATTTATTTTATAATGCAATATTTATTCTTTAATAAATATGTTTTGGGAGCTATCTAGTTTACGCATCACACAGAAAAAAAAGTTGTCAATTGACAATACAGAATTGACTAACCCAAACAGATGACTAGTAAACTTGAGTTAAAAAGTGCACTAGCTGAACTAGTCTCCAAAACAAAACCCCAGACCAAGAAGGTTAATATTATCAGTTAAGACGGCTATATCTAATAATATCAACCTTCCTAGTCTAGAGTATTGTTTTGGAGATTAGTTCAGCTAGTACACTTTTTAACTGAAATTTCCTAGTCAGCTGTTTGGGTTAATCAATTCTGTATTGTCAACTAACAACTTTTTTTTTTTTCTGTGTATTTAAAAGATTTAAAATCCACAGTTTATATTTTCGCTTAACAATACGTTTAAAACAACTTTTATTTTATTTTATTTTATGTTATTTTATTTTATTTTTTTATTTTATTTATTTATGTCAGGTTATTTAACCCAACATAGGTTATTATATAATGTATTTGTTTTTATTTTCATTATTGCAATAATTTATAAACTTCTCTATCTCTCTTTTTTTCCCCTCAATTTTCCATATGATATATAAGTTTAATTTACGCAATGAAATCATGACAATTATAAATTTATGAAGAAATTATAATATATTCAATTTCTGATATTCAGTATTCTTTGTGTGTTTTTAATTATCATAATTACCTTTGTTACATTTATAAGAAAAGTAAATCTTGTTTTTTTTATTATATTTTACTTAATAAGATCTCAATCATTAAAAATTTCCGCTCATATTCTGATAGTTATATTAAAAAAATAATTTTAAAAAGTGCATTTTAATTTCACCGTTTTCATAATTACACTATTAATATTTAACATATGATATTAAAATGAATATTTGGTTTCTTTTCCATTAGTTTACGCTGAAAACACATGTACAATGTAGTAGTCATACAACAAGGCAAATATCTGTTATAAATTATCAGTAATGCGTAAAAGATTAATTACTTTTCACGAGTTACAAAAATAAATGCCGTTAAAGCAAATGTATAATTAAAGAGAAAATTAAAATTTAAAAAAATTGTTAATTGTACCTTCTCCAACATTCTTTAACAGAATAAATTAAAAATGAAACAGTCTTCCTAACATTAAATTTTGTGGTAATTACACATTTAAATATTTGATTATTTTTATAACTTCTGCTTTTTTACTGCGATTTTTTTTGTTGTTAAGTCCATTTCAAGTCTTTAATTAACTCACGCGCAGTTTCAGCTCGCAGAGAATGAAAAAAAGAAAAAAAAAAAAAAAAAAGCTCACTAGATTTAAAGAACTTAGAATATTCTGTAAATGTTAATATTAAAATTTATGCTGTTTATTATAAGAAAACACCAAAACGAATTTAGTAAGTTTCAGTGAAAATTATTTTTTTGTTCTTTAGCAAGTTTACATGTTTCTTTTTTTAGAAACGATCATTTTAAACTTTCACACAATAGAAATATATACAATAATCAGTTATTCTTTTAAGTGTTATATTTCAAAATACTAATTAAAAAATATGTATAAAATTAATAAAATTAATAACATTTAATCTCAAGCAGCAATATTTAGTAATTTAATTTTTTCTTAGCTATGGTACAAATGTCCAAAATAAAACTTATGTGTTGTTTTCAGTAACAGTATTTATAAGTATAATGAGTCATTGATGTTTTTTGAATTCATACATACAAATATGTTATACAATCTACTAGCAGGCTTTGCCCGTTTTAATGGCCACTGTACTTGAAGCATAACATTTAATAAAACTCTTGTCATTTTATAAAAGAAAAGTATATTATATTACACATGAAGCATAATTTAATAGTTATAACCAAAGCATCATAAAAATAATATAAAAATAGGATAGGGTGCATGAATATCATAAGAGTATTTTATTTCAGTGTACGATTTTAACCTTCGATCGTGGGCTGTGGCAGCAATTGTCACATATCAATATTGATCTTATAAGAGTCCGCTAGAAAAGGACAAAAAGGTGTTAATTTCCTCAAATGATATCTCAAGTTCTATATAACCAATTTGCTTAACGTTTTATATGAACCTTCAGTAAATAATCGTCTATTATCCCCTATTACATTTCTACTTTGTTTTTCTTTTTTACTATTTCTTTAAATAAATATTGTGGTAACATTTTTCAAAAAAGACTTTTTTTTTTTTTTTTTTCAGATAGTCGAAATTTTAAAAATAGTAATAATAATAAATAAATTCAGTTTATTTCCAAATTATAATCGTCTACACGAGCATATCCCCTTTAATCGATAAAATTTTAAACATACAAAATGTATATATATACAAATACTTCAATGAATAAATAAATAAATTTATAAAATAAAATAATAAGAAATCCGTATTTATATGCTTGAATGCATATAGATGTTTTAATAAAAAAAGAAAAAAATGAAAAGAATAATGTCAAAGATTTAGACAGAAATGCAAATACACAATGAAACATTTACGTGACAATTTTATATTCATTATCGGCGAAATGAATAATTCATATGATTTACAGTTAAATTCTACAAAGCACTAAAATGAAGCATCTGTCAAGATATAAATTCGTTAAACATGAATAAAACATTTGATACACGAATTTAATTGGAGTAGTTTACTAATTAAAACATTCATTCGTTTTCGCATATTTACTTTGCAGGAAATACTTCATGGTTAATTTATATGAGTTACACGAAGTTTTTCTTTCGTGAAATGAATATGAAGACTGATAATTGGTGTAAATAATTAAATTCATTTAACTAATTGTGTTTAAACTCTGTATTGAAAAGAATCTGACTTAGAAAAAAAGTACTTATGCATAATGGAAAAAATAATAATATAATTTTCCAATAAAAGTTTCAGCGGAAAAATATGAATGGGAATCTTTAAAAGCGGGATTTTGTTCATTTTTCTTAAAATACAGTATAACATGCTGAAAACTATATATATATAAAGGGTAGTTTAAATTTTAGATGAATCAGCAGAAATAATATTACTGGTAATGAACTGACAAAAAATGTTTGTGTCCTTACGTTTCAAATAGTTCAAATTATAATCAGAAAACGTGTAATTACTGAAGTGCTCATCATGAAAAATTCTGCAATTTATGCACAGTTTGAACTAGATAGTAAATAAAACAAACGACTGTAAATAGTTAATAAATTATTCTGACTGATTTCTTTTAATACCAGTCAGAATAAAGTGCTAAAAAGGCCATTTCGCGGAAGTCCTGCAACAGAACGTAATGAAACCGACACCTAGTTAATGTACGTGAAAAATATTTATTTATCTTTCAAATTTTATAAGCTATATTTACCTCGTAAAGCACAATTTGCAAAAAAATTCAATAACTGAATGTTATATGGCGTCAGATAACAAGCACGGGCTGGCAGTTACTACACATTATTTAACTAATATTCCCTTTTACAATAAAATGTCACTCTAAGGCATGGGTTGCCAGCGTCAGAACATGAGGGAGGACAAACATACTTAAACTCAGTTTATTTATTTATTTATTTATTTAGATACCGACACTGTTAAAATTCTAGACTCACATAATGGTGTTGAGTTTTTTTTTTTTTTTTTTTTTTTTTTTTTTTTTTTTTTTTAAGAATTTGTGAAATAGGACAACATCTAAAGACATAGTACTTGTATAATGGAGTTCTCTTAAAATCTTTATAAAGTTAAGTCGTTTGTTTCATTTATTAATAAAAACCGTCTAGCATACTTGCCAATTTATCTATTTTTATGCACATGAAATATATATTTTTCTTTTTTTACTGTAATAAAAAGCATCTTTTAACAGTATTCGTAGCAATAAGCCGTGTCAGTATTTTTACAGCTTGGTTTTTTTAATCAGATTTGAATATAACCGCAAAAATATATTAATAAACACCTGGCCTTTGAGAGATTTGTAAAGGAAAACGATACACCATTATAAAAGATCCAATTAAATTAAATTAAATTATTATATACAACAATGTCTTAATTATATTTTTGTAAAGGCTAAATATCCAGAAGTGTATATCTGAAGACGCCTTCTGCTTCTTCTGTAGTTATATTAACCACAAACTAGGCTTTAAGAAATTTGTAAGGGGAAAAATAAACATCAATATTAAAGCCTCAATTAATTTAAGTAAAATTAATGTACAGCTATGTCTTCATCATTAATCATATTTTTGTTAATGCTAAAAAGCCAGAAGTGGGTCTCTGTAGAAAAAAAAAAAAATCTACGGCTACTGCCGTTTTTACTATAGTTGGATATTACAGGATCTAGCCAATATATAGATGAGCAATAGAGGTATGCAAACTATAAAAGTTTCATTAAATTGTTAAAAAAGGAGAAAAATGACACTACATATTTGAAACTGATTGCACTTTTGTAATTTTTATAAACATAGACCCCTTAATAAAGTTTGCAAATATATATATATATATATATATATATATATATATATATATATACATATATATTTGCAAACTTTATTAGCTTAAAAGTCCTACCTATAAGTAAGTAAAAAATAATCATACCTCCTTCTAACACTTATTACAAAAATAAATAAAAATAGATAGATAGATAGATAGGTAGAAAGAAAGAAAAAGAAAGAAAAAAATTGAGAACCATTATATTTTTATTAATAAATGAATACTAATATGTTTCTCCAGTTTGCTTTAAAAAAAATTACGGCAGTGCCTATTTTCTAAAAATGTAATTTAAATTTAAATGACACTGTTATTTTCTTTTACAGGAACACTCAAATTGTAATATTATTATTGAATAATAATAATAATAATAATAAAATCTAAGACTCTGAGAAAAAAAAAATCTATATGAACAGTGATAAAAGTTCTACGCAAAATTACTATCGCAAATTTTTATTTACACACACACACACACACACAAATATATATATATATATATATATATATATATATATATATATATATATATATATATATATATATTTTTTTTTTTTTTTTTTTTCCAGAGAGACTAAAAAAATAAATAAATAAATAAATAAATATCCTGTTAAACATTATTAGAAAAAATTTCTTATTTACTTATTTCAAATATTGTTAATTATTTCCATTTTTTTGTATTTACTCATTTTTATTCAAGTATTCTTTGTACACTGATTTTCTAGCTTTCATATATATATATATATATATATATATGCTTATTGCTATTAGCCTATTTCTTAAAGTATAACCAAATGACGGATAATCAATTAAAAAAATATCAATCAAATAATCTTGATTTTTATTTATTTGTTTTACTTTTTTTCAGGTTTTAAAAACTGTTATATATATATATAATTATCTTGAAAAATATGAAATATATAAATAATAAGTAAATAAATAAAAATAAAAATAAAACTACAATATTAGTTCAACAATTGCTGATTTTTTTTAGTAGGTACATTTTTTCATGATTTTATATTTAATGATGACAAACTAACGCAAAAACTAATCCGATATACGTTACTATAGTTTCAAGTGTCTTATAAGTTTAGAATTAAATGCATTTCAGAAAAAGAAATACTTAAAATATATTAGTATACATCTTTAAATCTTCCTGAATTCAAGCTATCTTGAAATAATAATAAAAGAGGTCTTAAATTCATTACTTGTATTTAGAAACATTTATCTATTTTTTATATGAAAATTTTAAAGAGAAAATTATAAATTAAAATATTATTTAATTTGTAATTCAAACTTAATTTAATGAATTTGAAACAAAGAAATAATTTTAAATTGAAACAGAAAAGATTTATGCGTAATTAATCAAATAATACAGTACAAAAGATTTCGACTATGTTTTACTTATTAAAATACCTTACAAATATCCTTTTTGGGACTCAACAAATTAATTTCGGGTGTACTCATACCCATCATCAGTGCTAAGTGCAATGAGACGTCGTTAATCGCTGTAAACATCTTTTCTTTGGCGCTGTAGTTCTATTTCTTCACTTCGCTTCGTTTGTCGGGGCTGTTTATTTATTGTAATAGCTGCTGCCATTCAGGTGGAATTGCGTAGTGCTCTCGGTCATTGACGGTTTAAAAATTAGATGTTATTTCGATGGCCTCCCTTTTTATAGCCCCATATAACAGTTATAACTATGCATTATACCTGAGATATAAAAGTAATTACATTGCCATAAATTATCAAGTTAGGGCTAATGAATGAAAATATTCATCGATTGTCAAAATAAACATTGTTAAACAAATAAGATAATTATATAAATGTTTAAAAATTCTTCATTATTTTTTCTGTAATCTGCAGCTCTGAAATATACAAAAAATAAAATAAATATATAATAAATAAATAAATAAATAAAGTTGGCATTTGAAAACACATTTAAACTTTTACAGTAATGTATGACACAGTATCATCATTTTAAAATATTTTAATTAAAAAAAAAAAAAAAAAAATCAAAATGCCGCGGTCTACAGATAGTTGAAGTTAACAAAAATAAGTAAATACGCTTCATACGTATTACTTATGTATTCAAATTACAAACGTTATACTAATTGTGATCGATTCCTGTAATTTAAGTTGAAATAAACTATAGAGCCAAAGCTCTTTTAGCTAGTGGAATTATATTTCTCGAAATTTCGACAGATGCTTAAATAAAATAAAATACTTTTTTTTATATCAAAAATAGAGATAATTGCACTCAATTTCGCATTATATTAATAATTATTCGAGACATAAAACAACATTTTAATTTTAATTTATTGTTTAAGAACAGGTAAAATAAGTAAAAAAACAAATTTTATATGGTCTATGTCATCTGAATATGTTGAATATATATTTAAATATACAATTAAATGAATTCGTATAAAATATTATTTTTTAGTTTGATGCAGAAGATGTTTATGTTCGTTATTTTAATTTAAGTACATAAATTTTAATCCTTATGATTTTTTTTTATTTATTTGACTTTTATTTTTTAAATGAATACTTTCAATTCCTATCATATCTAACAAATTTGCTGTTCAAATTTTCTATACGATAGTTTCGAAATAAAAACTACTATTTCCATTATAGCTTTACAGGATATTTGCACGCAGTTATATATACGGCTTTATATAATATAAGGCAAGTTTTCAGCAAAAATGTTGGTGAGGAATGAAAACTGGGATAAAAGGTGTGTCCTTAGCATACCAGATGGTATCGCCAACTTGTGACGAAATTTGTACGTAATTTTAACAAAACGCATTTTTCACATTCCTTTGTTTTTCTAATAGCAATGCCGAAAACGGTAATTAATAAATCCGTTAAAAATAGTCAGTCACGTATTGGACTCCCGGTAATCGTATTCATATATTCTTCACTATAGGTTTTGAAAATCTATTTCGTTCTTTCATGTTTATAAAATATGCAGAAACTTAAAGTATTCAACAAAATCAGTATTTCTTTTTTTTAATAAAAAATTTACATTACATCAATTTGCAATTGCTTTTTATTTTTTTATAAATGTTTAGTTCTATCTCCGTCCCACTAACGGTCAAGTGGTTCTGCGCACAAATCTGGTAGAGTGAGGTGCCGGCTTCGACTCCAGGTCGCACTCTTCGTTCTAGCCTTTCGATGTTTTCCATGGTTTTCTCTTAAGTTTGCGGGAACTTAATACTTAATAATAATTAATTACAACATGTATGTTTTCCAAAATTTTGATATTTTTATTTATTGAAAAGTTGTGATTATTAATGGCATCAGTGGTTATATTAAACATAAATAAACACCTCTCAGTTGCTTTGTTAGCTATATTAATTCGTACTCTGCTATTACTCCTATTAAAAAAATATTTATATATATTATCTTTGAAATAAATTTATGGCTAAATATAAGATTTATTGTTTTATGGAGGGAAAAAATTGGGAATGAAAGGGGTAATATTAAAAAAAGGAACTTAAAAAAAAAAAAAAAAAAAAGGTTTATATTTATTTTTGTAACCACAGCGTATAAAACGAAAGCACCGAGGAGAAAAAAAAAAGGTATATATATATTTCTAAATGAGGATGTGCATAAAAAATGGACCAAATCATGTGGCGCCAAAATCCACTTTGAAAGTCTTGATAAGAAGGTGTTGGATAAATGCGTGCGTTAATCTATAATAATAATAATAAATAAATGTAGGGAAGAATGTTTAAAACAGCGAATTCTTTGTTTCAGTGGTTTGTTAAATTTCCAGTACTCATAACTGCTAACTTTTTTAATTGATTCCGGAATGTTGTTAGTACCGCCCTTTTTTAAAACCATATTCTTTGAGGAGTAATTTTCTTCATATTTAATTGTAATTACATGCTAAAGAAAAATATTCTAGAAAGAATATGGTATGAAGAAAAGGGCGATTGTTAACAACTTTCCGGAATAATTTGAAGTTGGCATCTATGAGTATTTTTTTCCGAATTGATAGACAAGTAATATTTTTTCAGAAAAGTTCTTTAAATGTGTTTTCAAGGTTGAACACCTTAAAGGGGGGGAAAATTAAACAATTACAAAAGTAAAGAGGTTAAGACTAATAACAATGCTTTTACAAAAACCCCTGCAAACAAGCATGAATCTCTTATTCCTCATAAAATATGAAGGATTTTAAACAATTAAAATTTTGATTAATCTGCATACTTGCCAACTCTACTGTTTTTACCAGTAGACTACCGTTTTTTTAGCTATTTATACTGGTCAGCTGTTTTTAGGAACTTACAAGAAAAATTGTAAAATTGGGCAATTTTACTGTAAAATATATAGAGGAAAATATACAGAAATTAAATATAATAATGAAATGAGGCTTATTAAATGTATGTGTTCAAATTACAATATTGATTTTAATTAACTCAAAACAAACTTAAATTTTTGGGTTTTTTACTTCCATCACCTAACTACCGAAGGTAATGGAAGTATTGTAATCGGTCCAAAAATTCGATATCGAGATTTCACCTGATTTACACATTTTTAAGGTCCCCTGGGTCCAAAAAAGTGGTTTTTAGCAATTGGTAAGAGTGTGTGTATGTGTGGAATCTCCTGGCTATCATATCTCCGAAACTAATAAAGATAGAACTACAAAACTTCAGAATTAAGACAGGTCTAGTGCACAGATGCATTTTCCAAATGTTGGTAAAAATTGAAAAACCGGAAGTGGGACATCAGAAACCAGAAGTGGGACCGTAAGTCCGTATATCAAAACCGGCTCTAACGATTTTCTTCAAATTTGCTATATAAACATTCTATTAGAAGTCCTTTCGAATGATATAGTTGGTTAGTTCAGGAAAATTGATAGGCGTCCTGTATAAATAACTCAATTTCAGGTCTCGCAAGTTCGTACCTTTAAAACCGGCTGTACGGATTTTTTTCAAACTCGCCATATTAACTCACTTTTAAATATAGTTTTGTATGTAATTATTGTTTTCCGGTCAATAATTGCGTTTTGGTAAAAGTTGTTATCTCAAAAACAGCTCTAACGATTTTGTTGAAAATCGTTATATAAATCCATTCCTTTCTCATGTATTACGTGGTTATTAGAGGAAAATTAACAGTCATCTTGCTTAGGTTGGGCAGACTTAGATCTCGGAAATTGGTGTTTCAAAAAATAACTCTACCATTTTTTTTCTTATTTTTTATCTCGCTAATGTAAGCTTCGTTTTATATGTCTTTACATGTGTATAAAATTTCTCTTACTGGGAAAAATTTTAGGTTTCTACTTCTTTAAGTCACTTTTATATCTTCTGATCACATTTTCTCAAAAAAATCTGGTATGAAACAACCACACGGCTTCCATTACCCACTATTACACGTATTATATGCATTTTTTAGAAATAATGTGGTCAGCGAAGACGTAAAATTGACCTAACGAAGTAGACACCAAACAAATTTACTATAAGAGAAAGCTAATATATATATATATATATATATATATATATATGTGTGTGTGTGTGTGTGTGTGTGTGTGTGTGTGTGTGTATATATATATATATATATATATATAAACATGAAAACAGAATTTATATAGCGAGTTAAAAAAATAGGGGGGGGGGGAGGGAATGAGTTTTTTTTTCAAACACCAATTTCCGAGATCTAAAACTGACCTACCTAATCAGGATGACTGTTATTTTTCCTGTAATAACCACTTAATACATGAGAAAGGTTATCTAAAATAGATTTATGTAAC
Organism: Salticus scenicus; assembly: GCA_963930645.1. Taxonomy (NCBI): domain Eukaryota; kingdom Metazoa; phylum Arthropoda; class Arachnida; order Araneae; family Salticidae; genus Salticus; species Salticus scenicus. The sequence goes on along the minus strand of OZ005656.1, from coordinate 134,480,500 downwards.
AATTTTCAAGAAAATCGTTAGAGCCGTTTTTGAGATACCGACTTTTACCAAAACTTGGCATACTCAATTATTGAACGGAAAACTATAATTACATAGAAAAGCATATTTAAAAGTGAGTTAATATGGCGAGTTTGAAAATAATCCGTACAGCCGGTTTTAAAGGTACAAACTTGCGAGACCTGAAATTAAGCTATTTATACAGGGTGCTTGTCAATTTTCCTGAACTAACCAACTAAATCATTCGAAAGGACATCTAATAGAGTGTTTATATGGCAACTTTGAAGACAATAGATGGAGACGTTTTTGAAATACGGACTTACGGTCCCACTTCCGGTTTTTCAATTTTCACCAAAATTTGGAACAGTTATCTGTACACCAGACCTGCCTCAGTGCTGAAGTTTCGTAGTTCTATCTCTATTAGTTTAGGAGGTGTCATAACCAGAAGATTTCGTTCGTACATACATACACACACATACACACTATTGCCAAAAACTACTGGTTTCGAATCAGGTTACCTTAAAACGTGTAAATCAAGCGAAAACTCGACATTGAATTTTTGGACCGAATACAATACTTCCATTACCTACGGTATTCGGGTAATGAAAGTAAAAATGCATATAATTCGTGTAATAGTGGGTAATGGAAGTCGTGTGGTTGTTTCACACCAGATTTGTAAATAATGCTTTGTAATTAAATAGTATATTTACATAGTCATTGTGAGTGTATTTTCAGTCAGATAAGATAATTAAAAACTGAATTTTGATCATCATTATCTGATAAAAATCTGGAGAACAATTTAATTTCTAAATGCAGTGAAAATTTAGTTTAAAATTGCTATGAATAATAATTTAATTGTTCCTTTTTTAATGAAGCAAAATCTGCTACGAATGTAAAAATTTGTGTTTAAGTAAATACCATTGGCAATATTTTCTTTTTCCCAATTTTTAGGATTTGAAATTAATTCTTGAGAAACATAATCTCAATATTTTATCTGTTTTCGTTTGAAAGATGAGTGATTTTTATTTAAAGAAAATTTTTATTTATGAAATATATTTTGTAAATATTCATATATTTTTCTTTTCGTCTACTATATATTTATATAAATTCAGTCTCTATTGTTAAAAATGTCAATTTACAAAATCTACTGTTTTTTTTTTTTTTTCCGATAAAATCTACAGATTTTTAAAACTGATATGTTGGCAAGTATGTAACTGTCTCAAATTTTATGAGACAGGCTAGTCATTTTTTTTCCTAACTAATCTTCCTCCACAAATATTATGAGGCAGCTTAGTCAAATAGAGACTAGTTTTCCTCTTCAGATATTACCAGACAGGTTAGTCAGGAAAATAATCTTGACTATCCTGCCTCTTCAAATATTCTTTAAAAATTGACTAGCTTTCTTAGTCAGATACCTGGGATCTGTTGACTAACTTTCTTAATCAAGTGTAGATTCTGACTAACTTGCCTTGTCTGGCAACTGCGGTTGTTGACTAACCTTCCTGGTCAGATAATTATGATTATCGACTAGCCTTCTTTGTCTAATAATATTAACCTTCCTAGTCTGGAGTAGTGTTTTGGTGACTAGTTTAGCAAGTACACTTTTTAGTTTTGGAGACTAGTTCAGCAAGTACACTTTTCAGTTTTGGTGACTAGTTCAGCAAGTACACTTTTCAATTTCGGTGACTATTTCAGCAAGTACACTTTTCAGTTTTGGAGACTAGTTCAGCAAGTACACTTTTTGGCTAGTCAGTTATTTTGGTTAGTCAATTCTGTATTGTCAGCTGAGCATTTTGGCAGGTCACTGTGACCAATTTATTTTTCTGTGTGTACTAATTGCAAAATATCAAGGTTGAATTTTATTATGATAACTTACATTTGTATATATATTCATTTTTTTTTTCATTTAATAAAAAATAAAACACTAAACTATTTTGCAAATATTCTAATCATTACATAAATGCGTTTGTAGAAAAGATTAAATATTAATATTTTTTTTTTTCTTTTCAGTAGCTTTGCTTTTAATATTTAGCTTATGTTAATCAAATGAATATTTTGCTACTATTTCAATATTATTCAATAAAACTTTTGTGGAATGCAGTAATTAAATAGCAGAGAGCACACATTACAAATGAGCAGTAATGCGTGAAAGATTAATTACATTACCCGAGCTTAAAAAAAATAATGCCTTTAAAGCAAATGTATAATTAAAGGGAAAAGTAAACTTTTATAAAAGTAGTTCGTTGAATCTTGATGACATTCTTTCATAGAAATAATTCAAATTGAAGTGGGATTATGAATATTTAATTTTGTGGAGATTATACATTTAAATATTTAATTATTTTTATATTTTCTGCTTTGTTACTGAGAAAATATTTAAAGCAATATTTGATTCAAGGTCCTTTTAATTAAGTAACTCGTAATTTTAGTTCACGGGGAATATTATTAAAAACAGTGGAGAAACACACTTTATATAAATAGCATATGATATTTGCTTGACGTTAATATTTAATTAATGCTGAGGGATATATAAAAACGTCAAAATATATTTATTAAATTTCATTTAAATTTAATATTTTACAGGATTAAGAAATTTACACTTTTTAACCAATATTGTTTCTCGTATTCATGTAATAAATGAAAAATTAAAATTAAAATAAATATAAAAATAAAAATAAAATCAATATTTTTACAAGTTATATAATTTATCAGTTTTATTCTGTTGTTACAATAAATAATGTTTCTTGTATATATATATACATATTGAATTTATTTACTCATTTTTCGTGCTCCAACTTTATTTCTTACATCTGGACCTAGAATCCGTGACGTCATTTGCTTAATCAAATTGACTTCATTTTTCTGAAGCTATTTATCAAGCTGTTTATTAAATGACACTGTTCGACAGTGATTTTTTTTTTTTCGTCAAGGGGGATATATTTTTCTAGTGTATTTTTGAGTGCTGATTAAAGATAAATTATTAAAAATTTTTCATCACGTGTAGTTTTGACAAAAATTAAGGTTCTTTGAGACTAAAGCTCCAATTTTACAACTTCCATCTAAGTTATTTCCCGGAAAATCTGGATAATGTATGTGAAGAACGAGGAGAGCTATTTCATAACGACACCAGAAAATGCAATGGTAGTATTAGGTACGATGGGGGTGTTAACAGCAGATTATTGATGGATGATGTATAGAGAATCCCCCCACCCTCCCACATAGGCCTTCGATCCATGCACATTGTAAAAAGTTCTAAAAGGAGCTACCATGTAAAGAAACGCATTAAAAAGATAATGTGCAAAGAATAGCTGAATTTAATGTAATTTATATATAAATTGGTTTGAATTTGCCATAATTTCTAGGTGAATTCTTACGATTTTTACGTTTACTCTGTGAAAAATCCTTACGTGATAGGGAAAAATACAATTATTTCTGATTTCAGCGCATCAAAATACTTTAGAAACACCCAACACAATACAAAAATATATAAATAAATGAATAAAAATCCAATTTCGCATGCCTGAGTTATTTAAATGGTATTCCATGATACTAGCAACAAAGCCATGGTAAGGTGATATTTACTTTAAATAAAAAAAAACTGATTTCAAAGTTTTTTTTTTTTTTTTTTTTTTTTTTTTTTTAAGGTGAGAGCGCATTTACTTTAGATGAATGAATATGTGTAACGTCACGCTTCACTCTTTTACATTATTTTTGGTTCATCATGTATTAAAGGGAGAGTTTTCTAAAATAAGCTTCTATAAATGGTTCAAAGAATTTCGCACATGCTCTAAATTCTGCCTTTTGAACTTTAAAGATATTTTTCTGTTTTATTGTATAGCATATATGAACTATTGAAAGTTATAATTCCACCAATTTTACATGAACAAATTTAAATTACTGTAGATATTTTTTTTTTTTTCATTTTTATGTTCACATTTATGTAATGTAAGTGTGTGTGTCGAATTAAAAAAAAAAAAAAAAAATCTTGTGCGAAACTACCACACGACTACCATTATCCACTGTTACACGCGTTATATGTATTTTTTAGGGATAATGTTATCAGAAAACATAAAAGTGACCTTAAGAGTAGAAACCTAAATTTTCCAGTAACATAAACTTTATACAAACGAAGGGTGTGAGGTTAAAAAAAAAAAAAAAAAAAAAAAAAAAATACGTGTGGCATCGGGGACTGCCGCGGTAAAGCTATTGCATAGCATTTTTTATCAACTTATGCAATTACAGTAGAACCCCGCTAATTCGGACCCCGTTACTCCGGATCTCCGGATAATCCGGATCAGTCTGGTCGATTTTTTTTTTTTTTTTTTTTGTTTTAAGTTTGAGAAGCGATCAGCAAATTTCCATAACATTATTTTTTTCATCCTCGTATTCTGAATAAAAAAGTCTTTTCTGAAATCTTTTCGGAAGAATATCTTACGCTTTCCTATTTAAACTCTTTGGTGCTATCTTTCATAAAAACAACAATGTATCACTTTAAGTTTGACAATTCCAATTTTCCCAGTTTTCTATTTAATCCGTTTAGAAATGTCATCAGAAGCTCCAGTCACGATAAGAAAACTCGCCAGAGAATGTTGTGGTCCATCATGTGTCTGATTCTTTTCATTCCTTTGTGTGCAGTGTTTTTAAGCGTACATTTTTAGCTATGGCGACGATACGAAAACATAATTTTGTGACTATGCAAAAGAAATTGGAAGCATTGAGTAGAATTGATAAAGGTGAAACCTTAAAAAAGATTGCTTGTGAATTAGGAATAGGGACCTCGACAGTGTCAGATTGGAAAAAAAAATCGAAAAACAATCGAGGATTTTTGCTCGAAATTAATTTCTAACGACAGTTTGGACAATCGGAGGAATGTTAAAAAAGCTAAACTTGAAACACTGGATGAAACGTTATTCGTTTGGTTTTGCACAGAAAGAGATCGTGGTTTACCTATATCAGGTCCTATAATCCAACAGAAAGCCTTAAAGTTAAATGCAAAGTTGCCTGATGGTGATCCAGATTTTACTGCCAGTCAAGGATGGTTAAATAGATGGAAAAACCGGCATGGTGTGCGCCAACTTACTGTGACGGGTGAGAGCTTGTCTAGTGACAAAATCGCAGCTGAAAAGTTCAAAAAGGAATTTGGAGAATTTGTTAAAACAGAAGAATTAACGACAGATCAGATCTACAATGCCGATGAATCAGGACTATTCTACCGCATGTTGCCAAATAAAACTTTAGTCTCAAAATTAGAAGAATAAGCTAAAGGATATAAAAAGAGCAAAGACCGCCTCACTGTAATGGCTTGTAGCAATGCATCAGGAAAACACAAATTTCCTCTTCTTATAAACGGAAAATCCAAAAATCCCCGTGCACTAAAAAACATGAATCATAAGACTTTACCTGTAGTTTACCGTTCCCAGAGGAGTTCTTGGATGGACTGCAAAATTTTTAAAGAGTGGTTCTTTGTCTATTTTGTTTCCGGGTGTTACAAAATATTTAAAATCGTGCAACTTACCCATCAAAGCTGTCTTCCTAATTGATAATGCTCCATCACACCCCGAAGCAAGTGAACTGACAGAAGGAAACATAATGGAAAAGTTTTTCCCACCTAATGTGACAGCTCTAGTACAGCCAATGGACCAAGGGGTTTTTCAGAACATTAAGAAAGCTTACAAACGACAAATGCTGAATGAACTTTTAGATAGAGAACAAGGAGTGGTAGAGATTCTCAAATCAATCAATATCAAGAAAGTAATCTATGTGATTGCTGAATCTTGGGATCAGGTTGCTGAGAGTACACTCCGAAAGTCGTGGAAGAATTTATGGCCTACAAATTGTGATTTTTCGGATAATAAGCTTGAAACAGAAGGAGGAATAAGCGAGAATGAAAGAGAAATTACACCTGAAGATTTTGTGAGCATGTTAAAAAAAATTGATGGTTGCTGTGATGTTGACATCAGCGAAATTAACAATTGGTTGGAAACAGAAAATAATGAAGGTTATGCCTCACTTACAGATGACGAAATAATCGCTCTGTGCACAACTGAAGAAAATGAAGATGATACAGACGAAAGTACCATTATCAATGATGATCAACCAAAAGTTATAAGCCATGATGAAGCAACGTCTCATTCAGAGCAATTAATGGTTTATTTTGAACGTCAGTTGGAAACTACACCCAACGAACCATGTATGCTCAAGCAGATGCGTGACCGTGCGGCCCGCAAAAGGTATACTACATTGGCACAGCAGAAGATTACTGACTTTATAATAACAAAGTAAACATTTTTACTGCGTGTAAATATTCTATATGTTTCATATAAAGGTGATTTTCTGTAAGTATGTTTTATTTTATTTCATTTTTCTCATTCTCCGGATAATCCGGATTTTCGATAATCCGGATCGGGTCTGGTCCCAATTAATCCGAATTATCGGGGTTCTACTGTATAATTATTTATTTATTTTATTTATGCAGTATTTTTTTTTCTTTGATATTAATTCAAGTTTTTTTCTTTGATATTAATTCAAGTTACACTTTTTGAGCATGGTGACCGATAAGAAAACAATTTTTTTCTTTTATTGAATAAATGAAAAGTTAATACTGTTTAAAATATTTTTATTATCTTACAATACAAGTAGGTTATTCAGGAATTTTTATCATTGAAACTACAGGTTTATGGTAACTTAAATAAGAAACATAAGTTTGGGACTTGACATTCTCTAAATATCTGAAAAATATCGCGTCAATGGTGGTCCCATATTTTGTTGTCGATTCTTGTAGATCATTATTCATTTTCAAATTCTATTTTTCTGAAAGAAAAGTTGTCAACCGCTCTGATTTTTTATCAGAGAAGTTGATGTTGAAATCGCCAGCCAAGATAAGTGGAAATTTATTACCATTTGTACCAAGTATTTTCGACCCTTCTTCAGTGTACTCCAGTAAAGTGCGATGAATAAAATGCTCTACCTCGTCCAAATTTGGATTCGGAGAAATGTAAATTGCTACCATGACTATGCGTAGGCCATTTCTAAGTTTGCATAAGCACGCACAAATATCTCCAACAAATGAGCGCCTAACATTAACATCGCTAACGTGTGCAATATTTATTTCAATATTCGGAGTCATAATATTTGTAACATTATTATTATTTTGGTAAATAGCTACCCCACCTTTTGGAACAGTATCTCGTTTGAAATGAACATTTGTAGGTATCGAAAACCTCGATGTACCAAATTTGAATGATCTAACTGTATTTTTTTTTACCCTCTGCCCCCCCTCCCCGGCCCTTCTAATAACTTTACACTTTCAAAAATATCCCCATTCGATTTGCAGGCCTCTGAAACCTATCTGTACCAATTTTCAATGGCCCAACTGTATTTCTATTTGTTTTTGCCCATAGCCCCCCCCTTACCGCCCCTCCTAATAATTTTACAAATTCGAAAATATCCGCAATCGATTTGTAAGTATCGAAAACCTCTATATACCAATTTTGAACGATCTAACTGTATTTTTATTTGTTTGCCCCCCTCTCCACTCCCCCCTTCACGCCCCTCCTAATAACTTTACACTTTCGAAAATATCCCCATTCGACTTGCAGGCCTCTTTAACCCATCTGTACCAATTTTGAACGGCCTAACTGTATTTCTATTTGTTTTTGATCCATAGCCCCCCCCCCTTACCGCCCTACCCCCTACCCGCCCCTCCTATTAATTTTACAAATTCAAAATCATCTGCAATCGATTTGTAAGTATCGAAAACCTCTGTGTACCAATTTTGAACGATCTGACACTATTTTTATTTTTTGCCCCCCCCTCCCCTCCCCCTTCTTGCCCCTCCTAATAACTTTACACAATCGAAAATATCCCCATTCGACTTGCAGGCCTATTAAACCTATCTGTACCAATTTTGAACGGCTTAACTGTATTTCTATTTGTTTTTACCATTTTAATATAAAAAATTTAGGTTATTTTTATAGCAGTATTATATTAAAATAAAAAAAAAATAAAAAAAAAAAAAAAAAAAAAAAATACTGCATTTGTGATAATAATAAAATGTATGTATATAGAGTACTCACCCATTTTCTTTCACTATATTTTCATCACTTTCTTCATTAATAAATGCACTTTGTTTATTCATATTTAAAACATTTTATACACAAATTTTACGCGTACAGCTATTCACTGCTGTACATAGATGATGGATATCTATACACCTATATACTTTCTCACAAACAGCTGCTTACGTATTCGTCCGATTTCGGAGCGAGCTTCGTACAATCGTACCATATACATACACGTTAAGGTTCAACTAGTCGCGGGCTCGAACTCACTCGTGGACGCGGCCAAAAAGCAAGCTGTCTCACCTAGCATTGTGTCTAAAAGAGATAGAATCAGTTATGAGCAGTTAGCAGCTAGTCTACACGCATACGTCTAGTCGCACGCACACAAACTCCGTGCTGAAGTCTGCCGAACTAAAACGACGTTAGACGATGCACGGCTTTCAACACCGCACCGCTGTGCCGGTCGGAGTGGGGAGTGTTAGGTTTATTTTCGTTAGAGAATTTCTTGATTCGGTCGCCACGCTCAAAGTCCGCGATAAAAGCTATGCAATAGCTTAAAAAAAAAAAAAAAAAAAAAAAAAAAAAAAGGTTGAGTTATTTGTGAAACATTAGTTTCCGAGATCTTAAACTGACCTACCTAAGCAGGATGTCTGTTATTTTTTTCCTTGAAAGGAAGGGATTTATTTAATAATTTTCAGGAAAATAGTTAGATCCGTTTTTGAGATACCAAATTTACCAAAACACAATTATTGACCGTAAAATAATATTTCCACTCAAAAAGATATTTAAAAGTGAGATAATATGGCGAGTTTGAAAAAAAAAAAAAAAAAAAAAAAAAAAAAAAAACGATCCGCACAGCAGTTTGTAAATGCACGCGATTGCGAGGTCTGAATCTGAGCTATTTATACATGACTCCTATAAATTTTCCTGAACTAACCTACTGTATCATTCGAAATGACATCTAATAGAGTGTTCATATAGCAAATTTGAAGAAAATCGTTACAGCCATTTTTGAGATGCTGACTTACCCTCCCACTTCTGGTTTTCAAATTTCCACCAAAATTTTGGAAGTTCATCTGCACACCAGGCCCGTCTCAAGTCTGAAGCTTTGTAGTTCTGTCTTCATTACTTTTGGAGATATGATAGCCAGAAGATTCCATACATGCACACATAAATAGATGCACACAAACTGACCAAATGCCCCAAACCACTTTTTGGAACTCAAGAACCTTGAAAGGTGTAAATCATTTGAAATCTCGATATCGTATTTTTGGACCGAATACAATACAATGCGTACTACTGTAGTAAGGTAATGGAAGTAAAAATAAAACTTAATGAAAATCATTAAATATTATCTTTATAAGTTTTATTTTTAAGATTTATCTTTATAAGTTCCTTAATTTTCTAGTTTTTATGTCATACTTTTAACTAAAGACTCGTTACCAATAAAGTCCAAATAAATAAGTACTAAAACTTTTATTGAATAATTTGAGATAATTTTAAGAAAAATGAATCTTCTTATTTAATCTAAAATATATATTTTAAAAAATAGTTTTGTTTAAAAGAAAACAGAAAGTTTTGCGTCAAATTACCAGTATACCTATGTATACTTATCAGAAAATAAAATTACATATTAGATAATAATTAACATTAAAAAAAAAAAAAATGAAACTATTTATTTAGCTTTTATCGAGTGTTGTTCGTTGAATAGCAATAAACACATATTTACTGATTTCATATTATAAAACTTTTCCTACTGCTGAATTTAAATGAAATAATAAAGTATTAATAAGAAGTACACTGTTGGATTATGGGTTGACATTAAACTTATAATCCGATAAAATACATTCATTAGCAGAGGTCTAGTAACACTGGAGCGTGGTCACTGTTTTTAGTTATGCTTAATTTAAATCTAAAAAGAGCTTTGAGAAATAGAAATATTTAAATCAGAATTTGAATAACTTGACCTTATTCATAAACTTTAAATCCTTTCAGAAATTTAAATTAAGCTGGATCTATAAGTAAGATAACTTACACACATATGGTAAGGGAAATAAAACAGAATCATAGTTAAAATAAATTTAGTTTATTAAAACTAAAATGAAAATTTTTGTTTGAATAAAAACAGAAAAAGAAAAAGCCATTATGGCATTTTTACAAAACACATTCAGCTTTTGCACCAGCTTAGTGCTTTTAATTCCTTCTGAAAAAGCCGAAAACGAACATCAGCCTCAAGATACTCTCTATCTGCAAGCCTGAAAAAGAAAACCAAAGAAGGAAGCAAGCGAGCAAGCAAGCGACTCTTCACAGTCTGACTGAAGTATTTATACTCCTACCAAGTACTTGTATTAGCATACTGACGCAATGCGCCCTCTGGAGAATTCTGTTGAAGAACCATTTAGGGATTCACTGCAGTTGCGGCTTGCGTTGGAGGAATTTGAATTCAGAAGAAATGAAGCCGCTGCGATCATCACGGATTCTGTCACATGGAGTCAGAATGAAGGGACTAGATGGATTTTTCCGATGGAAGTCCGATTGTCAATATCTAATTGTCTCGTATCTTGACATACACAAAATAAGAAAAAATAAAACTCGTTTCCAATACTTATTTTTTGTATTTTGCCAGAATAATATTATTTGATAATTAATACTAATTAGTATTATTATTTCTTTAATAACTTTTATTCAGTTATTTAATAATGGGATACATTGTTAAAATAAAGCCATATTAGTAGGATTACGGAAAACACTTTCAGATACTTCACGTTCAGAATCAAAGGCATTTCAGATAAATGTATACAAACTGCATTAATACATTTACTTTAATCTGTATCAAAACATATACATTTATCTATTTAAAAAACAATCTTGATACGCTTTTATCAATTATTATTGCATCAAATATCTATCAAATTCTTGATATTTAAAATTATAACAATATTTTATATATAATTGGTATTCTGTTAATATATTTTGAGAGAAAATAAACAGACTTTTAATATTATCTATAAAAGCTTTATGCATAATTAACAATGTGATAAAAATGCTTTAAATATATAATAAATACGTATTTGGTAATATAAAAAATCATTTAAAATCCATTAACATGTTAAATATGATTTTGTCACTTTAATTAGAAAGCTTTTATAATATGATTTTAAATGACAAATTTTATTCTTTAATCACATTCATATATGCTGAAATAAACTTTTCCAGTATCACTACTTTTTTCACATTAATCGATTAACGAAATATTATCTGCATGACATACATTAATGCTAGAATGAATGTTTTATACGGGTGAAGAATTATGACTCAGATATAAAAGTAATTAAATTTGTAGAAACTATATTTTTTTTTGTAATTAATGGGAATAATGATTGATTAACAAAATAAACAATACTAAGCAGGAAAGATAATTTAAGTAATTTAACATTAATTTAATGTAAATTTATAAATAAATTCAAAATTTAAATTTTGAATTAATCTAAAAGATTTGTTTAAAATTTAAAAATCTATCAGCTGCTTAATTTACTAACTATTTTTTATACGACACTATAATTATTTTTATGATATTTCAACAAATTTCTGAATATTGTATTAAATAATTAAATTAATAATTAAACAATAATGAAGATTAACGTAATATACAAACTGGTACGATAAATCTATAAAGGGGTAAAATAATATATTGTTTATTTTGAAATAGCGACATTTCTACAATATTTCAATACAAATGTATATTTTATTTATATCATGTACTCAAATTATAGCCGTTACAAAAATAAGGAATGATTTATGAAAATTTTGTTTAAATAAACTGTTAAGTATACATCATTTAGTTAATGGGGATATATTCTTTCAAAGCAACAAGTACATAAATGTCATGAAAATACAATGCATATATTTCATTTTGAAAATACAGAAAAAGAAAAGAAAGTGTGTTTCAATAGTCAAAATGTGCATGTGATAAGTGACTTATTTTATAACGCAATATTTATTCTTTAATAAATATAATTTGGAAGTTACATAGTATACGCATATTTGAAACCCACAGTTCATATTTTTGCTTAATAATACATTTAAAAACAGTTATATTTAAAAATTACTTAACATAAAATAAATCAATATATAATATATTTGTTTTTATATTTATTATTACGAGAATTTACAAGTTGCTCAGTTTTTTTTTTTTTTTTTTCAAATTTTTCATAGGATATGTATGTGTAATGTACTCAATGAAAGAATAATAATTAAAATATTATGAAGAAAGTATAATACATTCAATTTCTGATATTTGCTATACTTTATGTGCTTTAATTACCATAATTATCTTTGTTACATTTATAATGATAGTAAATCTTGATTTTTAATTGTATACTATACAATAAGATCTAAATCATTAAAAATGCCCTTGCATATTCTGATCGTTGCATACACAAGAAAGGAAAATAATTTAAAAAATCTAGATTGAAATTTTTCCTTTTTAATAATTACACCCTTAAAATTTAACTTTTGATATTCAAATCAAAATTTGTTTCCTTTTCCATTAGATTATACTGAAAACAAACATACAATGTAGTAATTATACAAATAGAACTAGACAAACAAATATAAATTATAAATTATTAGTAATGCGTAAAAGATTAATTACATTTCACGAGTTAAAAAATATGTGCCGTAATATATAATTAAAGAGGAAATTAAGCTTTTTAAAATTTGTTAATTGTATCTCCTTCAACATCCTTTCATAGAATAAATTAAAATTGAAACAGTTTCCTAACATTTAATTCTGCGGTAATTATACATTTAAATATTTGATTATTTTTATAACTTCTGCTTTGTTACTGAGAAAATTATTTAAAATAAAAGTTCATTTAAAGTCTTTAATTAAGTCACGTGCAGTTTCAGTTAGTGGAAGATAATAACAAAAAAAAAAAAAAAAAAAAAAAAAAAGCAAAAATATCACTTGCTGTAAATAACATAGAATATTTTCTGAATGTTAATATTAAAATTTATGCAGTTTAATTTAAGAAAATCTCAAACCTAATTTAGCAAATTTTCGTGAAAATTAAACTTTTGCACATTTAACAAGTTCATATATATATTTTTGGGAAGGATTGTTTTTCGCACAATAGAAATATATACTATTATCAGTTATTCTGTAAAATGTCGTATTTCGAAATACTAAATAAAATAATAATAACAAAATTAATAAAATTTAATCTGAAACAGCCATAATTAATAATACAATTTTGATTTGGTATGGTACACGTGTCCACGATAAAACGTAAGTTTTGTCAGCAGTAATATCATTTGTGTATAAAGTTATTTATTTACCTTTTTTATACACATACATCATACACATACATATATATATTCTACTAAGATATATATAAATTTTTATTTTATAATTTTGGGAACAAAGACCTAATTTATAGCAATGATCTCATAAATTTTAAATAGTTTGTTCAGTCTTTTTATAAATCAAAGTCATTTTCTGATAGTATGTCTGTATGTTTTTCTTGCATCTTTTTCTAAATCACTGAACCCATTTGAAACAAATTTGAAACATTTTCTTTCGATTACTAGGGTTAAAATACTATGGAATTTTAAAAACTGTAGATCATGCGCAAAGAGAAGCGAAAGAGAAGGAAAATCATGTAGATCATGCGCAAATAGAAGGAAAAAACATCTGATAAAGCAAAGAAGACTTGCTTTATCAGATGCCTCCTCCAAACTGAATGATTGTATCTACAATAATGATGATTACAAATCTAAAATTGATAATAATTACAAGCATGTTATAACTGGATATCTTAATATAATAAAAAATTATAATACATGTTAGATTTTTGACGAATCTTGGCACAGAATTTAGATTAAATAAGAAACTTAAAAAATCATATGCTAAAAAGAACTTTTTAGAGGATGTAAGTAAATTTATTTTTAAAATTTGTTATAAGTATAATACTCCTATCGAAGCCTTTCATAAATGGAAATATAATCTAATATACTTTGGTAATTTTTTAGTTTGATTTCTAAACAACAATAATTATATTTAACAGCAATTTAATAAAATGGACAATGAATATTTGGATATATATATATTTATTTATTTATTTAATTTATTTATTTATACATGTATTTTTTTTTCAGTTGACAAGGCTGCAAACAATTATGGACTCTATATATTTTCAATAAATATACATATATATATATATATATATATATATATTGAAAGAACTTTATCAAAATTGAATAATGATTTATATTATACAAAATTATCAAATTCTCAAATTGTTAAAAAAAAAAAAAAAAAAAAAAAAAAAATGTTTTACTGCTTATTCAAAGCAGATTAAACCTCTTTTTTTCCTACAATTATGAAATGTCCAATGAAAGTAACATTCCATTTTTATTTATGACACCTAAATTTCATAAAATTACAGTTAACTGGATGATATCCTATAATATAGTTTTTTAAAAAGCATAGTTATTTCTTTATTCATTTTTTGTGGATAACGAAAACGTATTTCTATATTTAAATTCTCTTTAAAATTTTGGATATTAAGTGCAGGTATTTTTTCAGTAATTTTGGTTTTCTTATCTTAAAAATCATTAGCATATCTTAAACAATTGAATATGTTTCTAATGATGTCAACAAATTTCACTCCTCTATAGGACATCTGTATTGTGAACAATTGGAAATGAATCACTTGAAGTATAATTTTGACACTTCTAATCGTCACAAATATTCATTGTTATTATTAGATATATATAAATATGGAGAATTTGAAAATTCAAAATATACACAATATTATGTATATATATATATATATATACCGGGTGATCCAAAAGTCAGGACGAACTATAAAAATGAATAATTCGAAAACGAATCAAGATACAAAGATACGGTTTGCACCAAACGGATGAAAAAGAAACCGTGTTTTGTGTGGCAACGGAAAAATACCAGCAGATGGCGCTATAGTGTTTTATTTCACCAAAAGATGATTTACAAATCAAAAAATGTTGACAACTTACAAGTCTGCTTAATTACAGTTAATTAGTACTACTACAGTAACTGTTCAATGTGCTGTCCATCATTCAGAAGTAACAGCTGTGAGACGTTTTACCACATCGTTCACAGCATTTAGTAGCATTTCTAGAGTTATGGTAGACATATTTTGGCGGAAGGCAACTTTTAGTTCTGCTAGTGATGCTGTGCGGTACACTTTTGACTTTCGCTACAGCCGAAAGTCACAAGGTGTCAGACCGGGAGATCTTTGAGGCCATGCGTGATTAAAGTAGCGACTGAGAATGCGATTCTCCCCAAATGTTGAGTGTTAGCTTTCTGAACTATGGACAGCATTTCGATGCATATAATCTTCGACTACTATTACCTGCGGCAAATGCTCCTTTTTATATCGTTTGTTGCTTTGCATAATCCTACATCAGAAATCGGACAGTGCCATCTGTTGGTCGCCAACAGACCTAGTTTTTTCGTTGCCACACAAAACCCGGCTTCTTTTCCATCCGTTTGGTGCGAACCGTATCTTTGTATCTTGATTCGTTTTCGAATTATTGATTTTTAAAGTTCGCCCTGACTTTTGGATCACCCGGTATATATATATAATTTTGGGTTCCAAAATCATGTTAAGAAATACAACATAATTTTAAAAGAAGTTAAACAAGAAGAATTATCCAACCTGTTAATTGAATTTTGCAAATGTTTGCTATAATATCTTATAAATAAGTAGTAAAGATAGTAAAGCTTTTTAAATTATCTTTATTTAAAAATCATAAAGAAATAATTTTCCAGTCTGTAGTGATAATTAATTTCTAATCAAAAGGAATGGAATAAAAAGTAATTTTCAACAAATATTTTTTGCACTTTTTTTTTTTTTTTTGCCCTTTTTTTTTTCATTTAAAGCAAATTACTTTATTAATAAAAGTATTTTACCGATTGATTAAAATATTAAAAAATATAATAAAAAATTTGATAAAAAATGACTAATTTAAAAAAAGGGATTTTCATTTTTAAGTGCCATTAATGCTGTTTATTTTTTCGTGCAAAGTAATGTTTAATCTTTTAATAACTGTTGTTTGTAGCATGTATTTTGTTTTTCTTTTAGGACTATTTAGTTTAAAAAACACCTTCTAATTTGATTGAATCATTTTTTGTAGGTTCATTGTATTAACAGTAAATAAATGTTTATTTGATTACGGCATTTGGCATTTTAATAGATATTTTTTCTAATGTAACGATATTAGAAACAAGTATTTACAAAAAAGAAAATATTTTAAGGAAAACGTATAATTTTATGTGGTATTGTTATAGGAAGAATATGTAAATTTTTTATTGTTAAGTACTCCTAAACACTTATTTTAATTTAAAACATGGCATTTCAGTGAAAACTGAGCTCTAAAGCGCATTCTTGAATATTATTATTATTTCAAATTGTATGGTTATTTTTATTGTTACAATTTAAAGTGTCATTTATACGGTAAAATGTTAAATGAACTAAATTATAATAAATTTTACTATAAAGATTTCATGGGAAATTTCATGTTTCATATCACAATTATGTTCAAAAGATATTTATAATGACTATTTTATTAAGGAATATTTTTGTTTTTAAAATGATTGTTCTGCTTTAAATACATATATAAATGTATTTCAAAAAAGATTAAATTTAGCAAATTTAACAGCTAGTAATTTTAATTAAACTTTTAGGCAGAAATCATATTTTTTTTTTTCTGAAAAATGTCTATATATTTAAATCAATGTTAAATCATAATTTACATTTTAATCTGTTTTAATGTCTACCTGTATTTCAATAAATCTCGTAGATTTTGATCATCATAAAACTTGTCATAAAAATAGTGCCAAAATTCATAAAAATAGTGCCAATTACTTTATAACAACTACAAGAAACTTATCATAGCTTCTCACTATAAAGATTTTACAGATGGGGTTTAGAGCAATCATCAGATGCTGACATGTAGCCATGTGAAAAATTCGTAAAAACTAAATTATAGTATTCCACTAGTTGGCTTAAAAAAAAAAAAAAAATATATATATATATATATATATATATATATATATATATGAATCAGCATATTTCTTGAAATCAGCACTCGCATACAATACGTTGTGTGCAATTACATACAATAAAATCTAAGATATAAACTTATTATTAACGGTACATTTTTCAGCATACCAATGCCACACTGACTAGCATGCAACGAAATTTAATCACAAACGGATAAACAACGGTCTAGAGGTGCCTTTATAGTGTCCGTTACGTACCGCTGTCCGCAAGTTTTGAGGTACAATGTAAGGTGTGATCACTTCCTTTTAAATGTAATTCAAGGCAATTTCATATTAAATCAGATGTTATCACTCCTCATTTTCTAGCTCAGTGCTTGCGGACTGCGGAACGGAATGGTCCCTATAAAGTCCGCTTTACTAACAAACTTACTAACGTAATTATGTACAACACAGCAATTTTGTAATTTTCGGAATACTCGTATCTTACACTCCAAAATTTATGAAACGTCGCAAAACTGATGTGAAAGATTTTCAGGTTGTTGGTTGGTTGGGGATGGGGATTAAGGCCGATTAACTCCTATAGTGTCCTAGGCCTGAGAAGAAGTGCCCTCCATGCGGGTCTTTCTAAAGGACCCTAGCCAGTATTTACGCAAGTTTCGAAAAAAAAAAAAAAAACACAAAAATCCCCGAACGCCTCGGCCGACGAGCGCGACTTGGTATCGAACACGGCACCTCACGTCTACCCAAGCAGCACCGAAACGTTCTCTGAACGTTCAAAAATTGTTCTGCAAACACGTTCTAAGAACGTTCCCTTTGAACGTGCTATAGACGTCTATTTGTCCATCTTGAAGACGTACAATAGTACGGTTCAGAGAACGGTCAATGAACGTGTAACTATCACCATCGGTGTTATAGAAGCGTTCTGAGAACGTTCTACTTATACGGTCTCAGAACGTTCTAAACGGTTTTAGAACGTTTTCAAAACGTTATACACATTTTCAGAACGTTCCAGAAAACGTACTGTAAACGTTCTAAAATAGTGTAGTTAAAAAAAAAAAAAAATTATGACGTCATTATAAAAAATCACCTGAGTACGAGCGTTTAGAAGTAAAAATTACATAGCTGATGACGAATAATGATACAACACATGAACAGGGATATGAATTACTTTTGTTTTTCAATTCAAATAATGTTTGAGTACATACTTACTATTCCTTTAATTTCAACGTATATGCATCAAAAATTCTATATTCTATGACAGTTTTCCCCAAAAAGTGTCATAACGTCTCTTTATACCTTAAAAAATTTCTTAAATTTTTGCATTTTTTAAAAATTTCTTTTTTTCCCCTAATCTGAAGATAATGAAGTTGTAGTATTAATTACAAAACTTTGAATACACACCATAAAATGCAAGAACTCGCACCAACTGTTTCGGGTCAAAAGAAGACACAACCCTTCATCAGGCGAACATTGTAGGCACGAGAGCTGCAAACAAGCACGTTGAGTGTGTTGAATGCGTTGCCGCTTTGTTTGTAGCAGTTGCGAGTTCTTGCATTTTATGGTGTTTATTCAAAGTTTCTTAATTAATACTATAACGTCATTATCTTCAGATTAGGGGAAAAAAGAAATTTTTTAAAAATGCAAAAATTTAAGGAGTTTTTTAAAGGGATATAGACACGTTATGACACTTTTTGGGAATTACTGTCATAAAATATGGAATTATTCATGCATATACGTTGAAATTAAAGGAATAGTAAGTGTGTTAAAATTTCTCAAACATTATTTGAATTTTAAAAAAAGTAATTTATATCCCTGTTGCTGTGTTGTATCATTATTCTTCATCTGCTATGTACAACTAAACTCTTGATTTATTTTGCTTGTTTTAATCCTTGTGATTCCGAATGCGTCATCCTATGATTAATGTTTGTTTTTCATGGCTGTTTTCTGTTTGATTCTCTGATTTCTTGAAGTAAATAATTTATTCCAATTTATTCTTCATTTCTGACTTCAATTAATTTCTTGTACGATAGGGTGCCCGCTAGCAATTTGCTATTATAGCTGCTAACGAACGAAATCGTACATTGGTGCTCAACGACGAAAAGGGTCACCCCTGACGTGTTTTTTTTTTTTTTTTTTTTTTTTTTTTTCTACCATTCTATGCTTTTCCTACAAAAAATGTTTAAAATGCTGTCTTAATTTTTTATTTCCTCGTTGCTTGTTTGTATCTTTTGATTTGAGTTTCATGTGGTTTTTACGCACCGGCAAAATTATTAAAATTGCAACTAACAATATAGGAATAAATTTATGATTAGACTGATGTTAAATAAAATAAAAATCAATAAATAAAAAATAAATGTTTCAATAAATCACAATCAGTCTCCCCAGGTTATTTAAATTTGTTGTAATTTCCTTCTCATTGACCTATGTGGTTTCAGGGATCTTATATCTGTTGCTTGGCTTTAACTAAGATTAAAAATTCATTTATACACACACACACATATATATATATATATATATGTATTATTTTTTTTTTTTTATAAATACAGGGTGCAAAGCATTGTGACGAGAATACCTTTATCTCCGCAACTATTGGTCGCAAATATATAGTTTCAGTTACAAAATGTTTTAAAGAATATGAGCATTTGTGGTATAACATGTTTAAATTTAAAATATCTATTTTTTCAAAATTTCAAAAACTAGCTTTTTACATAGTCCCAGATCCCTATAGTCATATTTAGAAAACTGACACTCATTCTAACAAAAAGTTTCATTTCTATTCTCCCAAAATGGAACAAGATATTTAAAGTTTGGATTTTCTAACATATTTCGGCCTTCAATAAGGGATCGGTTTAAAAATCCTAATAGGACTTTGTTTGCATTTTCCCTGGGTTTATTAAAGAATTTTTCATTGACTTTTTAATAAAGCCCGAGAAAATGCGAAATAATCCTAAATTTTGAAACTAACTATCTCAGACAATTTTGGGTGCACAAAAGTGAAACTTTTTGTGTTATATTTTTTAGGTTAGAACTCAACTTTCACTATTAGTGTCATGAAAATTGTATAAAAATTATCAGTTTTTGTGATTTTTAATAAATTGATTTTTTAAATTTAAACAGGTCATATAATGAATTATTCCTTTTTTTTTTTTAAATACATTTTCTCATTGGAGGACGTTTGAGACCAATTGCTGCGCAAATAAAGGCCTGCTCTCGACTTTGCACCCTGTATATTCTAAACATTTCTTGTACTACTTTGTAAGTCCATGGATAGTTTATAAATATATTTGAATGCTGAAGTTTATAGAAAGTTTTAATATTTCAACATAAAAAATAATTTCAAAAATGAATGTACCAATACACCGCTAAAATAATATATAATTGAGTTTAGAATATAGTGTTAATTTATAATAATAAGAAATTGAAACAAAAAATTAAAAATTAGTTAGAAGGAGGAAATTTAAAAAATGTCCAAATACTTAAATACATGTATATATATTTAATCATAATATTTTTCTAAAATATTTAACATACTTCATATTTTTAAATTTCAGTGCATGTGTGCATACATATTTTCAGTTTACAGCAGCAATTTACAAAAATGATGTTTGCAGGTATTTAAATTTATTCCACATGGCAATGTAATTGGTATTTTTTAAATGTTTAAATTTCTTTAAATTGAGTCAACGCAATTGTTACCTCATTTGATGTAATTATGCTATCATGGCATATTAAATAATTGATAAATGTAAATATTATTAGTATTAATAAATAATATAGTAAATCGTCCTTTTTTTTTTAAGCAGAATATCTTTTTTTATAAAGATGTGGAATAAAATTGAATTGAATCTTTGTTTTATCATGCAGTTAAACAATTTCATATATTTTATTTAATAAATAACAGTAAAGAGATATTTAAAATTGTAAGTCGGTGAAACTTAGGATATTATTTTAAAAATATGCAATTTGCATAACCTAGATTGTATATATATTATCATAGAAACATTAAATAAATACTTCAGAAATTAAAAAGAAAAGAAAAAAAGAATTACGAACCTTTTTAATATTCTTCATACGAATTTTCTTCAAGAAAATGCCTATGCAACTAGCATTTTAAAATACACAATGACCAGTCGGAAGGGCATTCACTTAAAATTAGCTCTTATCTTGTAAAGTCTTTGTGACTTCTTCATACTTCATTCAGAAACAAAATAACCAAAAATAGTTATTTTAACAAATTCCATCTCAGAAGACTAAATTAATAAAATAAATCCATAATTTCTAAAGCGGTTTTCTGTAACAGGAGCAGTTTTTTCTGCGATTCAACGCTGCTTTCAAGTATCAAATGTTAGGCTTAAAAACTTACACAGATATGAAAATGATTGTTTAATTGTTATTAAAATAAGACTTTAATAAATAGAACATAGAGAATATTACAGGTTAAAAATATTACATTTTTACCTTTTCTAAAGCTTATCCTAGTCATTATAACGCTAAAACTGAACAAATCAGATAACATGTTTTAAAATTACCGCCTCACATAACGATTTTCCCAAGACCTGACCCTGGTGTTTGACTTTGCAGTTGCACGGTCAGCGAAAATTAAATAAATGCAATCCACAGATGTCGATGTTATCATCTGCTCTCCCTTCTTGCATCCGCAATAATCATGTTTCAAAGTTCAACATTTGAAACAGAAATTTATAAAGCATTTATAGCTGTAGAAAACATATAGTCAATATTTTAAGGAAAAATGGAGCGGAGTTAAACAATTATTTAAATTTTTATAAAGTATTTTAAAAACTTATGAGATCACTTTATTTTTCCATTTTAAAATCTCGAATTAAACGGAAAAGCATATTTTGTTTTAGTGTATATTTCAGTATTGAACAAAATATTCAGTGAAAATAAATAAAATAAAATAAGAACAATCAAACAGAGTAATGATTTAACAACATTATCAATATTGATAATTTATCAGTAACATTTAAACTTAATAGAATCATAAATAAAATATAATAAAAGTTTAAAATTATGCTTAAAGAAAAGAAGAAAAAAACTCATTCTGTAACTTCCCGATGAGTATTAGATACCGCGAGGTTCTACTCTCGAACCTTACAGACGAGAAGTGTTGGCTTCGATTCCTTCGACTTAGGTTTTCGGAGTTTTCCCGTGATTTTCTTTGAAACTCGCGTAAAGCACTATATTACTTATTCAATAACATCCGTGATTAGCTTTTTGTATCTAAACTTTGGGTCTGGGGAATGCATAGATTTTCATGACAGAAGACAATCATTTTTATGCTGTATAGAAGATCTTAGAAAATGTATTTTTCTAAGGGTTTATTATTATTATTATTACAAATGAAAAAAAAAAAAAAAAACGGTAAATTTGTTTTAAATCATCAGAAAACGATGTTTCAATTATTCGTTTAAAAGGTGATATCGAATTCTTTTGAAAGATAATCATAGTGAAAAAAATTTTCCACCCCTCCCCCATCCCCCAGAGATGATGTATACTTATTCCTAGGGGAAAAAACAATGTCCTATGAATAATAATAATAATATAAAAAAAACTGTTTGACTATTACTCGTTATACAGCCAAATTGAATCAATAATATATATCAAATGTATGTCACGCAGAAGGTTTGGTGAGTATATATATTACAGAAGCTGATAGATAGCCTTTCTGTGAATGTGAAATATTGGAACGTGGCAGTGCCACCTGTCGTCCGATATGCACCCAAAGGCAATCTGTAGAGTTTTACGTAATATTAATTTCACTTACCAAATTTACAATATTTATAAATCACAGAAGTTGAGATTTTTCGTTTCCGTTATGAGATTAAATTGCAACATAGCCACGCCACCTGTTGGCCGATGTGCATCCAAAATGGACCAGTAAAGCTTTACATAAAATCGATTTCACTTATAACTTCAGTGTATCACAAAATTTATTGTTAAATCACAAGAGTTAAAATTTTGCCTTTCCGTTAAAATGAATAAATTGCAGATTAGCAACGCCACCTGTTGGACAATGTATACATCCAAATTGTATTAGCAGAGGTTATGATGATATATGCCAATATATCAAGTTTAATACATTTGTACACTATAGAAGCTGAGATATAGCCGTGCCATAAATGGAGGGTTTCATTGCATAGCACCGTAATCTATCGGACGATATATCCCAAATGAAATTCAAATAAACTCCAATTTAGGGCAAGATCTAGTATTGTAACAAGTTTGGTTGAATTCCATACATTGATTCCTGAAATACAAAATCCACCATGAGTTTAAAATTTTGTAATTTTTTTTCACCTCACCGCTACTGATTATTGGGAAGCATTCTTTACTGACGTGCTAACAAAACGTTAAACTGAAAACGTAAAAAAATGTTCTATTCTCTATCATGCTAAAAATTATAAATTTCGAATAACTTACGAAGTTTTTAAATTAGAATGTTGCAAATCTCTCAATAAGATTCTTATCAATATCATAAGTGATATTTTAAAACTGGTCCAATCTCTCTGCAATCATTTGTTCTTGAGATATCGTGTACATGAACTAACGGTCTATCACACTAATAGGTACCGATACACATTAACAGATACCATACCAACCTTTTGATTTCCGGATTCCTCACGCCACAAAACGTGTAAAAAAATCAAAAGCTGAAGTCAAAAATTTTAATAATTTACCTAGTTTTCCAACCAATAGTACTAAAAAGTCATTTTGTCATATTCGTTATAATTACACTGTTACAGAACGTGTTATGACGGTGTCACACTTGAACGTTCTATATAGAACTAGAATTGTACGTTTTATAGATGGTACAAATCAAACGTTTTCAGAACGTTCTAAATAATACTATTTCTGAACGTGTTTTAGAACGTTCTTTTGACACGAAACACGGTGTTTGAACTATTGAAACCGTTATTAGACGTTCACAGAACGTTCCTGTGCTACTTGGGTACAAGATTTGAGCGCAGAACCTCTCAGCCGATGGGGGACGAAAGATTTTCAGGAATACCTCGGTTACTATGACATAGAATAAAATGAAGAACTGAAACGATAATTCAATAAAATTTTATAATCTAATTATGAATTACTAAATGATTGTGATTTTTTGTAGTATATATATATATATATATATATTGTATTTTAAAATAGTACTAACAAAAATTGTGCATTACGGCATATAAATGTATTTTGTTTTACTTATATTATAATTACAATGTAATTTAGAACAAAGAGAATTGAAGCTCGTTTTATTTATATATTTTTATTGTTATTCTACAGGTTATAAACATTAAACATATTTTAAACTATAATATAGTTAATTAATAATAATATCGTATCATACCATATCCAGCATAATATAAAATGTAATATAAAATTATATAATATCAGACTTTAAAACAGGTTGAACAATTGATCAACCGTTAAAAACACGATTTTCATGTTCAGAGACTCTAAAGCCTGTAACTATTCAAAAAAAAAAAAAAAAAAAAAAAAAAATATATATATATATATATATATATATATATATATATATATATATATATATATATATATATATATATTAATATGGGCAAGAGAAAAATAAAATTTATTTAAAGAATGTATTAATACTTATTTGCGCAGATGTTTTCTAAAAAATGTTTAAATAAAACTGTTTTAAAGTTTGTTGCTATTTTTTTCCTTCAGTATTGTTTTTCATTTTCTTAAAATCGTAATTTTTATTAATTATAAAATACTTATACTTTTTTTTTATAAAAAAAAAAAACTTTAAAAAAGTAAATTGGTAAAAAAGTGTGTGTTTATCTGTATTATTATTTTTTTAATTCGATTCGAAAAATATTTTTATTGACCGTGTTTTTCTTTCGTTTTTTAATAACTCTAAAAAAGTATTAAAAATAAAGACTATATTTTTTTCTGTAACTTCTAAATTATCGTGATAATTAATGGTTTGATGTAAAACTAATATGTGAATTTTATTTTTATTTATATTTTATCAAAGATTTAAAAAAAAAAAAGGTTGGTGAGGGAAAATTAATTCTAGCCCATTTTAAAAATAAATATTTTTTCACTTTTTTTTTTTTTTTTTTTTTTTTTTTTTTTTTTAAATAAATAATATATATATATATATATATATATATATGACATCTGTGTACAAAAGGTCAGGATTCCACTCTAGTATTTTTGCTAACCTATATCTTTTTTATTACGAGAAATTACTTTTTTTTATAATGTTATCCCATATTTTTACATTACTAATTCATTTTCTTTAAATTATTCATCTAATTTAAATTTAGCTCAGACCACTCTTAAAAATCACCGAAATAACATTTAAAATGTAAAATTTTATTTTAACGTTAGTAAAATTTAAACTTTTATATATGATAAAGAATTTTAGTTTTAAGGTAAATTTTACTTACTCATTTTTATTCCTTTCTCTACTTCTCAGAGTATAGAAATATCATAAATAACCGTACGTTTAGTATAAATTTCATGTTTATCAAAGTATAAAAATAAAAATATTAATAAAATAATAAATGCTACAATTTAAATAGGTATTACTAAAACGTTTGCATTTTCAATTAGTACTTATAAAGGAATATATCTCTGTTTTCCTTAAAAAAATGCACATGCCTGTATTTTAAAACAAATATAAAACTAGTAAAAGAAACAAAGGATAAATAAAAAAAAAAAAAGTGGAGGCTAAGTAGGCAGATATATTTTTAAAGAGGTTGGGTTGTGTTGTAGGTTGGTTATTTAGGAAAAATATTGATATAAAATAAAAATATAAATTGTAGGATGTTTATTGTATTTTCTACTATTAAAGAATAATTTTCCCCCTCCTATTACTTTTCACTCAATATTAATTGTGCATATGTGTTAAAATTCAGTACACATAATTTCTGTTTATTGTTATTTAATAATATTATTATTTAGTATTTTTTTTTTAATTCATCTTTAGCTGTATTTGTGAGCTATGCTTATGTACTACAATTTTAAATAGATAATTTCAAATTATTTTTGTTTAATAATATTAATTTTATTCAATTTAATTACATATTTTTCTTTGTTAAGGTACTCTTTTAGTGAACTTTCATTCTGACATAAATAATTTATCTTTAAAAAATAAAAACATCATCTCTCATGCTAAACACTTTCTTATATATAATACGATATCTTATACTATTAAGTGAGCAATATTTGTATATATATTTCACTGTTCTCGAAAACGGTAGCTCGGACAGTCACGAGACTTAACAAAAAGATGTCCCCCGAAGGATCATTGTGCACATCGAAGTCAGAATTTCGAATTTCTGTTTAGTTTTCTTTTAATTAATAAAAATATGAAAATAATAAGCTAATAATAGCAAAAAATCAGCCATTATCCATAATTTAATTGTTGCCAAAAAAAAAAAAAAAAAAAAGAGTTTATTTTTTTTTTTTTCCAACAGGAAAATAAATACATTTATCTAAACATGAACAATACTACACACTACTGATCGCAGAGCTTCCAAATTTGGCATATAGGTACCTGGGACCCTGCAGGTGTGCACCTCATCGAGATTTTTTCGAATTTCGAATTTGGATTTTTTAAATTAATGTTTTTTCGATTTTAAACACTGGCTTTTATGTTTCATTTTTCAAGAATTTATTCTTCGATTGTAATCGTCTGCGTATCATAGCAACGGCTATATTATGCAATTTATTTTTTTATTTAATACATTTATTTGAGGGCGAATCTTTTTTCTCTTTTTAATTTATTATATTTATTGAAAATAAAATGGCAATGCAGTAGAAAAAATTAAATATATTAAATTTAAAATTTAAAAATGTATTTATAACAGTTATGTTTATGTATAATTTTTGTAGTATAACAACAATTATTTTTCATTTGTTAATTTAATTTCTTTAAAAGTTTTGTTTTTTTCTAATTTATAGTATTTTTCAGGAAATAATGGTAGTATATAGTAGAAAGGAATAAGCTGATTGGAATTTATTTATTTTTTATGTATTTAATTCCTTCTAAAAGAAAATCTACTTTTTATTTTATTTCATTATATTGGTCGGAATCAAATTGTAATACAGTGTAAATAGCATGAGCAATAAAATACTTGGTTAAAAAACTAAAATATTTAATAGACGCTGAGATACAGTTATCTTTAAAATCGTAGTTCTTAAATAATGGCAGACCCACCTATCGTCATTAAATACCCATATTGAAATACATAGGAAAGAGATTTCTGCAGGCAGTGGGAACCTGCTCCCGATACAGTGCGGGCAGAGAAAGAGCTGCCGTAGTCAGCGAGTAGCCGATGCGAGGTCTAGAGCGATTCCAATGTAATTATTTTAGTTTTTATTTATAATGTGATGTGAAAAATAAATAATGATCCGATTCTTTTGGAGATTCGTTTAAATATAGTGGCCAGCGAAGCGGGCATAGCCTGCTAGTATTTATTAAATTTTTGTACAAACATAAAATTGTATTCATAATTAACTACCCTAATAATTTAAATAATAAAAAAATAATCAAATTTAGTGACATAATTCTGAATAATCTCTGCTCACGCGGGGGTCTATTCATAGACAAAGTTCTAAATTATTTTTTTTTTTCTTACAGAATTTTTTTCTTCGTATTTATGTATATATATTTATATATTTACACTTCCGTTGGAGGTCATCATTGTTTGCGACCGTATACAGGCATTCTGAAGCACACCTTCGTCTTCTCATGTCTAGTTTGTATTCCACAATTCAACGGCAATTTTTTGTTTTTAAGGCCATACATAAATAATATTTGTAGCGTTTGATTTCTGCATAAGTGTGTTATTAGAATAACTTAAAGACAAATATTTGCAAGAGATTTTGCTGATATTTAAAATGTTTTCCAAATACATTAATTTTCAAAATGTGGTGTACAAACAAATTGCACGAATAAACGTTTTATACGATGTTTTATCATGAATTCAAGTACTATGATTAATCCACAGGTTTCAGGTCAGAATCTTCTTTCGAGCAGAAATGTAATTTAAATAAAGCAATGCTTTTATTAAAAATTTATAACTATTTTATAGAAATTTATATTTTAACCAATTTCCATAAATTCCTTCTTAACGACCCGACTAGAGGTCGAGGGTCCTGTGCTGAACGCTGGTAGAGGGGAAGGACCGGATTCCATCCCAAGTCGCACCCTTTGAATTTGCCGCTTAAAATTTTCCATATTAATTCCGAAATTCGAATAATTACGCTAATTCACATGGAAAGAGCCCGAACGGAGGGCAACTAACATTTATGCCTAGGATCCCATAATATTCAATTCGTCTGAATCACTAAAATGATCCATTTTAAAAGTTTTTCAATTAATTCTTAGAATCATTACAAGATTAGTTAAAATTCGACGTATTAACATTTTTTATTTGGTGTGATGGTTTAAAGAAGAATAAGTTTAAAAATTGTTTCTTAATGACATTATAAAGTCTTAAAAATGAAGATTTCTCGCTTAAAAATAAAAGCATATATAACAAATTATTTAATTTACACATACCAACTATACTGGCATTTATTTTCCTAATGAATCCCCTAATGCACCTGCTTTTAAATTATATATAAGATGTTTTTGTAAATTAAATTTATTTACGGTAGGAAAAAATCCTTAATTAGCAGAATATCCTAATTAAATAGTTGTATATAAGCTTCATTATTTTTTAACAAGTTATATATTTTTTTATATATTTTCAGTTAAAATGTGAGAAATTTATGAGTAGGGAATATAGCATATAAATATTTATAATTTAAGTACGTTGAATTTGAATTTCTATTATCATTATTAGTCAGTCTTCATTAATTTATTCCTAAATGAAAAATTCTAGGAAAAAATAAATAAATAGATAAATAAAATTCGTTTGAGTTAAAATATACATTTTGTAGACTTTCGAAAAATGTATTATCATTGTTATCGCATGTAAAGTGATACTATAACTAAATTTTCCAAAATAAATACATATAAATACAATATTTTACAGATATTTTATGGAAAAAGAAGCATTTATATTATTAGTGTTCATTTCGTAAAGAAATACGAAGTAAATGTAAAGAAAAAGTACGAAAATTATATACGAAGGGAATATTCAAGATGATTTTTCCAGTATCGTTTACCATCTATTGTTAAATAGATAAGCTCTTTGATTGCATTAAACAAATCATTATTTTTTGTAAACTTACTTTAATATGTATATCCATGAATATATATGCATATATATACATAGGTATATACATGAAAAAAAAAATACATTATCTGACAGAAAAAACATCTAAACCATTTAATTAACCTACCTATATTAACATACATTTAAATCTCCTTTCGGTTGTATTAGCTGTTTTATACATACAAATTAATTTTTCGCAACATTTAACCAAATTTTTGTAAAAATCAGAGATTCAGAAATCGAAAATCGAAATGGAAAACAGTAAATGAGGCATGGAAAACCAGAACTAACACACGTACAAATGGAAGTAATATCGAAAATCAGTAATAGAAATCAACTCTAGAAATTT
The DNA here is from genome assembly GCA_963930645.1 of Salticus scenicus. Taxonomy (NCBI): domain Eukaryota; kingdom Metazoa; phylum Arthropoda; class Arachnida; order Araneae; family Salticidae; genus Salticus; species Salticus scenicus. Next base: position 134,450,821 of record OZ005656.1, on the reverse strand, counting down.
TCTAAAAACTTAGGGTATAAAGTACTTTTTATAGTTTATTTTGGTTGTAGTAGTCATTAACAACAAAAACATTTATAGGTGTCTTGACAGGTAAGTGTCAAATTGTTGTTCAAGAAAAAAAAAAAAAAATATATATATATATATATATATATATATACGTGTGTGTGTGTGTATGTGTGTATCCATTTCCTAAAATTCCTTGCAATGCATGAACTTTAGATATTATATCGTATGTAATGCTTGATTACTGCAGGGAAATTAATGGCAGCTTTGATAAGCAAAGTCATTTTCATACCTTCTGAAAAATTCATCTTTTATGAAATAATTTTTAATTTTTAAAATTATTTATCTTCTTTAGATTTCTTTTTTATAAAAAAAAACATATAAGATACAATGTCTTTTCATAATAACGAACGCTAATATATTGTTCCCGCTTTCCTAATTTATTGCACTATATATAGGTGTCCCATAAGTTCATAAACATTTTAAAAATTGAATAGGATTTGCGTAAAATTTATTCTCGTCATGAGGATATATATATATATATATATTTCCGTAAGGGAAATAAAAATAGTTAATTTCTTCTTCGATAGAGGGCGCTCTAGGGACGAGAAACAAGAAATAGGCAAATCAGAGTCCTATAAATTGCACAGTTTTATGATTAAAATAGCTTATTTCTTATTCTCCCATACAGCAGAGGACGTTTCAGTTATGTTGCAAGAAGCTTAAATCTTTCAAAAACGTAACACATTTAAGTATGCTCTCTGATACCTTTCTGAAACATTCGCCCTTTTTGATTTCCTATCTATTAAGTGATTGTAATGTTCATGTCACGTATCTGATTTTTTGTTACGGTCGCGGACATTTCTACGCTTTTGAAACTAATCTGAAAGGAATTTGAACGTTTTCAAACGTTTCAAATGTTTATAATGCTTCAATGTTGTATGATTGTCACGTTTCTGGAACATTTTGTGCTGTTAGGGTCACTTTTTAATTGTGAATACCCGACTTTTAATTAAGATGCTTATTTGGTGGATAAAGAGTTTTAGTGAAAATGTTTTTTCTCAAATAAGAATCGCCGACTGAAGCCATAATTAGCGAGGTTATAAATCATTATAAACTGTAATTTATGACGATATCGAACACATAGAATAGAATTTTTATGCGTTTAAAGATTTTATGGAAATTTGTGATTTGCTTACGTACAGCTCCCTCTAGTGACGAAAAGTTTACCTCTTATATTTCATTTTACTTCCCAAAAAATTTCTCCTTCATGAGAATAACCCTCTCGCATACAGCATTCAAGTCTATCAAATCCTTTAATATCTATGAATTTTTAAAATGTCTACAAACTTACAGAACACCCGGTACATATATATATCTATATCATTATATAAAGCGCAAAAAATTGTTTGTTTGTGGAGGGTAATCTCTGAAACTACTGAACCGATTTAAAAACTTCTTTCACTGACCGAAAGCTACAGTATGCCATATTGTTATAGGCTATATTAAATTTTGATAAAATAAATTTTAGTTTAAAATCTGAGCATTTTAATTAAAATCCCCATAAAAGCCATAATAGAAATGGAAATAATGAAATATTAAAAAAATTAGCTGTTGCCAACATAAAAGAAACATTTACATTTTGTTTTTTAAATATCTTGACATGAAAAGAAAAGAAATATATTTGCACGTGAATTAAATTGAAATTCATATAAAGTTTTGCAAAATGTTAAACTTACACGTTAAATCCGACGTCATTATAAATTTAAAGTACTTATTTTTCTAATAATATAATTTGATATGATATGATATAATGAAATGATCTAAGCGTTACTTTTAAACTTTTATTAAATTATTTATTTTATAATTGTTGTCCAAAAAATTTACGGGTTAATTCATTTTTCGACATATAATAAAATATATTTTCTCGCGAATCTAATAATATAAAAAGTGAATTAAAAAAATATCGTCTGCATTTCATTATGCATTTGTTAAAAGAATAATTGAGAAGTTTAAATATATTTGACGACTATTTTTAGCAACTAACAGTTATGACAAGCAGCTGAATATACAAATCGCATACAACTATTACTGCAATGCAAATAGCATTTAATTATTTGAGTTACATTATGTTGATTAGAAACCTATTTAATCTATCTATGCTCTATACTAATATATAAAGAGGAAAGGTTTATATGTATATGTAGAGAACGATCGCTAGAACTAAAAAGCCGATTTCTATTTCTTTCTTTTTTTATACTAATCAAAAGTTACACTGTCTCTAAGTGCTCTAGAAGCTATAATAAATTTTGGTAAAATACATTTTTAATTCAAATTTTCAATATTTTAATTGAAAACAAAGCATAGATTTGATATCGGTCGTCCTTGGCAATTTTAGTATTTCGAGATCCAAAACGTAATACGAAAATCTGTATATTTTCGTATTAAATACGAGATCTATGTTTTTACTTCAATTACCGTACTACCGTAGGTAGTGGAAGTATTGTATTCGGTCCAAAAATTTGATATAGAGTTTCACCTGATTTATATGTTTTAAGGCCTCCCGAGTCCAAAAAAGTAGTTTTTGGCAATTGGTCATTGTGTGTGTGTGTGTACGAATGTGTGAAATTTTCCGGGTGTCATATCTCCAAAATTAATAAAGATAGAACTACAAATCTTCACAATTGATTCAGGTCTGATGTACAGATGAATTTTCCAAATTTTGGTGAAAATTGAAAAACCGCAACTGGGTCATCGGAAACCGGAAATGTGACCGTAAGCCCGTACCTCGTAAACAGCCCTAATGATTTTCTTCAAAGTTGCTATATAAACAATCTATTAGATGTCCTTTCGAATGATATAATTGGTTAGTTCAGGAAAATTGATAGGCGTCCTCTATAAACAGCTCAATTTCAGATCTCATAAGTGCCTTCCTTTAAAAACGGCTATACGAATTTTTTTCAAACTCGCCATGTTAACTTAATACTAAATATCCTTTTGTATGTAATTATTGTTTTCCGGTCAATAATTGAGTATGCCAAGTTTTGGTAAAAGTTGGTATCTCAAAAACAGCTCTAACGATTTTCTTGAAAATTGTTTCATTAATTCAATTTAGATAACCTTTCTCAAGTATTACGTGCATATTACAGGAATACTAACGGTCATCCTGATTAGGAAGTTCAGTTTTAGATCTCGGTAATTCGTGTTTAAAAAAATAACTATCTATTTTTTCCCCTTATTTTTTAACTCACTATGTAAACATTGTTGTAATTGTTGTATGTGTTATACGTGTATCAAGTTTCTCTTACTGGAAAATATAAAAAAGAAAAAAAATGCATGTACTTAATATCTTCAAGAAATGTATATAATACGTTTAATAGTGGGTAATGGAAGTCGTGTGGTTGTTTCACACCAGATTTTGTAATAGTATATATTATACGAATATTGTTTCATATTATTGATTTTTCCCTTAATATACATTATTAAAAACCATCAGTTATGGAAAAAATTAAATATATTTGCGAGATAGGTACAACTATAGTATTTCCCCTCAGCTGAATTTGGCGATTTTTCTTTGGCGCCGATTTGAACGATAACGATGTCGTTCTGGATTGTTTGCGATATAATATGGCAGCCTACATGCTATTTATTTTGGATTTATGATTTATAATTTAGCTTACGATTTTATCATTTATGCTATATGATTTATGATTTTTAGATTTATGATTTAGCCATAATCGCCAACGAAAAATCGCCAAATCTAGCTGAGGGGAAATACTATAGTTGTTCCGCGAGATAATTTGGCAATCATTTTTTTTTTTTTTTCCGCTAAGGATGATAGATATAAAATCTTTTCCAAAAGCAAGTAGCGCAATATACAGCCGATAGGGAATTGCGAATGACATTTGATTATGCAAGTTTCATTATGTTGATTGGAAACACGGTTCATTTAAAATAAATTAAATGTGCATTCGCGTTAGAAATCTACTTTTGTATACGGCTTCTTTGGCGATATTTAAAATTTGGCAACGCAATAGCTAGGACGTTTCACTCGAAGGACTTTACGTATTTGCGATAACCTTTTTAATTCACCGCCAAAATCACAAAAAATATTAACGATCACTAATGGAGAACCATTACTAAAACAATAACCAGATTACTTCGCGGACGTTAAATTTAAGAAAATTAAAAACACATAAGCTCTGTGTTTAATAGAAATTAATATTATAAGAACAAATAAATAATAATTAAAGCAATTATGACGTCAACTTTATCAAACACATATTCATGTTATAGGTTTATTTTTCAATATTTTTTATTCATGAGTAAAGACATGCTTCTTTTTATGAAATAAATAAATAAATAACATAAAGTAAAAATTACCAACATTTAACAACTGATTGAAAAAAATAATTATATTTTGACTTTTCAGTTGATAATATTGCCTGACTATAACATATAAACTGATTTTTTTTTTTTTTTTGCATATCAATTCATCGTTAACTAAAATTTGTTCATCCGTGCGAAGTAGGACGGGTCAGCTAGTATATATATATATATATATATATATATATATATATATATAAGTCAATATCAGCAGGTAATAAAAGAATCAAAATCTATGCAACTAATAGGCAGATTGAAAAAGGTCTCAACTGAATGAAATCAAATGATTGTAGACTTGCTGAAATATTGCAGGAATTGTATATACACTCCTGTTCAAAAGTTCAGCAACATTTGCAAACAATCACTTTTTTTTTTTTTTTTTTTTTTTTCAAATTAAAAGCTTATCTCTCAATGAAATGTTTTCACACATTGGGTATTTAAAGCACTCGGTCTTCTTCATGTTTTTCAGTGAATATTAGTTTAAGACAACAATTAGGAAGTCGGTAACAAATTGAGAAAAATTAATAATATTTGTGATTACCCTGTGTCGTTAATTAATCGAAATGAACTGTATCTTTAGGATAAGTTAAGATTGGTTCAAACAGTTCTATTTGTGGATAAATTTGTCTTAAATAAAATAAAATAAAAAATAAAATGCTAAATAACGGAGATATAAGCATTTATTTTAAAACTCCAAAAAAAAAATCAACATGTTTTTTATTTGTAATATACAGAGTTTTTAACGAAAGTTATTCCCACTTTCAGATAATTTGGAAAAACACTTTCAAAACAATATACTGCAATCGGTATACAAATATCTTAAATAGCTCATGAAATATGAACGTATTCCTGAAAAACTTTTTTACAGTGCATATGCGATAATTATATAATAAGATGAGATATTTTTTATAGCGTAGGTTGAATGCTATATATATTGGGACACATTTTTCAAAAATACATTTGAATAAAATAAAAATTAAGCGAATTGTACAAAAAGAACGAGCTAGATTTTAGATATTTTCCAATAGTTAAAAATTTTTAAGGAGTTCTTCACATATCGCGTAATTAATTTGTTTATTCAATTATTTCAACCACTTTCCAAAGGTTGTTTTCTGTGAAACATTCCTTATTATCTCACAAATCATAGTAAATAAACAAAAATATGTTAGAGTTACAAGCTTATAAGTTTTTATTTATTTATTTATTATTATTTTTTTTTGTCCGAAGATGGTTGAAATAAATTGATCGTCAAATAAATTACGCGGCATGTGGGAAACCCCTTAAAGTTTTTCAACTTTTGGAAAATATCTAAAATCTAGCTCTTTTTTTTTATACAATTCACTTAATTTTTATTCTATTCAAGTGTACTTTTGATAAAAGTCGCCGAGTATATCTAGCTTTCAACCTATACAACAAAAAATGTTTTATATTTCGCACATGCGCTGTAAAAACGTTTTTCATAAAAATGTTCATATCTCATGAGATATTTAAGATATTTGTATTAAGATTGCAGTATATTGTTTTAAAAATGTGTTTCCAACTTATCTGAAATTGGGAATAATTTTCGTTTGGCAGACATATATTTCTACTATTTCCAGTGAGGATTAAATTAAACCCGATAACTTAGTTGTCTTGGCTTTTTATCCCCCCCCCCCCCCAAATGTTTGAAATAACCAAAGTTTTAAAGCTTTTTAATTTTCATATTATTTTTTAACCTGTCAATAAATTCCAATTCCCTCTTACTAAATCACCTGTTCCCGATCTTCTAAATTGGGACATTTATAATGTCCCCTGTAATAATTGCAATTTATCTTACATTGATCAAACAAAAATAAATCCTGAATGTCGTTTACAAGAACATTATCGGTATATTGTTAAACAAGAAATACCTAAATCTTTTATCGCGAAGCATAGTTGGGAATTTGACAATAGTTTTAATTTTCAGCGTGCCAAATTATCTTTTTATGCCAAACGTGCTGCTGAACTGGATTTTTGAACTGAAAAATTTATCTATTTACCTTAATTCTGATAAAATCTGATTCCACTTTGCTGTCTACAGCTTGGAAAGATTTGTTTAGTTCAATTAAATAATTTCCTTAATAAATTAATAATAACAATATTGAAATTAAACAAAATTGAAAAATAATTTTAAAAAAATTATTAATAAATTATAACAAAAAAAAAAAATAATTAATTAAAATTAAAATGTAATAAAATAATAAATAAAATTAAAATTATTCCTTCTCTTTTTGTGTGTGTGTGTGTGTTCGTTTAGTTTGTTTTTGTGTTTTGTGATTTTTTTCCTCTCTAATTGATCTTGCCTGTTGCTTCCTATTGGTTAGTTGTGTTGCACCACCCCATGTGAATTCCGACCTGCTTTCTGTCTTGCTTTTGCCTCCAAGGAGGTAGCACGTGTTTTTTGCACCTGATGAAGAAAGGGCACTTTCTTTCCAAACCTGTTGTGCTGTCTACGGTTTTATGCTGTGTGAAGATGTTTTAAAGTTTATTTATTAAGCATACATAGTTAATTAAAAATTGAAGAATATCGTGTGTATTTTTTATTATCATATAATTTCAATTTTTGGCTGTATTATGTAAAATATCCTTAGTACCCAAATATTCATTCTATCAAAATCTTAGTATGCCTTTTTATGTACTTACTTATTCATTTTAAATATTATTTTTAAATATTTTAATATTATTTTAATAATAATATTTTTTGAAATATTAACTTTTTTTAATCCCTTACTATGGTTTACGTATGTCACAAACTGCTTTTTAAAGATGTTCTCTTTGTTTAAAATATTTAAATTTACCATATATTAACTTTCAAACTATTTAATAATTAATTCTTTTGAGAATTTTCTGATACAAATGCTATTCTATACTGCACAATTTTATTTTAAAGAAATCAAATAATAAACTCTATTTACTTTCTGTTATTATATTCACTATAATTAAAATTTCGCTCTTCATTATTAAAGACTTTTTGCAGGTGTGTTTAATTTTAGCCGTGCTCAACAGTATGAATTTAGATTAAAAAAGAACAGAATTATGAAAAATGAAAAATTTAAATTGTCATGAAACAATCTGAAATTTAATTAACTTGGCAAAAAAAATTAAATAAGACTCAATGAATGTATTTAACTAAGTATAATTTCAACGTCAATTATACTTTTAATTAAGTGTAAGTATCTTTAAAGATTATTTAATGCGATTAATTTTTCAAACTATATTATACATATGTAATACAAATTAATGCTTTATTTCTTTAGACATATTTTTTAGCATTGAAGTATACTCTTAATATATTTCAATTTTTATTATAAACATACCTTAATAAAAATTTAATATGTTAAATATGTTAAATTAAACTTTTAAATAAAATACATGCTAACAAAAAAAACTTTTAAGCAATGCGTTTTCTAAAATACGAAATACTTCTTAATTTATAGGCAAAAACAATTAACATACTTTGTAAATTTAGATGTGGTGACATATATTTCTATACAATGTATGATTTACACAAATATTAAGAAGTGGAATGTATAATTTTGAATTTAATATTATAATGCATAATTTAAAAGTAAAAGACTAAATCTGGATAGCACATACAAGGAAATTATTGTACGTAACACTTTACTTTATTTTGGTCTTACATGAAAGAGTTATGTTCGTATAGGAGCATTATTTAGTTTATACTCTTGGATCTTCAGATCAGGAGCCTAAATGTCCTATTTCCATCACTTACTGGCCATCTTGTATTTTTTATTTATTCCATATCATTTAAAATATTTAAAAACAAATGCATCTCTAAGGGGGCTACATCCCCCCGACCCCACAATCCCACGTTGTATCTGTATCTCTATACATATTTGAACACACATATATATATATATATATATATATATATATATATATATATATATATATGTGTGTGTATTTCCTTGTAACTCATAACTTTGTGTTAACTCCTTGTAACTCATAAATACTTCTACCAAATTTCATGACAAATGATTGCAAAAAAAAAAAAAAAAAAGAAAAAAATAGAATAATTTTGAGTTGCCCTGAAAACAAATCTCCAGTTCACTATCTATTTTTTTTTTTTTTTTTTACAGAAACTATGCTTTAAACATTCAAATAACATATGTATATTTCATTATGTGTTATTGAGTGTAGTCATGTTAAAATGCACTTATAAGACATACCGTCTATAGACCGTAATGGTACATTTTTTCTTTATATTCCCTGTACACGAATCACAGTAATAATGTACACCAATAAAATCTGTACAGGTTATTTATTGTAACTCATTAATATCACTGCGTTGAAAAAATAAAATAATAAATAAATACCATTATTGATGATTCTTATGTAAAATGACCCCCTGAATTTTATTATGATCCCCATTTTGCCCTGAATTCCGCCCTTTTATCGGAACGCACCCGCCCTCCCGCTCCCAATTTTTATCACTTTTTGGTAATTTTAGGGCCATGAATTTGATTTCGAGAATGAAAAATAATTATTTTAACTCTTAAATCTATATATATATATTGTATATATAATGTATTATAAGTGACAATAATTGGTTAATAAAATATAATGAATGCAATTTTTATTAAAATCACACAATGAACTGTGGATGAAAATCATATTTATTGAAATTTTATTTTTCCGACTGAGTGAAAATAATGCCTGGACCGGGAGTCCAACCCCAGAAGTTTGACTTACAAGATCAAGGCTCTACCAATTGAGCTATCCAGGCCGACACCCCGGTCAGCATTACTGTTATAAACCCACTCTTCAGTAAATTGATTTTCAAAAGCTTTAGTTTCCCCATTAACAGTTTGGAGATCGCTGTCGTTCGAAAGCTTAGTTTTCTGAATGCATCCTTTAATGAACTTCGATGACCTAAGGTTATAACAATCATTTTTATGAATCGTTTGATCTGAGCTTTTGACATACATGTGGGATGGAAAGACTTTAGCGAATATTGGTTTTTTCAATATTCCTATTTCTGGAACATATGTTATGTCAATGATTTTTTGTCCTGCCATTTGATTGGTATCTTGGCGATCTAGATATGTACTTAAGCATGGCCATCCTACAGCATTTTCTCCATTTTGCATTAAACCTAAGTACATGTTTAAATGCCCTCTCAAACCAAACTGATGTATAGGTACAGAAGTTTTAAACGCTTCCGCAGAATTTGGATAACCATAAAAATACTCTTGTAAACCCGAAATACTGGGCTCATCAATATATACAGCTTTGCTAGGACGCATGGGTTCGGTTGAAGGAATTGTTGTGTACTTAATATTAACTACATCCAGCTTTTTATTTAATCCAGTGCCCCAAACAACATCATTACTTTGGTTTAAAGCAGCTAACGAGGAAGAAGATGAGTTAGCTTCAAATGCTTGTCGTTGATTACGAAAATACACTTTGACGTTCATAGCTTTAACAGTTGCAGTCAAAGGCAGTGTATTAAACTCCGTAGGAGTCATATAAAAACATGGAAATTCCCAGGGGATATGCATTAGTGAGGTTCCCATCCAGTATTCGAATTTATTCCCTTCTGTTGCGTGATATGGTTTCCACTCGAAACCGTACGTTTCAAAACGATGCACTTTCTTAAACGTAATCACTCCTGGTCTTCTTAGCTGTAATGGACGTCCAATTCTTTCTGCTCCGGTGTTTGCCATACTACTGGCTGTACCAGGTAATGTCGTTTGTTCATTACCGGCACCTTGCTGTGTTGGATTAGGCATTGCTTTATTTGGTGGTGCTATGTCTGTATCGGCGGGTCTTTTCTGTCCTCTTGGAGCAGTAGGTGGAATTTCATCAGGTGAGGACTGCAAGGCTGTTTCTGGTACTTCTTGGGTCTCAGGAATTTCAGAGGGGCTGTCAACAGGTTGACTCTCGGGAACTACAGCTGGGTCGTTTTCTGGAATAGAACGTTTTTCTTCAGATTTAGGATAACAATTAAATTCACTATAAAAATGATTTAAATATCTTAACACTTCAGAATCATATTTATATTTTTCAGGCAATTCATCAAAATAATATCCTCTTAAATTATAACCATCACTAGCAATTACATCATGTTCAATTTGAGCATTTCTGTCAAAACGTGAATAATCACAAGACCGAGAAGTACCAGGTTGTGCACTTACCGGTGGGAGGGGTGGAGGCAGTTGATGTGGCTGCAGAGGCTGATCCGCCATTAAAAGAATCTGGAAGTAAAGAAGGATGAACTAAATCAATAGGTGGTGACAATCCACGTCTTACATATGATAATAACCATTGTTCTACAGCATAACGTTTTTGTCCTTCGTGCATGGATGCCCATTTAGTGTTATTGTCCCATGGTGGAGCTTTAGGACTTTTTGTTTTCTTAAGCACTATATAATAAAAAACAGAAAAATATATAAATTTAATTACCTTTCACATTAATAGAGGTGTACAAAGGTTGACCAATAGACTTTTCAAAAGATGACTTTACTTGTAATCCAATCTGTCCGATAGTTCCGTGTATACCGCCGGCTTCTTTAAACTTTTTTATGGCGGTTTCATCAGCGTTCTGCACGTCTTCTAAAGCATCTTGTTTCCTTTTATAGGTCTTTTTGGCGATTTTATCGTATTCAATATCGTGCTCTTTCGCTGCTGCATCGGCTGCTGACCGTGGTGCATCAATACGTATAGGGTTGCCAGGTCCTATGTAATCTGAGTTCGGTAATACAAAACCTTTTTTACGAGTTCTGTCTGTCAATGTTTTTATTCCATATCCAACACCTGCTACTGTCAGACCCCCAGCTACTGCTGCAACTGTTAAACCAGCGCTGTCGACAGCGGCTTCACCGGTCGCTGCAGCTGCTGCTGCTGCAGTATTCGCCCCTAACAATGGTGTGCTTTCTACTGGCTCAGGAATATCTATTAATGTATCGGACGTAGAGAGGTCTATTTCGGTAAATGTTGTTTCATCTTCCAACGGTTCATACTCTTGTCTTGGTCTGAAACGATTGCGCAATTCATTTGCATACCGCTCTTGGTAACTAATGGAAGAGTGTGGTGTGCGTTCGAATACATTTATATCGTTAGATGTCGTATTAAGGTCTATTCGTGGTATATTTCTGTACGCCATTTAAAAGTAATACGTACGTTTATATATATACTTTACTTGGCGATTTTTTTGGCGAAGCGGCCAACTTATGCTTGATGCTTGCTATTAAAAGATATAGTGATTTTTTTTGTCCAGTGATTTTTTTTTTTCGGTTTTTACGTGTGTGGTAGTGATTGCCGTGGAACCGAGTTACGGGCATTCTCAGATTCATGCACAGCAAAGTAGTGATGTCCAGTGATTTTTTTTTTTTTTTTTTTTTTTTTTTTTTTACGTGCGTGGTAGTGATTGCCTCGGAACCGAGTTACTAACGTTCTCAGATTCATGCACAGCAAGGTAGGGGTGTACAGTGATTTTATTTTTCCTATTGCGCCTTTGGCTCCCTATTTCATTAATTTCAGTGAAAGTATCTAAATTCATAATGGGGGTTTCAGGTAGCATGAGGCGTTTGCATGTCCGAGTGCAGTTGGTACATTTTTAAAGTGGGGGATAAATAAGCGAGTGCAGTTGGTAGTCGCCCTTAATTTCATTTTGATAAATTCAGTGTAACCATGCTAAAATGAGATTAAACTAAAATCTGCCCATAGGCCGTAATAATAAGAAAAATTTGGTATGTACACGAAGATAAACAAATATGTATACAAAAATTTATACAGCTATGTTTTTATATTCCATAAATATTCGTGCAATAACAGATGAAAATGAATGTTTTGCTGATTCCAGACTTAAAATAAAACAAACAACAGCAGCAAAGACTATTTTTACCGACATTAATTTCCCATAAAAGCTGCATATCATTCAATACACATTTACTAAATTTACATTTAGTGCTTGTTTGTCGGTGTCGTTGTCATCTTGTTTTAACGTGACTTCAGTTATTCAGACATTAAATTTTGACATAAAAATATGATTCACGTATTTAAAAATTGATAAATTATTTCCGAGAATTTAGTTTCAACGCTTAAGTTGTGTCAAAAGTACCATTAAAAACAATATGTAAATCACTATATACTCCATATCCTTTAAAGTGATGTATAAATTTTTAGTATTGCATCAGGAAAATAATTTTAAATATGTTTACGGAGATTTGTTTATAAATTAATCGCAAATTAAAATATGAATGTGATTTAAGTTATCATTCAAATCGCTAGTTCTGCTAGAGGCCTATTTCAGTCGGTACAGTTGTCGAATTTTTATAATACACTCTTAATAGTGCTAAGGGCCTATTTCAGTCGGTTTATTCAATGGGGATTTATTGAATGAAGTCCCCCCAAGGCCCAACTTTGACATGAGTCCCCCCCCAGGCCCAACTTTGACATGAGTCCCCCCCAGGCCCAACTATGACATCAAGGTACCCCTATTTCAGCCGGTACAGCGTTGTCGAATTTTTATAATACACTCTTAATAGTGCTAAGGGCCTTCCAACGTTATTTGTTACAATATCTGCAGCTTAAACACATTGGTTTGATTTAATGAAAACTTTATCATGGAATTTAGATCGTCACGAATTAACTAAAGAAGAATTTGTCGATATTAACAAGTAGCAGTAGGCCTCTGGCACTAAATTAAAATCTGTCAATGTCAGATTTTCATGTTTTAAATAATGAAATAATGTCGTGTCTGTATAATATTTTTTTTTTTTTTTTTTACGCACGGCCTCTAAAATGAGGTTGTTTACTGTATTGTACCAATAAGAAGATGATGAAAGAAATAACGATTTAAGTGAGATTATTTGTTGTGTCATGACTTTTTGGCATACTGTTGGAATTTCCTACATGACCTATTTTTAAATAAAATATACATTTTATTAAATAATAATAATAATAAATAAATAAATAAATAAATAACTGTATTGTATGTCTATGTGTATACAGAAAAAAAAAATAGTAATTTTTAATTTAAAATCCCTAAAACTTTAAAACTTTAATAGTATAATAATAAAAAGATTATATAAATATATATATATATATACTAGCAGGCTACGCCCGCTACGCTGGTCACTGTTACAAAATGAATCACTGTAGTTAATGAATTCTCAAAATTGCATTAATTTTTATCATGTGAAAAAAAAGAGATAAAAAAATTCTGATTGGAAAAAATGTCACACATGTTCAACACTGCCTTCGGCAGCGCAGGCCTTTGTGTGCTGTGCGCGTGCATTTATCTTCGACACTTTTAATGCATGACTATATTACCGTAAGAGAAAAACATAAATATATATATATATATATATATATATATATATATATATATATAAACTTCTCCCATTGTTGAATAATAAGCCCGGTCCCCCACTTCCTGCGCGCTGCGCATAGTCCTTCACCTACCATTCCCGCCCCTCCAAATTATTTTAGACTTTAAAAATACTCGCAGTCGTTCTCTCGGTCTTTAAAACCTAATAATACTAATTTCTAACATTCTGAATTTATTTCTGATTTTATTTCTTTTTACCCCTGCGTCCGTCCACCTTCCTGTCCCTCGTAATAATTCTGTACTTTCGAAAATATCCGCAATATATTTATCCGGCCTTAAAACCTAACAACACTAATTTTCAGCGCTCTAACCGTTATTTATGTATTTTTGTTCCTTACGCCCTTTCCCGTCTATCATAATAATTTTACAAATTCGAAAATATTCGCAATCGATTTGTAGGTATCAAAAACCTCTATGTACCAATTTTGAGCAACCTAACACTATTTTTATTTTTTGTCCCTCCACCCTCCGCCTCCCAACCCTCCTAACAACTTTACAAATTCGAAAATATCCGCAATCGATTTGTAAGTATCAAAAACCTCTATGTACCAATTTTGAACGGTCTAACTCTGTTTTTATTTTTTTTGCTCCTTCGCTCCCTCCCCCTTTCTGACCCTCCTAATAACTTTACACTTTCGAAAATATCCTCATTCGACTTCCAGGCCTGTAAAACCTATCTCTACCAATTTTGAACAGTCTAACTGTATTTCTATTTTTTTTTTTTTTTTTTTTTTTTTTTTTTTTTTTTTTTTCCCATGGCCCCCTTTTCCGCCCCACCTGGGATGAATTTCTAACATTAAAGAAATTAATTTTTAGGTATTTGTGAGAGCTATATTTTAGAGCAAAAATCTCATATATCTCTTTTTTTTCTGTTTGTGATATAAAGGATTATTTTAAATCGCGTTTTGCCCCCTCTCTCTCCTCCTCTTGGGGGCTGAATTTCTAAAATTCCAGAAATTAGTTTTAGGTATTTGTGTTAGCTATCTATATATTAGAGCAAAAGTTTCACGTATATCTTTTTTTTGTTTGAGATATATAGGGGTATGTGAAACCACATTTTGAGCATGTGAAATCACGTTTTGCCCCCTTTCCCCCCTTGGGGACCGAATTTCTAAAATTCCAGAAACTGGTTTTTAGATAATTAAGTTAGCTATATTTTAAAGCAAAAATTTTACAGATATCTGTTTTTTTTCTTTGAGATATGGAGGTTTTTGTGAAATCACATTTTGCCTCCTACTCCTCCTCGGGGGGCGAATTTCGAAAATCGCTTCTTAGGGGGTGTTTACTATATGTTCTATAATCTGACCCAGTTTCGAGTCAGTGGCTCGAGTAGATTTTGCTGTGCGTTGATGAGTGAGCGAGTGAGTGAGTGGAAGTACTCATTTATATGTAGAGATATATAGATAGAGATAGATAGATAGATAGATCGATAAATAGATATAGATATAGATATAGATATATAAATGACTTTTTCAATCTACACGTATGTTCAAATGATAATTACGGAATTAAAATCCGATGTTAGCTTTTTTTTTTTTTTTTTTCTTTTCTTTTAGCTCACGTTATTGATTTATATGGTTTTATCCATTTTACCAATTTAGTAATTTAAATAATTTGTATGAAAGGTCGACAAAAGTTTGATACTACATTTTAAATATGCAACCTTTTTCAAAATGTATGGAATATACGTAGCATCCTAAGATCAATTTTATTTGGATGCATAGGGATAATGTCAATATCTTACAAACATTCCCTGTTTGTACACCCGGTATAGAGTGAGAACCAGATGTGTAGATTGATTAAAAGATCGACTTATACACAATAGATAAATATATACTAGCAGGCTTTGCCCGCTTCGCTGGCCACTAAATTTAAAGGAAACTCTTTTCTATATAGCTTTATAAAAATAAAATAAAATAAATTACTGAAATTGTTTAAAAGCTCGCTCCAGGTCCCTGCTGCATTCGGCAGCGATTTGGTCATCCACTGTAACTCGGGCGCTTGTCCCTATTATCTGCGACAATAGTTTACCAATGAGCTTCCATTTAGGTGCTTATTATATAACAGTTTCGAAATAGATAGTATCGAAAAAATTGGAGTTTCCCTTTTATATTTGAATCCCAGTTACATGTGAACAACACTATACGTGTTGTTCACATGTAACTCGGACTGGACTCAAATGTAACTGGGTTTAGACAACATAATATTTGCTTTTACGTTATTTCATATGTTTATTTTGTTTATCCAATCAACCATTAAATGACAGCAATTTCACGACAAATATTACAATATGCTATGACCGGCTACTTCTGTCGCATGGGACAATTAATTTTTTGTCTTTATATATAATTCATGGGTTTTAAACCTAATAGTACAGCCTTAATATAGTTCTCTTTGGCGACTTTTGAATTTTTGTCACCATTTTAGACTTAATCCATTGTACCAATAAGACTTAATCCCTTGTAACAATATGCTATGAGCGCTATTTCTGCCGTATTTTAGACAACTAATCTTTTTATGATTATATATATTTCCCATTAAACATATTTTTATTTATTTATTTAAATATTGATTTGAATTTTTCAAATATTTCTGTTCGACAGCGTGCAAGTGCAGTAACACACAGATGCTCATTTGTTTGTATGATAAATTAGCATAGTGATTATTATATAAAAAAATAAATAAATAAGTAAACATTATCGTGTGACACAACTTTATTATGTCGCTCCATTGGCGGCTTTTGAATTTTTGTCGCCATATTAGCGATGTTTTTTTTTTTTTTTTTTTTTTTTTTGTATGAAAAGGGGAAGATTATTTTGCTAATAATTTTATCAGACTTTTTTTGTTAAAAAAAAAGAATCCTTTATATTCTGCTTATATTTTTAATGTTTTTTAGGTTTAAAATAGTGCTTGTTGAAATAAATTTCCTATCTTTAAAACTGCATTTGTTCTGTAAATTTTGTGTAAAAATAAATCATTTATGTTTTTATATATTTGATGCGCTACTTAGATTAAAATGGCTGTTGCTATGTTAAACTTCTTGTCGAAAAACGTTCGGTTTACTTTAACACCAAAATTTAAAAAATCGCCCAGCAGGATCTGTTAATGAAACTGATAAAATAAAAATATGGTTCATAGAGTTTAAATAATCTATTTAAAAAAAACTTTTAAAACCCAAATTATTAATGTATCGTATCACATACATAGATATAGTAATAATATATAGATTGATCATTGGGGAGAAAAAAGTGATTCCTTTCTCTCGGGAAAAGATGGCGATTTTACCAAAATATGGCAGTCTTTCCCCGAGTGAATACACGCGGGAAAACACACGATGAATAAAATTCATGAATAATTTATTTACTAAAGGTGAATGAAAAGCTCCAGATAGAGTTTCATATTAAACGGCTTATTTATCAGAAATTAGAAGGTTATTATTTTCACATTTCAATTAATTAAGAAAAAAATGCATCGGATTTACAAAAATTTTCCCTTTCATTTGGTATCTTATTTGTAACGATGCGACAGACATTTCTAATTTATTTTCTAATCTTTCTGTTTTATTTTCCTCATTTTAAATAAATGTACGTTTTTTTTTTTTTTTTTTTTTTTTTTTTTTAAATATAGATTGATCTTTGGGGAGAAAAAAAGTGATTCCTTTTCTCTCGGGAAAAGACGGCGATTTTACCAAAATATGGCAGTCTTTCCCCGAGTGAATACACACGAATGTTTTAGCAAATAAAATTCATAAATAATTTATTTACTAAAGGTGAATGAAAAGCTCCAAATATAGTTTCAAATTCATTCTTCTTTTTTTCCTTTTTTCCTTCTATACCTCTTAATGGCTGATTCCAAAGCTTTTTTTTTCGGCATCAAAAAATCTTTGCACGATAATATGGGGATGATAGATCTATATATATTATTATATCTATGATCACATAAATCTTTTCGAAGATAGAATAAAACTTAATTTAAAAAAAATAATAATAATAACTTTTGTTTATTAACCAAAATAATTGATGAAATTTGAAATGCAAGTTGGTCTTGTGGGGTACAGGCTGTATATTATATTTTTGTGTTCGTGAGAGAAAATTTAAAAGAATTTGAAAACTCCAAATTTTAATCCAACTTAAAAATAATATAACTTAATGTGAAGCAGATTTTTCATTTTTTTTTTCTCCTAACGGTTCCCATACAATCTACTGCTGTTGCCACCTAAAATTCATACGTTAGTTAATTTAAAAAAATCTAACGGTCCGATTGATAAGCTGTTTAATGCATCGGATTTACAAAAAAATTCCCTTTCATGTGCTATCTTATTTGTAACGATGCGACTGATATTTCTAATTTATTTTCTAATCTTTCTGATTTATTTTCCTCATTTTAAATAAATGTACTGTTAAACCGCAGAAGGATGATCCCTGGCGTCTTCTGCGCATGAGTGAAAAGGGTTGGTCCATTTATAAAATAGGAATGTCCGTAGTACCTAGGGATGTGTTTGTTTATTTGTATGAAAAAATTATAAACTCACTGATTGCATTTCTTTTCCTTCTTTGAACTGATTCTTGAATATCTAGTTACATAAATATTTTACGATTAATTAAAAGAAAGAAAAACTGGTAATATTATACAGGGGATAGTTTTAAGGTATAACTTTAGTATATCCCTATAGCTGAATTTGGCGATTTTTCTTTGGCGATATAATATGGCAGCGATATAAGATGGCAGCCTATATGTTGTTTATTTTGGATTTATGATTTTATGATTTAGATTATGATTTTATGATTTATAATTTTTAGATTTATGATTTAGCCATAATCGCCAACAAAAAATTGCCAAATGTCGTTGTGGGGATATATTAAATTTGTTCTTTGAAGTGTGTAACACTAATTTAAAAATTATGTCAATTATTATTTACAAACTAGTATATAACCCCTTAAAAAATGACGAAATGTGAAATCAACTAAGGTAGTGAATCAATGAATTCTTTGCCAGCTTCGCTGGTCACTATATTTAAAGGGGACTAATGTGCAAGTCGTACCTGACGGGGAAGTTAAATCCTATTTCGTGAAGAATTTTTCTCAAAGTTTCTCTTTGATACTTAAAATTTATCTTTTCTTTAAGTACAGGAATTAATTTGGGAATTGCAGGTACGATCTTATTTACTGCGTAAAACTCATGTACTGTTCTTCGAATAACATCGCAATCAAAATTATCCAGATAAATGTTTTCGATGGTACTGTTCTTTTGCCGCTTTTTTGGTGATGCAAACATTGGATTGACTTCTCCTTTTGATTCTCTACGTATTCTTAATCGTGGCTTCTGATATATTAGGTATTTCACACGTACGTTTCACTGATTGGGAAAGTGGAACAATAGCTTCTCCTTCTACTTTATCGCAAAACTCAATGACATTTTGTACAATACGCTTCGTTTCACTATGAAGAGGTTTAATCCGAGAACTCGTACCACATATACAATCCATTTCCAATATAAACAGACTGTTATACAGAAAGAAATAAAAGAAAATAAAGCAGGAGTATTAATTATTCTACACATAACAGAGGAAACAAGAATAATAGAAAATTTTCCCCTCTCTCTTCATTGCTGTGTCCCCAGAGCGTGAGTGGAATCGTCCTGGCACTTTGCCAACCAGGTATCAATCTTCGGCGGGCCAACAGTACGTTTTTATTTTATTTATTTATTTATTTATTTATTTATTTATTTTTAATTATTATTATTTTGTCAAAAAAAAAATTGGCAACAATTAAATTACGGATAAAATTTTAAAATTTAAACTGCTTATTTATCAGAAATTAGAAGGTTATTATTTTCACATTTTAATTAATTAAGAAAAAAATGCATCGGATTTACAAAAAAATTTCCCTTTCATTTGGTATCTTATTTGTAACGATGCGACAGACATTTCTAATTTATTTTCTAATCTTTCTGTTTTATTTTCCTCATTTTAAATAAATGTACGTTTTTTTTTTTTTTTTTTTTTAATTATTATTATTTTGTCGAAAAAAAATTGGCAACAATTAAATTATGGATAAAATGTTAAAATTTAAATGGCTTAATTTTTAGAAATTAGAAGGTTATTATTTTCACATTTTAATTAATTAAGAAAAAACTAATAAAAAATTCGAAAATCTGACTTCGATGTGCACAATGACCCTTCGGGGGGCACCTTTGTGTTAAATCTCGTGACTGTCCGAGCTACCCTTATCGAGAACAGTGAAATATACAAATATTGCTCACTTAATAGTATAAGATGTGCAGAAATATAGTTAAAAAAATATATTGATAGAAAACAGATAAATATCTTGGTACACATACAGATATAAATATATGCAGATACAGATAAATATTTATGTACCTAGAATTGTTTATATACATATTACGGATTCTGTAACAGTATTTAGTTTTTAAATGAGATATATTTCATAATTAAAGTAAGTAAATTGTATAAAGGAGCTGCACTTTATTGAATGAATGAACTTATAGAGAATTTTTGATGCAGTTCATCCCTTATAAAATAAATTCACTTTATAATTTTTTTTGTATTTTATCAACGTTTGTTTATGCTTCAACAATCTTATTTTCTAAATATGAAAACTCGGAAGTGTTTCCGTTGAATATCCAAAAGACTTGTCCAACGATACTATATTCCAGAAGACTTTCTTTCAAACACTTTTCTCATTTGTGCCACTGACAAACATAATTTTGAAATAATTTAAGAACTTTCTTAGATTTTTTTTTTTTTTTTTTTTTTTTTTTTTTTTAAAGTTATCTGTCTGTAGGAATCTTCTTTGAAAGAGATAGATTCGGGTAATTCGACAACTTATTCTTCCGTATGAAAACTATTCTAAATTTACGTCGTAATTTTTTACTTCTGACGAAGTGTCATGTATACTTTACAGATCTATATCTTAGAAATTTGTTTGTGTTCTATCACATAGATTATTATGATTTAATATTTTAAAACCTCACAAGAAAATTAATTCTTTTAGCATATTCTATAAAAAATATGCGTAGTTAAAAATTATTTAGTAAAAGTACTCGTTTCGTAATTTATTTAATTTATATATATATATATATATATATATATATATATATATATATATATATATATATATATATATTTATATATATATATATATATATTTATTTATTTATTTATTTATTTATTCTGATTGCTGTATGATGTATCTAATGTAGTGTCTCATATTTCCTGAATAGTGCCTAATACCCTACGTGTTATAATTAAAAAAGTGGAAACATTTTTTGCATTTTTTTTAAAGGAACCGTTATATGTACATGAATATGCGTGGTAGCCTCATAAAATTTTATATAGACAATGAGAAAATGCATCATAATCGCATGCTACAGCCAAAACGTATTTAAAGTTAAAGTATAAACCTTGTATGTGTTGAGGAACTGGAAACTCCCTTTTTCTCAGATCGTGAAGTTCAGCAAAATATCTGTGATAACATAAGATTACATTATTTTTTATTTATTTATTTTATTTTAATAGTAGCGAAAATATTGCATTTTCTTAGTAAAGAAAAGAAATGTGATAAGTATGTTTGTAATAAAAGAGTTATTTTGTGGATTTAATTATGAAAATATCGCATTTTCTTAGCAATGAAAATACATGTGCTTATTAAAAACTAATTTTTTAGATATAATTACTTGATAAAGGAAGAGTGTAATGAGTTATATATGTTTAAATTGAATAACCCCTATTATTTTAGATTTTCAGCTCTTAAACAATTGAAACTTACCATAAAATAAAATACTTTTACTTTTAATTAATGTGTAACTGTGTGTCTAACTTTACTATTTAATGGTCATCTAATTCAGCGTAAAAGAGTTTACAGTTCTTTCATGTAGCTAATACATTTTTATTTTTTAGTTAATTTTTTTTTTCTAAAAAAGGTGTATACCTCTAATTAAACTCGGATTACTATTTTTATTTTATTTTATTTTTTCTTATAAAATTATCAGAAATGTGGGTAAAGATTTTAGAGTTTCCCTTTAATTAAAGGTGATACTAGGGTTATAATTAGTTTATGATTTATAGATGGTGAATGGTTTTCCCTCACTTTGAAGTAATCTAAATGTTTATATCATGCAAAAGTATGACTAATCACTTTTAAAAATTTAAAGTTTAAAAATTTAATGAAAAACTTGGATAAAATTAAAAAATAAACTTGAATTTTGTAAACAGCAATATGGTAATTGATGGGACAATACATATTAGATATAAGTTTGTTAGGGAAAAATAATAATAATAAATTTCTATTTTTAGTGTGTGCATGTTTTGTTATTTATTTATTTATTTATTTTTCAATGGGATTTTTTAATAATGATATACGTCCTTTCAACTGGAAGTTACTTAATCTATGATATATAACATGTATGTTCTTTACCTGATCTTCCTGATATTAACTATTTGCAATTTTTCTAGCGGATCATCCGAAGACATACAGATTATGGATAGAGAGATGAAATTACTTGTTTTTTAGGTGTAAATAATTTTGGATAATAAGGGATTCCCTTGAATGGTTAAAATTTAATTGATGTGGTAATAAAGATTTTTGATAGCTAATAAAATTTTATACTGTTGACCAACTGTTAAAAAGGATTATGGGGAAGGTTTTATAAAGACTTATTTGACCTGATGGTGGAAATCACAACTTTATACCACTATACACAAAAACAAAAACTTGTTTAATCATTCTAATAGATAACTAGACCTGTTTTCTTTTAGAATATAGTTGCTCGTAGTATTAAATACATTGTTTTCTAAGCTGGGATAGTTCAGTGGATTATGCACTGACATTTGGAGATTTTTTCAGTACAATTCAGGGCTTATAAACACAACAATCAAGGGGTTTCCTTAATTCTTAAATATAGAATTTTTAGTAAAGAAAATTAAGTAAAAGAATCAAACATAACAGATAGAAAATTTTGAGGAAAAAAAATAATAAACAGTAAACGGTGGGCGGATTCTGGTTTTAAAAATGAGCAGGACTAGCTATATATCATTGTACATACGCTGTTTTAACCTCTTTTTTTCTCGGGAATGAATTATGCACACAGTGTGCAATCCGTTTCAAAAATGTTCACTTGTGACAGATGGTTGAACAATAACTTTACCATGTACAACAATAAGGGGATGGACAACTGATCATGGACAACGAGATATTATGTTTGCAAGTTTAAAAAAAAAAGAAAAAAAAACATTCTATCTGAATAGAAAATGTACTAATTTCAAATTAAATGTGTTATCTAGTAGCTTCATGTTATTTTCTAGTTTTGTTGTGTTTACCGTTTCTTTAATGAGCAAAAATGTTTCTTTACAATTACTATACAACAATGTCATTTAAGTGCAATTAATATTATTATTATTAACGTAATTGCAGTTATAATAAGGCGCAATCTCCTACTCATGTGCCCTACCCTATAAAGAGAAATTTCAAGAAATAACTTTCTTAGTTTTATCAGCGCTGTAGTTTTAAATTATAACAGAACAACAAAAAAGTAACGAAAATTCATAGAAGAAGGATCAATTTAAACTTATGCACCAATAGTTTAGTTTAGGAAAAAATTAATATTTGGATTTTTTATATCGTTGTGTTTAATTGTACGAAAGCTCTCCTAGCTTAATTATATATATATATATATATATATATATATATATGTGTGTGTGTGTGTGTATGTATGTATATATACACCTATTTCGTGAATAATACAAGGAAATATCTTTTTTATGTCACGGTATATGTAAATATCTATTAAAAATACTCATTTTGGAAATATTTATATTCAAATAATTTATTTATTTTAGAATGGATAAATGTCCGCAATAAATAGATAGAAAATGCAGATATTAACTGAAGTCGCTAAAATATATCTGTAATAACTGTCCGCGTAATTCCCGAATTCTGTGTACACTATAAATTATTTAGGAACGGATATTAAATCTTATATATATATACGGTAATTTGTATGTCAATTAACTGCATGCAATGAATATAATTTATTGAAGTACATTTCGTTTTATATTGTTGTATGTTTTCCATAGAATTCTAATTTATTGTATAAGATTGAGCAGAAAAGTGTTTTGGTAATTATTATCTTATTAGAGTAAGTAATTTTTATTATTATTTGTGAAAATAAGAACAATGTCAACGTCTATTGTTGTCTTTTTAAAATATATTTTCATAGAGATGAAATAGTACTATTGTATAATTTTATATATTTTTACTTATTAAAATTTTGACTTTTTACGATACTATATTTTACTACTTTTTTTGTATTTAATTTTTACTTAACTTATACATATTTGTACATTTTATCTCATAAATATTTGCAATGGAGCTCTGAAATATTTTGTGTGTGGTGTGTTTATCGCTAAGAGAAAGATTCTGCGACTACATTCATATAGTTAACTATACAAATCTTTTGTTTTCTATCAAATCAAATATTTCCCATACATTAAAATGACTAAAAGTAAGAAAATGAATTAAATTGATTAAAATAGCGTAAATGATTTAAGAATAAATTGAACGAATTTTTACTTTCTTTATAGGAAAATATATGCAGAAAGTATTATATTGCTTACATGCGTAGATAATTTTAGCCACTTTAAAATAAAGAAAAAATAATTAAAAATTCGAATTGATTTTCTCTTCTAGAATTTTTAAGAGCGACATTTATGACGCCCTTGAAAATATGTTTTGAGATACTGTTTTAATACGATATTATTACAAAAAACGATTGAAGAAAGTTTAAGGTGTATAAATGAGATGAATTTTCAGTAATATACCTATTTTTAAATATTCAGTTGGTAGATTGTATGCGCAATGTATCAACAAAACGTAGTATTGTATCCGAAAAATAATTATTTAAGGGTAAATTACAGATTAAAATTTAATATATATATATATATATATATATATATATATATATATATATATATATATATATATATATGTGAGTGTAATATCGAACTATTAGGATTTAACCCTTTGCGGCGCAGGGTAATTCGGATAATTTAAATTACATTGCCACCGGAATTTACGAATAAAATTAAAATAAAATAAATTTTAAATTTTCAGGTTAAAAAAAACGGGCCTTTTCTGCTATGTAGTAGATGTAAAATTTCCGGGATGAGTTTTTGCACTTGAGAATTAAAATTAGGTGTTCCATCAGCGGGAACACTGCGGCTGAAAGGGTTAATTGGCATAATAAAATTATAATTTTTCATAAAATCTGTATTAATGAAAATAGTATCAAATTTTAGTAATTAATCTAATGATTCAATTTACACCTAGGCCGCGGTAGCCTGGTCGGTAAGAGCAGCGAGTTCGTGATCGAAAGATTCCGGGTTCGGTCCTCGAGCCGGCCGAAGACCGTCGTGTACGCTAATGGCGACTGGTGCACGTTAAATTCCGTCGTGGTCGCAAAGTCCTCCAAGTTCCCATCAAAAATTATACCTCTGGGGGTACCGGAACATGGGTTTTAACTCAGCCTTGTAACGGATCAAAATTCGAGTTCCTGTTGTTTGCTGGTGCTGCCATCTTTCGCCAGCTTCTGGAGCTAAGACGTACTTCCTCCCATTAGTGAACGCTCCTCTGAAAAACGGAATGACGCACCCCTCCTGCCTTAAACACGGTTAGTTCCACTACCGGTGCTCGGAATTTCCGAGTGGCATCAGAAACAACGACAGCAACAACATTTATTTATATTTAAAATCATAAATTTAATTTATTCATATATTTTTTCATAAATCGTAATGTACATTACACTATCTAATAATAATTATTTGGACACATCTGAATTTAGTCAAATATCTAGAAAATTCGACAGGAATTGTCTTCAAACTTTACGTTTGCAAAGGCCATGTTATACCTCACACAATTTAGAAAAACTTTTGACTTCAAGTATAAAAGAAAACCAGCAAAATATTAAAAAAGTGTCAAAATATTTTGGATTTCCCTGTGAAAAATAATGCCTGAAATACGTTTTGACTGTAGCATGCGATTCTGAAGATTATACTAAATATTTCTATAAATTTGTATGAGGCCACCACATACATTCGTAGAGATATTAAGGTTTCTTTTAAAAAAATTGAAAAAAAAAAAAAAAAAAAGAATTTTGTAACACACAGGACATAACACCCAGTGCGGGGTAGTTTTTAGGAAACTTGGTATACTACAGTAGACACAGCATACCGCAGTCAAAATACGGAAATGTTAAATATCTTAACAAATATGAGTATTTTCAGTAAATATTATTTAATCACGCAAGGGCAAGCTTTTAAAAAATTCATTTGCATAATTTATTATCCAAAAGTACTGAACTATGTAAATGAAAGCCCCAAACATATAACCTGTAAAATGAAAAAAAAAAGGGAGAGAGAGAGAGAGAGAGCAAACAGAGTTCCAGTTTCTCTGAAAGTAAAATTTACATTTTAAGGGATTTTACAGTGCGTTAAGAAATTATAAGACCACAAGCGTATTGGTTCATTTCTGAAGAAGAGAGCACAATATGCAAATTTTTGTTGCGTGTTTAAAATTGATAAGAAAACGCATCCTGTATTAATTCCAACTTTTAAAATTAAATTAAATTTCATTAAAACTTATTCATTTTTCTAAAAATTAATGACTGTGACTGTTAAGAAGTTATAAGACCACCTAAGAAAATTAGCATATTATATATGACGTCAAACTCAATATAAAGTGCATGCGTCAGTATTTCGTAAAAGCATTACCTAAGAAACAAAGGCTTAGGTTTTGAATGTGTTATCTACGATTAATTTGACGATGCCTCGAGGTAAAGAATTATCGTAGTGCGAAGTGAGAAAAATTTTATTTTATAAAGGTTCTGATAAATCTGAAAGAGATATTGCGAGGTTAATGAGCCGTTCTAAAATTTCCATTCATAATGCCATAATTAGAAAAGATTATTCAAAGAAAATAAAACGATCTGGTAGAAAAAATTATTTTGACAGCACGTGAAATCGTAGACAAATTTTTCGACTGTCAACTAAAAAAGGTCTTTCAACTCGTAAAATTTCGAAACGTTTCAGCTAGAAAACTTCACATTTAACAGTCTGGAAGAGTCTTAAATTAAATATTAATACGAAAATTATGAAACTGAAGAAAAAACCAAAGTTAATGAAATGTCATCGAGAAGAAAGATTAAAATGGGCTAAAAATGTCATGTCATGGAATGATGAGTGGAAACAACTTATATTTTCTGATAGAAAGAAATTTAGCCTTGATGGTCCCGATGGTTACAAACACTATTGGGATGACTTGAGGAAGGAACCAAAAGAATGCTTCAGTCGACAAATGGGTGGGGATGACTTGAGGAAGGAACCAAAAGAATGCTTCAGTCGACAAATGGGTGGGGGATCAGTAATGATTTGGGGAGCTTTCAGTTATGAGGGGTTGTGTGATTTACAGTGGATTTCGGGTCATATGAACTCTACACAATATCAGTCTATGCTATATGATCATATGATACCATTTGGACCTTTATTAGGTAGTGCTAACTGGATGTTTCAACAGGTCAATGCTACTTGTCATACATCTAAATCCACACAGGAGTGGTTTCAAAAAGAAAAAAAATAATGTTTTGGCATGGCCAAGTCGAAGTCCAGACTTGAACCCCATGGAAAACCTATGGGGTATATTATCTCGCAAAGTTTATGCTAATAATAAACAATTTTCAACAAGTAGTCATTGTAAAAGAATGGTACAATATTTCTGTAATTGAACTTAATCACCTGGTTACTTCAATGAAAAACAGAGTGTTTGAAGTCATCGGGAAAAATGGATGACCAATATCATATTAACTTTTTATACAATTTTGTTTTTTGACAAGTGGTCTTATATTTTCTTAACAGGTTATTTTTCACTTATTTCTAATATATATATTAATTAAACATTTATTGCATTATACCAAGTTATTGTAAACTAATTATACAAAATATAGAGCAATATGTTATTTTATGCATTTACATTAAGATTATAATCTTTATTTTTCTTATAATTTACAAAATTAAAGTGGTCTTATAATTTCTTAACGGACTGTACTCACATTTTTATTTTGATTCAATAAATCTCCAATGATAACACAGTATTTGCTGTGTGTAAATAAATATGGAGAAAACCCGCCATGATTTTTTTTTCTTTTTTTTTTTTTTTTTTTTTTCAAGGAACTGAAATTTTGACTCCTAACGGTTTGAATTTACACAATATTTGTTTGGATTTTTATATAAGTAGCTCAAACCCTTTGTCAATTAAATTATGCAAATGTAATTTTTTTTTTAAAGCTTGCGCATGCTTAGTTAAAAATTATTATGTAAACATGCTGCTCATGTATCGTAAAATATTTAACATTTTTAGCATTATAATTTCCTTATAATATGCGTAATGTAGTCCGCCATGTTTCTGAAAAATTATTTTGCACTAGGTCTAATACCTTACGTGTTATAATTAAAAAAAGTAGAATTTTATTTTTTTGCAATTTTTTTTAATAAATCGTTATACCTCCACGATTATATATAGTAGCATAATAAAAAATTACACAAATTAAATATATACATATATATATATATATATATGTATCTTCATAATGATATGATAATCTAAAACTCATTTCCAGCATCACGTTTTACAGGGTGGTTCAAAATATTTGGACATTTGTTTAATTTTATACTGGTTTTCCTTTCCTATGCAGAACAAATATTTTACTGTATAATATGAGATTTAAAATGTTCTTTGTATCCACAAAAAAAAAAAAAAAAAAAAAAAAAAAAAGATAATTACTACAGAATTTTTCCAGATATTTGACAAAATGTTTAGATTTGAAGATGTCCGAATACATATTGGTAGGTAGTGTATTTTGATCTCAATTTAATCAAATATTGTACAAACGTTAAAATTTTTAGTAAAGTGTACAAAGAATGGAAAATTAAAAAGAAACAGTTTTAATAATTCGAAATTTTAATACTTAATTAGCCCTCAGTATGCGAAAATAACCATAGTGCAATGGAACAAGGCAACTACTTGACGTTTCAAACGACGGAAAAACGTAAATGTAGCTTAACTTTCAATATTATATATCAAGTTATGTTTATTATATAAGTATATTTTACCGATGCGTATGATAACAAATGCAATTATAAGGTCAATGATAAATCACGTTAAAAAAATATCAACTTTGTTACATTTTAAAGGATTTTAAATATTTATTATTATATCTTCCCTTTATTATTAATGTCAGGTATTTTATAAACATGAAAAAAATTAAGTTCCAATGGTCTCTTATGAATTGATTAAACAATCCAGTTTTATAAAATCCATAAAGTAAGTCCATTCTTTTCAAGATATCTAAATACATATTTACACACAATCTAACTAAATAATTGTGATCGCACGTAAATAACAGATAAGGAAATATTTATGTGCACCTAAGGATACATCGTTAATATATTATATCTGTTCTGAGAAATTTCTCTGAAGTTATTTCAAAGGAAATTTGTAACATTTGTTTATACATAAATGATATATATAACTTGCGCATGTGTATCAGCTTTATATATATTTAGGATAACATTATACAGTTTTCAATGGGTTAAATTTGTCATTCAGGAATAATATTGAACAAGTTAGCGTATTTATGTTGCTAACATAACTAAATTTGAAGAATTTTTGTTAGGAAAAAAATATGCAGTGTATAGGTAGAGTTTCATTTTAAAAATATGAATATAGTCATAAGTTTATTGAAGAATATGTATTTGCTATAACAAATTAATCAAGATTTGCTGAAATTATAATTTAAACATTATTAATTGGATATCAACTAAGTATATTGATACTTAATATTAATCATAAATTAAAATTATAACAAAATAAAATTCCCAAAACAATTTGTTATTTTTTTAGAAAAAAAAAAATAATAATAATAATAAAGATTAGTTTATTTTGGGGGAAAAAAATGTAAAATATAAAACATTGTATAATATAATTAAATCATAAAATTTAGCTGTTCATATTCGCCTTTCCTTTATGGTATGCTAGCAGTCTACCAACTCTTTTATTATTCAATACCTATATATCAACATATCTATATCTATATCTATATATATATATCGGTATATATCTATATAGACACTCATGTTTGTGAAAATTGCAATATCATGAACGGATTCTGCAAATTTAACCAAACGTACAGGAAATGTAAAGTGTTGTAAGGCATACAAACTATTACAATTACAAAGCGATTGTGTATGCGTTGAAAGAGAACCGACTCTTATCAGTCGCTTGTTCCATGTATATAATGGACTGTAAAGGCGCGATGAAATCTGTTTACTGTCCTCTGTCTTCGGTAAACGTTTCGTTGGTGGTAAATATGCCTCGTCAAAAGCGGAGGGTGCCATACCGACAACTAACGGATTTCGCACGAGGTCGCATCTTTGGTATACGAAAGGGTGCATTTTCATATCGAGAAATTGCATCCCGCACGCAATGTAATGCCATAAAAATGATGCGTATTTGAAATAAATGGACAGAGAATAATCAAACAAGCCAAAAACCTAGCAGCAGGACACTCGATAGACCAAAGGCTTGAGACGACAGACAAATTACGTGCATGGCTGTGGCGAACCGTACAGCGTCCTCTCGTGTGTTGGTACAACGTTGGGGCACGGCTACAGGTGTTTTGTTCTTTAGCTCTACGGTTCGTTACCGTTTGCTGCAGCATGGACTCCGTGCCAGGGTTCCTCTATGCAAGATCGCCCTCTCGCTGAATCACATACGATTCCGACTTTAATGGGCTCAGCAACTCTGCACGTGGCGTGCCCAGAGGCAACAAATTTTGTTCTCCGATGAATCTCGCTACAATCTGGAGTACACTGATGGAAGAGTACGCGTCAGACGTTACAGAGGGGAACGTCTGCTTCCACAAAGTGTTATCCAGCGTCATACTGCACAAACGCCTAGCATCATGGTGTGGGGAACTATTGAGTATAATTCTGTACTGATAAGTATAAAGGATTTAAGTTCAAAAATGTCAATTTTGTGTTAAGTACATAGTCAGACTCAGAAAAAAATTCTCTATCGATTGGTATAAAAGATTTAAATCCATGCCATTTAGTCTTTGAGAAAATCCATTGGTAAAAAAAGATTCAAGTGAGAAATTCAGCATTAATCTTTGTTATAAAATATTTAATTCAATTTTTTCCCTTTATTAAATGAAGGTTGGCATTCACTGAATTTTATAGAGGGTATAAATCAACATAATCCGTTTTTCCTCATCGATTCTTCTAATTCGTTTTCAGTTAGTTTAACTTTATTTTTCGTCTGCTGAAAAATATGGATTTAAATCCTACTTATTAGTACAAAAGCCTACTTATTAGTACATTTTGGAGCCAGAGGTTCTTGCCATTCTTTGACGAATTTCGGGTTCTGTATTTCAGCAGGATATTGCCCATGCACATGTTTCTTAGACTGCACAAGCCTTCTGCAGTGCACAACAGGTTTCGCTTCTTTCATAGCCTACTTATTCCGGGATATGTCGCCCATCGAACATGTATAGGATTTCATTGGTCGGCGACAAGCTCGTACAACCAGTGGGGCGCACAGTAAGATTGAGCATTGGCGTCAAGTCGAAGCCATCTGGAATGTCATTCCCCAGGATTACATTCAGAACCTGTATGATCAATGTCACGACGTGCTCAGTCTCTCATCGCTCAGCGTGACGGGCACACAAACTACTGATTTCAGACTTTTTTTTTTTGTCTTGTACATTTGATCGTTTATTTGTAGCACTATCAGTAATATGTGGAATAAATTTCATTAGTTTCTGACAATTCTTTCATAGAGTTGCAATTCACAAGCATGGGTGTATGTATATAATGAACGCACACTACTGCTCGAAATTATTGCTAGATGAAAACTTTTAACTTTGTTATTATTATTGTTATTATTATGTTTATGAAGCCCATTGTTATTAAACTCACCAGCTTTAAATCTTATTTAGATTTTATGGAGAATAATTGAGAGAAAATATCACAAAACCTACCCAAAATAAAACTAGAATTCATGATAGTATAATTAATGTTTGGAACAATTAAATACCACAGGGACTTTTGTAAAACCTTTTCAATTCATTGCCTGAAATAGTAGCTTCTGTGGTTAAAATCAGAGGCGTTTGAACAACACAATAAACGTTTTCAAGTTAAATTACGCTTATTTATTTTATTTTCTGTTCAAATGTACTTACGTAATCACTAATTGAGATACCAAAATGCATGCTCTTTATTATTAATCAGTAACGTATTCAGATTTTTTCTTCAAACTAAATTAACATATTGACATTTTAAAAATATCGCTTGAATTATGTATTTAAGTTATTTTAGGTTTCTTAAAATAAATAAATAATACAAATATAAATGTATATATATATAATTTTAGTCTTGTAATCCTTTTTGGACTATAGTGTTTATTCATGATGTTCTAAAAAGGTGAGGTTAAATTTTATTCTATAAATACTGGTTATGCATATATATATATATATATATATATATATATATATATATGTGTGTGTGTTCGTGTACATACACACATATGTATTTATGTATATAAGAATTTGTAAACAAAAGTTTAAGAAATACGCTTACAGTCGACCGCAATATTTTTCAAACGCTGGCAATAATTCGCATTTAAAATATCGGCACCAAATACTGCCTCGTTAAGCAAATATTTGTCGTGTGTGCTTCAATATGTTTTGTCTTCAAATGCACTTAACAAAACAGAAATAGGTGCACAACTTTTAAATACGAATTATTGCTAGCGCTTCAATAATTTTGCTGCCTACTGTAATTATAAAATTAAATTAAAAATTAATGCGGCGAAATGTTTCACAAATATAAAGAGACAAAAAAAAAATACTTATTACAAAAACATTTGCATAATGTTTGGAAATAAGTTCTGAAAGTGAAAATGGAAAATTATATTTTAGGGACATATATAAAATGCGACAGTGATCATGTCAATATATAAGCGCATTTAAAATTATATTTGTGACTAATCACTAAATGACATTTTTTTACGTTACATGTAGAATGTTTATGATACTAAGATTAAATTACGCACATAGTATGGGACAAGATTTAGTTATTGATGGTACACAGGTGTGGCATAACTTTTAAACTTTGTCATACTTAATATTTACTCTCAAGAAATTTTTGATCTCATTATTTATATCTTTCGATTAGATTTCATTATTTATATCTTTCTAAAATATATGCATTTTCCTGACATTTATGATGTAAGTTAATGACTGAATATAGAGAGGCATACATTAGAGATATAGCATATAGCGAGAGACATACCGTAACTGAATAGTTAACTTGCATTTTAAAGATAAATGAATGTACTGGAAGGAAGTAACTGATCACCTAATTACTTTCTCTTACCCATAAGGTAGATAAAGTATTGTTTTTGGTCAAATTTTCGAACGCGAGTTTTTGTTATATTTACATGTTCCGAGGTCCCGTAAATACGAAAATCATGTTTTTAGCAAAAGGTCTGTGTGTATGTCTGTGTGTATGTCTGTGTGTATGTCTGTGTGTCTATGTGTCAGTCTGTCTGTTATCAGCATATCTCAAATACAAATTATGGCAGAAAGTTCAAACTTGGTATTCTAAATGTGTATCATTTAAAATGCAACACTAAACTTTTCGTTAAGATCAAGCAAATGGTTCGTGTACAGGGACACTCAAAAGTATTCAAATACATTACGTCTATGGGAGAAGTTGCAGGTAAGTAGAATTTAACATCTATAGACTGCACTAAACCAAATGAAACGAATATATATTTTTTGTAATAGAGATAGTCAACAGGGAAAAAAATTGTGTATGTAGGAGCCTCGCCTCTCCCTCCCTGGGGGAAAGTCCCCCCTCGAGGGGAGTAAATTTTCGTGATGGGTATCTTTCAAAAGATCTCGCCAATACCTTTAAACCATTGATCTGCGATAATTTAAAACAAAGTTTTTTTTTTTTTTACTTTTAACGAAAAAAAAAAGAAAAAAACTTTTTTTTTTTTTTTTTTTTTTTTTTTTTATTGTTGATAATATAATGGGCTTTTTTTTTTTTTTTTTTTGGATATTTGGTTTTATACTACTTCTCTAATATGGATATCGTCTGCATTATCATAAAATATATATATTTTTTTAAATAATAATTTTAATAAATTATTTTTTAAAAACAGAAATATTTTTTAATAACCGAATTGAATTGTATATAAATGTAGGTGCATTAATGAAACGGGGGTTCAGGGGGCAGTAGCTCGCCTCACATACAAGTAATTATCATATAAAACTCTCCCGAAGCCTAATTTGAATTTTTTAACAGAGGTTAACATAACATCGTTGTCTTGCCGCTTAATCTCCAGCCTGTATTTATAGTATTATATTTCAGGGTAAGAGAAAGTCATGTGAGTGACACACCAGATTATTTTTCTTTTTGTGTGCGTTCATTGTAACACATTCTTAGAATATAACGTAACTTAGCTCAAACTTTATACGTTCATTAAATTTTTATGCGCGCTTTTTTTTTTTTTTCTAGGCTACAGATTAAAATAGCTAATAATGAATCACTGATGATAAAAGGTATACGTAAAAAGAGTGTAATTAACTAAACTTGTAACCTAAAGGAATTCTCTTCTTATCGTCACCGTAAGCCGAAATTCCTGTTATTCTATTGGAAATTTAACCCCTTTAAAACTCCCTTTAAATTCCGTTTTTGCATTCAGAAAATCAACAACTGTTAAACAGGTCTCTGATTCTAAAATTGGATTTTGACATTTTAGTATTTTTATTTGAATCAGTATAATGTAAAATTTTTCAAGTAAAAATTAGAATTTTACAGCTACAACACATAGTAAAATTTTAAATAAAAATATTGAAAACGTACCTACTTTCACATTTGGGAATTATTTGAATATGAAAACACAATTTTAAAATATGTATTAGTTAATGAGTTACAATGGGACAAAATTCTACTATGAAAAACCATGTCTTTCATTTTCGACTACCATAAGTACATATTCCTAATAAAGTAAATCATGAAGAATTTTGAAATTTCTTAATATAACATTCCACTATAAATTATGTAGTTGCTTTCCCTTCACTGACTGATACAAATCCACAAAATTAGCTCGCATACATTTAAATTTTATTGATTGATAGAAAGTATATAAGACAAAATGTAGGACAGTTTTAAACGTATTACAAAGTTTTTACAAAAACAAATAATAAAATGAATAATTTATGCAAAATAAAATAAAATAAAATAAACGATTTAATTTTGCATCAGAAAAATCACAAGCTTTCTTAAAAGAAATGAAAATTTGTAATTTAAGTTTCGTTCTAAGTAATGAAATTTTATTTTATATTAAAATTTGTTGGTATTTCTTATGTAGATTTCCCTTATTAACGTTCATTAATTTGAATTGCTTGTAACTTACTGATGATATACGTTATCGTAGATTAGTGGGTTATTAATCACATTTGGATGACATACGGTTATGAATTATATATAGGACGCTGTATCTTTATATCCATTTTGAATCTTGTGATAGCATAGAACTATTAATTCCAGATATTTGGTGCATATCTGAAATATATTAATACATTCAAATTAAATGTAAGATCGATCTCTGCTATAAATTTATCAGACGCAAGCAGACAAGGATAAATGTCTTCCATTACTATTAAAGGAACTTTACAAACCAGTAAATTATTGTGTAAACCTTTTTACTTTTTTAATTATGTTGTAAGTAAAGCCCTGGATAAAAGTATAAGGTCACAAAATATATTAATAAAAAAGTGGCTGTATTAGCTGCTTTTACTTTATGCAATTGTCTTTCTTTTGTTAACTATTATATATACATACATGTATATATATATATATATATATATATATATATTAGACACATTGTTTAAAAATAAACATGATGTTGCCTTTTATACATCTTTTGTTGTATTTTGCCATATTATACATATAAATTATATCATATTATACAGCACAAAGTCTTATGTATGAAGATTTTGTATATATATAAATACATACATACATATACATATATAACGAATAGTCAATAAGTTCGGGGATTACCCTGCCCACTTATGGCCGGTTTTCTATTGAACCAAAAATAACGATGCGGTTTGCAAGTCTGGTTCTCTTTCCACTCGTAAGATGTCACATAACGCTTTTTAAACTAATAAGGCGCCCAGGTCACCGTTCGTCTAAAGACTGTCAGCTTGTTATATCTACGTAGTAAAATATAGTTTTGGAGCAAAATCCCAATATTCAAATTTTAAACACAGTAGGAAAGTCCGCTACAGAAATGTTGTCGACCCTCAATCCAAGTGTCTACGACTTCTTCAAAATAGCTACAGTTGCCGTGGTAATATATATATATATATATATATATATATATATATATATCCGTATAGTTCACTCAAAGAGGAAAGTAATGATGGAGCTGTTGTTTGACACGAAAGACATCATACACTACGATTTCAACCATCGAGGTACAACTGTAAACAAAGGACGTTATGCATGTGTTCTTTGTCTGCTCCGAAAAGCCAGTCTTCGTAAACGTCTAGACGCGTTGAAATCTATTATGTTGATTATGTTGATTGAAAATGCCTCTGCGCACTCTTCTCTTATGATGCAGCATGCCCATGATAAACTTGGAACAACATTTTGGCCACATTCGCCCTATTACCAGACATGGATCCCTGTGATTTGTATCCGTTTCCAAAATTGAAGGATCGAATCAAGAGTAAACGATTTCGAAGTCCCTGATTTTATTTATTGTACCATATATATATATATATATATATATAACATTTATACATATATTGTTATATTTTGTCATTTATAAAATTATTATAAAAAGTGTGAACAGACTCACTCATTGTACTGAGCGATAATATGATTGATTATGTTAAATGTATCAAAATTTGTCAGACCCCAATTTAAGTTAAAGTACAACTAAAAGTAAAAATATCGTAAAATATGGAACCTTCCTTCCTTGACCTTCTGTAAAATTTAGTATCCCATACCCACCTAAATGTTTGGCCATCATTACAAAATCTCTCAAAATAGTTCATGACTCATAACATGTATAAAATACTCAAAAAAAAAAAAAAAAAAAAAAAAAAAAAAACAGAAGTTCAATATCTTCAGAATCTAAACATTTTATCTTACAAATATAGAATAAAAAGTAATAATATTCTGTATTTTTTATTATCCTTTAAAAGTGATATTTAAGAGCTGTTTATTTAAATTTGCACTCAGATTTAGTATCCGAATAGCTCCACATCCCTGTTTGTAATAAGATATCATAAAATGTATTTATTTCTCTCTATATATAGCCATGTTGTCGATCTATGTATATGATTTTCTATCGTTTGTGAATATTTTATCTATATACTTACTGCTTGTGTATACTTTATAAGGTGTAAAAATGTTAGTGGGAGAGTTGGGGATCTTTATTAAAAAAAAAAAAAGGAGTGATCCTCACTTGACTTACCGAACATTGAGTAATTAACGGTCTTGTAGTTAAAGTAAAGTAAGAGGAGTTGTTAAATAAACAAATGAGAGAAAATAATTTCAGGGTGTTTAAGCATTTTTCTCCATATAGTACACTATGTTTAATTTCATGGTATTGTACTTTAAGACCAGAAATTATAATGACCAAGAATTTTTCGTTTTGTCTCTGTAAAAACCTATAAATGCTATATTCATCAAAATGCTTATAGATAGTGCATTAGTGACTTCTAATATTTCTATGAATTTTCAGCTCCATCGGATAAGGCACTTAGACGCTATCGCACTTTAAAGTTTGAGCTCATATGACACAAAGATAAAGAAATTTGCATTGTGTCCCTGTAAAAAGAATTACCAGTGCTAGATTTTTTAAAGTTCATGTGATGGTGACCTATAACATGTATATAAATTTTCAATTAATTTAAATAAGGCGTTTATGCTGTCGTACTTTAAATAAATTGACCCTATTAGAACATAATGATAAACAATTGTTATTTGTTTCCTTCTAAAACTCTATGAGTGCTAGATTTACCAAAAACAGTACAGTTTGTGTGATGGTGACCTAAAATATGTATATAAATTTTCAACTCAAACGGCTAGGGCATTTAAATGCTATCGCACTTTAAATAATTTCACTTTATAATGATACAGAATTATTTGTTGTATCACTGTAAAGAAAATACAAGTGATAGATTCACGAAAACCTATACAGATCGTGAAGCAGTAACCCCTAATATGTGTATAAATTGTTTACTCAATTGGATAAGGCGTTTAGACGCTATCGCACTTTTAAAAATTTGGTCCCATAGGCCCTAATGATAAATATTTTAGTTCCTCATCATACTATAGGTATGGGGAACTTAGGTAATCGTGAAAATTTTCGACCTCGGTTTTTTTACTTTTCTACACGTTTTCGGGTGTGAGGAATCCGAAAATGACAAAATTTCTATGGTGTCTGTCTGTAGGGTGTCTGTTAGTGTGTTAGTGTGTTAGTGTGTTGGTCTGTTAGTGGGTCAGTCCGTTAGTTTGTTAGTCTGTGTACACGATATCTCAAGAACAGATTGTCGCAGAGAGGTCAGATCAGTTTTAAAATATTACTTTCGACACTGGCAAGAACCCTATTGATTTGAAACATTCGAATTTAAAAACTTAGTAAGTTATAAGAAATTTACGATTTTCTTAACATGGGAGAATAGGACAAAAATTCACTTAAACGTGCATTAAATGGAAACGTTTTACTGTAAAAATATCAGACCAATTTTAAAATATCAGTTTGGATGCCGGAATGAATATCAGTAACTATAAATATGCTACTTTGAAAATTTCGCAATTTATTGGAAATTTACGAATTTCTTAACATGGCAGTATAGGGCAAAATTTCACATAAACGTCAATTTTTAGAGATATTTTCATCGTAAAGATGTCAGATTACTTTTGAAATATTATTTAGAACACTGGCATGAATATTAATGACTATGAATTTTCCAATATAAAGATTTCGTAAGTTATTGGAAATTTACGAATTTCTTAACATGTCAGAATAGAGCAAAATTTCACATAAACGTCAATCTTGAGGGATATTTTCATCGTAAAGATGTCAAACCACTTTCGAAATATTATTTAGGATACAGGCATGAATATCATAGACTATGATTTTTCCAATTTAAAAAAATCCGTAAGTTATTTGGAATTTACGATTTACTTAACATGCCAGAATAAGGCAAAATTGAGCATAAATTTCCATTTTGAGGATCCTAAATACATTAGACAACTTCAAAATTAAGTTTATGATATTTGTTTGAACATGATTCAATACAAATATTCTACTAGGAAATTTTCGTAAATTATTCGTAATTTACGATTTTATCAACATAGCGAAATTGTAAATATTTCATATAAATATGAATTTTGCGGTTTATTGCATTGGAAATAGTAGCATGAAAACTAAACAGCAGAAATGACCCTGATAAAATAAATTAATAAATTAGAATAAGATAATTATATCGAAGTGAACGGTGGATAGCCTATTAGGCGGGGATTTCATTCTGTCACTGTATCAAGCTTTGGTCAAATTCATTTCTTTTAACATGATTATAATATGTCTCGCACTAGAAATTTCTGAGAACATAAATATGATGAGGAACTGAGCAGAGTCCACCTATGCCAACTAGTTTTCTTGGTGTCCATGTAAAAAAAAAAATAACTATAAGTGCTAGATTCACCAAAATCTATATAATTCGTGCAATATGTGTATAATTTTTTTGATTATTTTAATAAGGCGCCTAGACTCTATCGTACTTTTAAACATTTGGCCTCATAGACCATAATGATAAATAATTTTTCTTTGTGTCCCTGTAAAAAACTATAAATGCTAAATTCATCAAAATCAATATGGTTCGTGCTACGGTGACTTTCAATATACGTACTAACTTTAGCTCATTCAAGCAAAGCGTTTAGACGCTATCGTGTTGACTCACACACGTTATTACACACAGGCATACATACACACACATACATACACATACATACATACAGCATCGTAAAAATAGTGAAAACTGAATCAGGGGACCTCAAAATGTATGGAAACATTAAAATCTCTAATTCTGATTTCGGACATGATTACAATACTTTCCTTACATATGTATGTTCGGAAAGTATCAAATAACTCAATATATAGAAATATTTCAAGCTAGGAGCTAGAAAAGCGATTTATTAGGTTTTCTGATGCTGGAAACTCTAAACACGTACTATAAATAAAATAAAACTCGTATATTGTGGCCACCACAAGACTTTCTTCTGTATTTTCTATTTAAATTATAATAGATTTATAGTACAACCATTCGTTTTAAAGGTATTGACGATACCTTTCGAAAGATACCCATCTTGAAAATTTACAACCCCCTTGGGATACTTCCCCACAGGGAGGAAGCGATGCCCCCACATGTACAGAATTTTTTCCCTAGTTACCTACTACTATTATCAATAATTCATATTAATTTTAGAATCATAAGTTAAAAATAACTCTCATTAAGTACATTTATACGAAATTTTGTCCTATACTGCCATGTTAAAAATTTAGAAAAAAATGATATCATAGCGCAACCTGTTGAGCGATTGATCCTCAAATCTAATCAACATCAGTTTATGTCAGGGTGCAACTAAATACCAAGTTTGGTTAAATTTCCTTCATTGGTTCCTGAGATACAGTGGACACAATAAACGTGATACACAGACACAGACGCACACACAGACAGAAATTTTCTAAAAACTATCAACTCGTGTTCAGGACATCCGAAAACGTGTAAATCCATCAAAAAATGGAGAAATTATCACGAATGTCGAAAATTTTCACGAATCCAAAACTTTCTCTATATTACATATAAAGAAAGTAAAAATATAGGAGGGAGGGAAATTCCTTTCTTCCTGACACCGACAAGTAATCTTGTGCCAATCCGTTTCTTCCAGAGCGCATTCAACGTGCGCGGCTAAGGCTCTGTCGCAGGCAAAGAATAGACGCTGCCAAAAATTATTAGGGAAGCAAGCATATATTTTCTTATATTTAAATGGTTTATTTCCAAGTTATACATTTTTGAGATTAGATATTAGTAAATAGTTAAACTTTTCAGAATTATTACAAGTAAACTGACTAATGAAGCGGGTAAATCTAGCTATTATATTGTATTGTTTCTTATTATTTTGTATATTTAATTTGTGATGAAGAAATTCTTAAACAATTTTTAATATTTTTATATTTTGTTGGCAACTTTTACTTTATAATAATAATAATAAAATAAATAAAAAAAAAATTTAAAAAAAAGGAAAAAGAAACTGTATAATGCTTTATTAAATGTAAATAATAATAATAATAATTATTATTATTTTAGCGCATTTCATTTTGTTAATGATATTTGTAAATGCTTATTTGTAAAAAAAAAAAAAAAATGTAAATGTAAACGTTCAACTTATTCTCTAAGTATATTTTACAAAATTTTACAAATAATACACGTTGTATAAATTTAAAAAAGATATATATATATATATATATATATATATTCATTTTGTTTAGCACAAAAAAATCTATAAACCAAAAAAAAAAAAAAAAAAAAAAAAAAAAAGAATTGATTTTAAAAGCACTATTTAAGATTACCATTCGTCGAATGCGACAGATCAAATGAGATGCATGTGTAGCGGTAACTATATATAATGCTATACTAAATTTGACCTAAAAATAAACAGTAAAGATTAAATAGTTTTGAAATTTCAAATGTTGAATTAAGTTAAAAACAAAGTATTACAATGTTTTTAAAATGCATTTACATTACAGCATTTACTATACAGAATGTAATGCATAAAAAGCATTAACACTCACGCATTATGACATAATGCATATGCATTTACATTGGAGCATGAACTTACATTTCTCATTGAGAGAATGAGTAAGAGAACAATAAAATACATGATATATATGCATTTGGTTATACTCTATATGTCTACATTACACATATATTTGAATTTATGAAAATTGTTTTAGTAAATCAAATAACAAAATTTCATTTAAGTGATTTATATATATATATATATATATATATATATATATATATATATATATATATATATATATATATATTAAAACATGTTATGCATGCTTAAAATCATATTTTAAAACATTTCTTTTCTAAAGTAACATGCTTAAAGGATTCTAATATTACTTCTACTTTTAACTTTAGTTACTAATTAAGTAAAAATTTCCTAAGGACTTCGTGGACGGAAATGAAAGTAAATTACAAAATTGTACTACTTCTAGTACTTTGAAAGAAGTTAAAATTTTCAAGGAATTTAAAATGAGTGATCTTCAAAGAGATTACTTTAAAAATTTCAAATATAAGCAGTTTTCTAGATGATGCTTTTATTTATAACTTTATAATATTCTGATTGCGGTTTCATATCTTAACAATATTTATTTTGAATAGGTGTTTCTAAGAGATAGTAAAATTCATAAAGAAATGAAAAATAAATAAATAAATGAATAAATACAGATTTTTTTTCTGGAAAAATAAAGTAAGTAAGATGAAATAGATGCAACTAATTAGCAAGCAATAAAATAGTTTAAATATGAAAACAGTTGTTAAATGAAGGATCTCTCTAAAGTTTTTATATATAATTTTGAAGAATATTACGTAAAAGTAATATTTTTATTTTTTTAAATTAAAGGATGTGTTTGATAGAAATAATTCTTGAAATAACTAATAAGTAGGTATAATTATACAATTAAACTTCGTAATTTTTACTATACTTTACATTTATCAAAATGATAAAACTAACAAACCAGGTTTAAAAATTAAATTGCAAAATTTATTAACAATCAATGAAATCTTTGTTTTATGTTTAGGACTATCTACGTTTATGCGTAGTGGCCTAAATATGGCTATATTTTTTATAAGTTGGTGACAGATATAAATACTTAGTATTTGTACTTATTATTAGTGAGTATTTTTATATCTTTATTTTGTGGCGTGTTTTCTTTGAATACTATCTATATTGTTAAATACAAATAACTGAGATGTACATTTTAAAATAAAACAATATCCCACGTTAATATTTAAAACGCTTTGACGCATTCTTTAGAATATTATTAGATTTACCACAAAAAAAAAAAAAAATAATAATAATAATAATAATATATCAATTTAATATTATCAAAAATATGCAAAATTGTTTGTGAATTTGTTTTTACATAAATTCGTAATCTTATTTAAATGTGAATGATATAAATTGAGGAAAAATGAAATTTCGTGTACCGATGATTTCAGATTAAAACAATTTTGAATTAGTTACATTTTCCGCATACCTGTCAATGTTATATATTCCATTTTCTATAGGAAAGATGCTGTAGGATACTACCACAACATTCTTTTGTATTTCCAAACATATATTAAAAAAATATATTGTTTGGAAATGCAGATGCATATTTCTTCAAGCTGTGAAAAGGATTTTTTCCAAAAGCAGTCGTCAGCAAAATTATTGAAGCACATATAGAGAATTTTCATACATATATATTTGTTTATTTAATCGCTAATTTATTTCATCAACTTACTATTATGACTCGAGAAATATTTATTTAACAAAAATGGTATTATGTACACTGTTTTTTAAGTGTGAATTATTGCTAGCGCTTTAATAATTTTCCTGCCGACTATAGTGGATAGTATTTTGTATCGTTCCAGGTTATGATATGAAGAAATTTTTGATTACCCCACTCGCAAACATTACCAAGCAAAGCGTCACAAGAATTAGAAAAAGTCGTACTTGCTTATCCTGTAGGGATTTTTGAAGAGGAGTGCTCTGAAATACGAACGAAAACAGTGGCAGCGTTTTCCAATAGAACGCGTGTCACAACAGATCACTTTAAAATAATTGCTTACTTATCTCTCTGAAATTGGCAATTTTTTGTACGGTTGCAGGAGACTGTAAGTGAAGTACAGAAATGACCTAAATCGCAACGTTTCCAGTAGTTTCATGTCTTGAATTTTGTATATCATAAGTCAGGTTCTCAAACTGCAGTCTAGTTAAGGCAAAATATGCCACTACAGTATAAACATATATACTGTTCAAGAAAGAAGATATATTAACCTTATTTACAACGTTCATGTAAAATCAGAAATATACGCAATACACATTAACATATGTTGTCTGGACCACTCCATGATTATTCGATTGTGCAATATGATTTGCCAGGTTGAGTGGACGGCAACTTTTGCAAAAGTTCTTACCATATTTATTGGTACCTACGACATTAAAACACATATACGATTCCAACACAATGTAAAGGCATGCAATTTGAGCATTGGGTTGCAAAACGCATTAGATTTTACATATCAAGGTCAATGGATTGATTATGGTGTATAGCGTA
This sequence comes from Salticus scenicus, assembly GCA_963930645.1. Lineage (NCBI taxonomy): Eukaryota > Metazoa > Arthropoda > Arachnida > Araneae > Salticidae > Salticus > Salticus scenicus. Next base: position 134,406,505 of record OZ005656.1, on the reverse strand, counting down.
TACATTTCTCTGAAGAAATAACCAAGTAAGCAATTCGTAGGTTGGAAATTGCGATACATTGAACTAGGTTGAAGTTTTAACGCTGATTTATGAATCTACACTACGACAAGATATCTAGTCGTTGCGAGTTTGGAAAAAAAAAAAATATTAGATAATTAAATATGAGTTTTTATTTATTTATTTATTTTTAAATATGTAGCGTAAGAATTTCAATTAATTTCCCAGTGTATAAAAGTCATGTTAAAAACGTATTCAGAGTTTAGTTCCAACAAAGTTCAGTTCAAATTCAGTTCAATTGAACTCCAGTTCAAGCTAACTTCTGATGAGTTTTTTGCGACTCACTGCAGTTACGTTTTCTGCTTCACTACACACAATTCAATGTACTTTGACTGCAATTCTGTACCATGTAGTTTATTCTTAATATAAAATTTATTTTCTATTTATTATCTGAAATTTTAGTGCACACTGCGATTACTTACTTTGACAATACATGGGGAGAACAGTCCCGTTCTGCAACACTGCCACATAACTTGTTCCTTTTATTTTAGACTTTGCTCCAATTTACTGAATTACTATATAGCAGAAATAGCGAAATCTTAAGTTGTTGCATAAAGACAAATATTCTGAATACAAACAGTAACGCTCATTGTTTTGATCATATATAACAATAATTTAAAATAAAATTACGAAAATTAGTCTTAAAAATAGAGTGTTATATTTGTACAACTTCAGTGGAATAAGAATATAAAATTAATACAAATAAATGTTTACGGAAATTTTCTTGAGGGCGCATAAAACAGAAAAAACTACATGTGACTAAAAAAGTAATTATTTTAATACGAGAACATTTTTTTTTACATTTATGTAAACTCATTCAAATAGGAGGATTTTCAACATTTTTTGTTTGAAAAGTGTTTCAAGTTTGAAATCCATTTTTAAACTTAAAACTATTTTTTAGATCATTTTGTTTTCTAATAAAAAAAAACATCTATCATTTTCTTACTTAAAAACAATACTTAATATAAAATTCCTTTTTTAGTTAACTGTTAAGCGCGATTATTTCTGGTGTTGCGTGAACGCAACACTAGCGGGTAATGGGTTAATCTGAAAACGCTAGTCTAAAAAATTAAGAAACATATACTCAAGGCCCACTGCCTCAATAGTCAGAGTACTTAACTGCAAACCCGAAATCTGTCAGTTCGATCCTTACCGGCCGCAAGTGTGAAAGAAAATTATTGAAAATACAGAAGCTCAATAATTTTTCCCTAGATGTCAGCATCAAACATACAAACCGAAGCAATAACTTACAAGAGTCATTGTTCTTTCTAAGAACCTTTTGGTATTTATTAAAAAAAAAAAAAAAAAAAAAAAAACTGAAATAAGTTTTATAAAAATGCCTTAAGGAATTTGTGAGAAACCTGTATAGGTATTGATGGAGCATTTATTATGGCTATATTTTTCACCATTAATACCTAACAATACCTTGTTTTAAATACCTCTAAAACATGTAAAATAAGTGTTAAAAAACCTAAGGAAAACCTTCAAAAAACATTCGAAAGGTATTAAAAAAAACTTTGTAGATTTATTAAATATACCTACATGATTCATGGTATTTCATAAAAACCTTTTCGTATTTATACAAAACATGTATTTCTAAAAAATACCTTAAAGTATTAGTGAGAAACCTATGGAGGTATTAATAGAGCTTTTATTATGGATTTATTTTGCACCATTAATACCTGATAATACCTTATTTAAAAAACCTCCAATACCTGTAAAATACCTGTTTAAAGAAACCTTTAAAAACCTTAAATAAAATCTTAAAATTTTAGTAAGGGGGTCCCAGGGGCCCCACGTGACACAAACTTCATTTTTTTTTAAAAAGAAACCATAAGTTTTCTTTACAAAATCGAGTCAAGCGGAAAAAATCGGTTTAAAACCATGTACTTTTTTTTATATTCTGCAGCGTAGGGGCCCCCGGAGGCCCCTATATTTTATTGTGTTTCATAAGTCTGGGTACACCAAAATATCTCGAAACATTCATTTCAAAAGTTTCATGGATTTAAATAATCTACCACATGAGGTATCATAAGTGGGTCACATTTTTTCAAATGGAAACTTTTCTCTACGACACATTTCTATACAATAAACCTTGACTTTTCATTAAACCATACTTTTTCTTAGAACAATATTGTGATCAAAAAGCCCATTTATGATTTGAAAAAATTAAATGGAGTTTGTATAATATGGGGAACTAGGACTCCTGGGGTCCCACATACGTTAATTCACCTAATACATCATTCGAATATATGACACTTTTATAACCATTGTATCCAATAAATTTCCTTTCTTTTTAAGGTACTTTCGGATTTTCAAGTTTTTTTTTTTTTTTTTTTTTTTTTTTTTTTTTTTTTTTTTTCCCTATAATATTAGATTCGGGGCTCTAGTGCCCTTTACATTTTAGTATTTAAAAAAAAAGGAAAAAAAACGCATCATTTAAAATAGTTTTTTTTTTTTTTTTCCACTTAATAATATTCTATGAAGAAAAAGTTTGATTTATGTTTGAGAAAGTTGAATTTGTGTCATGTTGTGCCCACTCTTGATACTTCATGTAAAAGCTCATTCGAATGCACGAAGCTTTTGAAATTAATATATTCAGATAATTTTCTTTTTTCTTTAGATATTGTGGAATTTCCAAAATTTTTATTATAATAAAAAAGGGGCCCCTGTAGGCCCCATATGCTACAAAATATAAAAGCTGTACATGATTTTAAACCGATTTTTTCCGATTAACACGGATCTGCAAAGAAAAACTATGGATTCTATTAAAAAAAAAAAAAAAAAAAAAAAAAAAGAAAGCAATGAAGTTTGTGCCACTTGGGGCCCCCAGGGGTACAATTGTGATACCTCATGTGATAGATTGTTTAATTCCATGAAACTTTTGCAATCAATGTTTTCAGCAAATTTGTTTTCCTTTCGAGATATTTTGATGCATCCAGATTTATGAAACAAAACATAAAAATAGGGCCCCCGGGGCCACATATACTTCAAACTATAAAAGTAGTGCATGATATTAAACAGATTTTTTCCGCTTAAAATTATCTGCAAAGAAAACATATGGTTTCTATTTCAAAAAATGAAGTTTGTGTCACGTGGGGCCCCCGGAACCAATTTGTGATACCTCATGTGATAGATTATTTAAATCCATGAAATTTTTTAAATCAATGTTTTCAGAAAATTTGCTTTCCTTTCGAGATATTTTGGTGTATCCAGACTTATGAAACACCCTGTATATATATATATGAAAGGATTGAAAGAATTCAAATTCTAAAATAATTGTTAGAAATTAATATTAAGTGATATCTTAATAGTATTATCTCAGAATAAATCTTAATTTTAAGAACAACTTTGTGAGAATTCTATTTTAGGCCCCAATAAAGTTAGTTTTTCAGCAAAACACGTCGTAGCGCGGGAATCGGAGTTAGAAGAAGTTTTGTAATCAAAATTATGCAATAGTTGAAATAAGCGGCAAGGCATTGCGAAATACGAAATCCTGGATATCCGGGTCAATCAATGAGAGAATGTGGGCTGGATTTTAGCTTACTTAATTATCCAATAAGAATTCATATTAGGAGTTTGGCCTCGCCCCCAAATACCCATATTTAAACGGGAGCACCCGAAAATCGGCGCCTTTTTTCATGGAAGCTTGTGCTTAATTAGTTCACATCAATAAAAATTTTTTTTTTAAAGGCCCCAGGAGGGGATTGGTGGTGCGGTTCCGCCGTTAACGGGACGTTTTCGGCCCGACTAGTCTACAAATCTTCATGTCAGCGTGCTCAGATTGATTGACTGTTAATAACGTGTAAAATGACTAAGTGTCTTCAATAAAACGACTGCATAAACTATTGTGGAATATTTATTTGAGTGAACTCTCTTAATATGAAGTGACTGTTGTGAAGTCGTTCCTTCACATATATGATTTTAATTACAGCTTTAAATAAATGCAATAATTAATTACTATATTTTCAATAAATTAAATGGCTAATAAAAATATCTAACGAAATTCTAAATTCTTTTTTATATTTATTCGCATTTGTCTATATATGGATATCTTAATTCTAATAATATTTTATCCGTTAAGCTATTAAATAAATCTTCTAAGAACAAAAACTTATTCTTTAAAATAAATAATTTATTTCTGCTAGTCATCTTTTTAAATGACGTCTCTCAGAATTATAAATTCTCCTAAATCATTTAATAAATAAAATATAAAAAAATATTATTTTTATTTGTAAACCGTTGTATGCATAATTACATTTTCATTGTTTTAAATTGCGCAAGTCCACTTTGTTATAAATAAATTAAACATTAATTTCCGTTATAGTATCATTAAAGGGTAATTTATATTTTTCTTAATGACAGGATGTGCAATATATCGTAGTCTTTGTGTCTCGTTTACGCAACGATTTTCTGGCGATAAAATTTGGCATAATAATTGGCATAAACTGTTATAACGGACTGGCTAAATTCAAAATATTTATATTAATTTATTCTAGAAACAATGGATTATCTTTGGCTGTAAAATTTGGCACTATTTCGATAATCTTGGCGTAATTCAGAAGTCTGATCTTGATTGCGATATAGAGAACTACAGAATTCGTTCTAAACCACCGCTGAAGTAATACGCGATCCAAAAGCCCTCTCTCTCTACCTGAAAATTTGTTTTACACCACCTGAATGTCTCGAAGATAATATTTTTATGTATCTTGTCAAGTATACTGCATGCATTCTTTATGCATATGCATTCTGCAATATGCATTCTTTAGTCCATAGCTGTGATGTTTAACTCGAAAAAAAAGTGCTGTCAGATAAGAAGATTGTTTTTTATTTACGGCTTATTTTATCTATGTGCCTGGTGTTTTGCGGTTATTCATCTTGTTTGCTTAAGAACAATTTCATCCATGTGAACTTTAGCGTAAGATCGTCTTCATAACTGTCATTACTCATCTACTAAGAACAATACGTTACACGCATATATATATATATATATATATATATATATATATATATATATATATATATATACTTCTAATTAGAAAATTTTAGATATATACATATAAAGTGAATATTTAAAAAAAAATACATAATAAATTCCTATATTTTATTTAAATATGTAAGTATAATATCAATATTTTAGATTATTAAAATTAAGCAATAGAAAATTTTCAAAAATATTGAATGCATTCAATATTTAATGAGGACATTTGAAAAGAAAACAAACAGACATACATTCCATATTAAAACTTTTTAACTATACCGTTTGCTAATACAAATGAACAGTTTTAGAACACCGTAGAATTTAATTTAGACATTTAAAAACCAGTTCTGTTCAGATTAAATCTCGAATTGATTAAAGTTAGCTTTATTAATATTATTGTTGTGCATATGAAAAGTACATATATGTATATGTATATATATATATACATTATATGGTTTTAGATTATCATTTTAGGTAATAGTTTTATTTTGATCTTCATTTTTATGGATTTACTATGGGTGTTTCGGGGCCTGTGAACAAAGAAATTCTTAGCTTTTCCTTTCTTTGTGACAGAAAAACATACAAATAGCAAATTTGCAGTATACTATTCAGGCCCTTGAAAATGTTAGAATGCAAATTATGCTTTTTTCTTATTACAATTTCCTATAGTCATTTCGATTTATATGAGTAGTCTTCGCTTATGATCCGAATAATTGTTTTAATACTGAAGTTAAATTATCTTTAAATAAAAAAAAAAAAAAAAAAAAAAAAATCAACTGATATTATTGTAATATTGTATTACTATATTTATATATATATATATATATATATATATATATATATATATATTATTATTATTATTATTTTTTTGGGGGGGGTTATTTTATTTTATTTATTTATTTCATTAATTACGCAATTTGTAAAAGTAATTTAGATCTCTTAAATAAAACCACGAAAAATTCATGAGTAATTTAGCCTATAAACACTTAATTATAAATTACAATCTTAAGAAATAATTAACATCTTCAACTAGAATTAGAATTAAATTTTAAAATGGTATCTAATGTTTAAAATTTTTCAATATTATATTCCACTTCCAAATAATAACACTGTTTACCAATAAAATTGTAATTTAATTTAATTTAGTAAATTCACATGAATTTAATGCTACCAAAATTAAATTTTATAACTAAAATATAAATTTATCTCTAATATTCATTTTGTGAATACTGCTTGGGGATTATGCATTATAGTAAATATTGCGGAATAAAGAACAAAATGCACCAATAAAAGCTAAGGAAAAAAGTGCAGATATAGAAGAAGTTACAATTACTGCTTGATTCGATATAATAAGTAATATTTACATTTAATTATTCATTATAATTTCTTCGTACCTTGGTAATATGTAATATATATATAATATACAATATATATATATTAAAAAAACTTCATTTTGTATGAAGTCTACTGGTTTGTTTATGGGGAAGTAATTCTCTATAGCTGGACACAAGCTGCCATGCCACTGATTATATGCATATAATCGTTATTTAAATTATTGAATTGGAGCTAATGATAGTTCATAGGTTTCTCATATTATTTTCAATACTTAAGCCAACAACTTACGTAACTGAATTAAAGGAAAAACCATCTATACATTGCCTTAAATTTTGAAAGAATATACATATCATTTAACAGAGAGTTATTTCTGTAAGATAACATCTTTCGGGAAAGAAATTTGAAAAAAAAAAATATAACGTGGACGATTTGCTGACGAATTTTCTGATCAGAAAATGACTTTCTTTCTTTTTTTTTTCATTACGAGTGATTACGAACAAGTATGTGGGTGCACGCAGCTAAAGTCACTGTAGGCATTCGGGATGCAAAACAAGATTTAAATAACTATATATATATATATATATATATATATATATATATATTGTATTTGTCCTGACTTAAAAATGTTCTATGAAATTCAGCTTAATTGCAGTTATGGAAATGAAACGAAATATGATTTGCTGAGGCAAAGCAAAGGAAATTATAGTGATTTACAGAGAATAGGGATTCATTTTAAAACAATATCAATTAAATATTTATGGGATAGCTGGTGGTGGAAAAGTAGAGCTACTTCTAGAAAATTCGTGTTTTATGATTACTAGGAAGGCTGAATCGTTCACACTTGATTTCAAAATTGAAATAAATAAATAAATAAATAAAGAAGCGGTCGAGTCACGAACGAGGCTCCTTTCGCCTTTTCTACAATTCCGAATTTGATTTGATATAGAAATCTACACCCTGCTACAAAAAGATAGGTACAAAGGGTTTTTTCTTTCATTTTTCATAAAATAACATTATCTAAATTGTGGTTATCATTTATTATTATCATAAAATAACACTATTTTAGGAGTAATTTTTGTTTTAAGACTAATTTATAAAAATTTTATGACTAATGTTTTTCTAATTTAAGCCTACACTCCGCGACAAAAAGATAGGACCTTTTTTTTTTTTTTTTTTTTCTTTAATTTTTTAATTTTTCATAAAATAACATTATCTAAATTTTGCTGATCATATATTATAATAACAAAATATTATCATATCAAAAACATACTACATATTCGTATCATATTCAAAATATTCATATTCGAAATAATCATGTTCAAAAAAAAAAAAAAAAAAAAAAAAAAAACTTTGTTTCTATATTTTTGTCGCGGAGTGTACGCTTAAATCAGAAAAATTTTAAACTTAATTTTTTTTTTACAGTAGTCTTCAAACAAAAATCAGTCCTGAAATAGTGTTATTTTATGATAATAATAAATGATAAGCACAATTTAGATAATGTTATTTTATGAAAAATCAAAGAAAAAACCCTTTGTACCTATCTTTTTGTCACGGGGTGTAGATTGATTATTTTCTCTCTCGCTTTTTCTCTCATATATATATAAATACACACACTCACACACACACACACACACATATATATATATATATATATATTAAATACAGTGAAACAACAATTAAACAAAACAAGTTTAAGTGCTAGAAAAATCTAAAAGGAATCCTTTCTTAACGAAAAGAATTAGGAAAGCAAGACTTTCGATGATTCAAAATTTAAAAAATGGGCAGTTAATTATTAGGTTGAAGTGGTTTTATATGATGAGTCAAGTTTAACTTTTTTCGAGCTGGTGGAAACAAGCTGGTCTGATGACGAAAATGTGACCGACTTATTAAAAATCGAACTTTTAAAACTGTGACACACCCTGTGTACAATTTCATACGAAAGTGCATAATTTTTCAATGAGTCGGGCAAATATTCATATTCAAGTGGTGAATTAATCCGAAATAAAACTCAGCCATTAAACAATTGATGGCTGGCCGACTTTTTTGAAGGTATTTCAAAATTTTACACAATCAGAATTTCAAGGTGATAATGCACCATTTTACATGGCACCTGTGGTGTTTATTTCATCCACTTTGTTAAAATAACCTATCCATTCCCGTGAGCATCTATAATTTAAGTAATAATTTGTAGTTATCATGACTTTTGCTAGTACTTAAGAGTAAATCCTACAAAAAATATCGTAGAATTTCTTTTTTAGGAGACCTGAACATGGTCCTAATCTCAATCCACTCGAAAATGTTTAGTTTATAAAATAGGGCGGGGATTTGAAATTTCAAGCCCATAACTTTGCAAGAACTAGAAAAAATTAATTATGATATTTGACAAGGTGAAATTTCTGAGTTTCATGTTAAAAAAACTGTAAAGTACTATACCATTCCGCATTAAAGCAATAATTTCATATAAAAGTTGAATTATCCAATAGAGAATACATATTTTTATTAAGTAATTGTTTAGATCTAATAAATAAATAGTTTTTTTTTTTTTTTTTTTTTTTTTTTTGATACATTAAAATATAACGTGTTTATATTATAAAATAAATCATAATATAATGTAAAGTACATGTTTGTTATATTACGTTTAAATAGGAATTTTATGTAGACTTTTTTTTAAATAATTCATAAAGTGCAATAAAGCGAATTATTAAATCAAACTTGTACTTAGGTATCATGTTATGTCTTCCGTATTATATAAACATAACCGTTTTGTTTCAATCATTAGTATTTAAGTTATTACGAACACAGTCAACATTTCTGCAGTGCGGTTTTTTTCCCCTTAGAGTAAATAGCTACAATAACTACTTCAACATCATTTCCTATTTTGCTTTACACCTTAGTTCCTCCTATGGCGAAAAAGTAGAAATTGCTGGGGTTCTTTTTTCGGTGGATAGAAATTCGCGTGGAGAGAACGCAATGCTTTTTTATTACGTGATGTTTTCTGCAGCCCTACCACGACCTGCGTTAAGGAAATTCTAAAAATAAAATTAATTAAATTAAATTGTTAGGGGTCAGTTGAGCGCGTCGAAGGCGTGGAAGGCGCTACCAAGCAAGATTTTGTTACATTCTGAATATTCAAATGTCGTTTTTACGGTGAGAGAACAGGCTGTTTATAGAATCGCAGTCGCCGCAGAATATGTATTTTATATGGTATTTTTTTTTGAGGATCACAAATCAACTGGTCATAGAATGTGACAATAAAAATGTTGCATAAAAAATTAACTTTAACTTTTGTAATAATTGCTTGTTCCTGCTTAGAATAAAGAATATTATTATCATTTTATAATATATCAAAAAAATATTGTAACATGCTCGATATTTTTCAGCCTATTCGAAAAAAGTAAATAAATAAAATAAAATAAAATAAAACAAACTTTAGTTAAAATGTTTTTTTTTTTTTTTTTCTATATATGAGAAACATATATACACATATGTATTCACGAGTACTTAATGCAAAAAAAGTCCAGAAGATATATCGATTTACGCTTTCTCACATCAAAGGAAAAATTTATTTTAACCAGACGTGAAATATACGTCATTTCTTTTGTAAAACACCGCTAGCCCATTAACTATAACATGGTTATGTGACTACGTAATACAATCAAATAATGAAAGGTTTGAAGTTTAAATGAATCCCTGTGATTTTTATTATACAAAGATTAGTTGCTAATGAAAGCTAATATGATTAAAATATAATAAAGACATGTGTCTAATCACAATTTAATTTAAATCAAACTGGAATGTTTTTATTTAAAATGTATCGAAGTGATGATTTTATTTTTCTAATCACGACAATGTTATGGTAATTAAAATTGAATATAACAAAAAAAAAATCATTGTTTACTATTTTTATACACTCTTTATTTTATATGTATCATAGTTTATCATACAGATTTACAAAATATACACTGTTAAAATTTATACATAATATTTTTAAATAAAGATATATATACAAATTAAGAAGATTTATTTACTCATTATCTTTCTATTAAATCCACTGAAAAACAATATAGTTAATTTAATTTATAAATTATAATACTGAATTTTAAATAATTGTTTTTATCCTCCACATGAATTTTTCCTATTTCTAGACGCTTTTTTGCATATAAACAACAGTTACATGGAAAATTTTTAATTTGATTTTATGCTTCACATAGAATGAAATTACTTTGCTATGTATGAAAATCAGCCCAACACCATTTATCCAGATTCCTATGTAAAATGACCTCCTGTATCCCAATATGACACTCGCTTTGACCTATCACCCACCGTTTTTTTTTTTTTTTTTTTTTTTTTTGGGGGGGGGGGGACGCCTCCCTATTTTTATCACTTTTCAGTAAATTTTTGGCTATAAATTTGATTTGAAGAGGGGGAAAGGATTGATTTACCTGTTAAATATTTTCTGAAGTGCTGGAGATGTGAAAATTTTTAAAACAAGAACATTTGCAGCAAAGGTAAAATTTAGGGGACGGATTTGCCACAGAAATTACTAATTACATTAATTACATTTATTGTATTTTATGAATCAGTTATTATTAATATTTGTTATACATTTTCTATCTATCTACCCAGCTAAAAAAGAAAGTCTTCAAAAACACTATAAAAAATGAAGACAAAATGCAGATAATGTGACGGTATTTGAAACAATCTCAGCATAAAAAGTCTTCAAAAAAAAAAACAAAAAAAAAACTTAAAATGAAGAAAACTGCAGAAAAATTTTGATATTTTGAAGAATAAGTTTAAAGGGAAAAATGTTTATGGAGGGGTGAGGAGTTACGTGCAATTTTTTTGCTGTTCCAAATACCATTAGTTTATCTGGAGTTTTTCTGTAATTTTCTGCATTTTCTCTTTATTTTTACAGTTTTGTTAAAGACTTTTTAAAGATGGGATTCCAAATAACTTCGCATTATCTGAATTTTTTTCTTCGTTTCTTATACTTTTTTTTTTAAACTTCTTTTATCTGGCTGTCCATCTACCTATCTATCTATCTATCTAATATAATATATATATATATACATATTGTTTTAAAGTGTTAAAATAATTACCAAACAGTGATGACAATTGAGGAATGGGTTGACGTCCAGAGAAAATGGTGAGTGATTGGGTAAAATGTGTGTCATATTCGAATTTCAGGTGGTCATTTTACATAAGAATAAAGAAAAATAGTATCATAGCTCTTTTCTTTCTTTCTCTCTCTCTCTTTTTTTTTTTTTTTTTTTTTTTGCAGCGCATAGTTATCAAAATATCGTGCTACATGCATCTCGATATATATGCAATGCTGGTAAAATTTATAAATTATATCAGCAGTGTAAATCCAGCTTCGAAACAACCAAACATATCCCTAAAATTATAATAATCAATAAGTGTCTTCGTTTATAATTATTATTTGGAATTGAAATATATATATATAAATGTAACGGGTGTACCAGAATAAAATAGAATGATATAAATTGATGTATAACTAAATTAGCTTAAGTGATACCCAACTTGGTTTTACACATAAAGAATATAGATAGAATAATGAACAAAATGCAACATATTAATTTATATAAATAATCCCCGTTGCTGTTTGCTATTCGATGTAAGCGTTTGGTTCAACTTAGACAACTTTCCATTATTAAGTCCTTTCTTATTCACTTTGCAGCTCGTTTTAGTTCTGAAATCAGAATTTTTTAACATTTTATTTTATCCCAGTTCATCTACTGTACAAATTCATCTTAAATAGAGTAGTCCAGTGCATTTAAATCCTTTTTGCATCAGAAAAAAGGATTCTCTTAGACTAACATTTTCTGAAATTGTGTCGCACCCAATTAGTGTATTTGATTCTTTTCTGCTTTTCGGTTTCTATGAGTTTAGGTTGTATTCGTTTTTTGTAAGGTCCTAATCCAATGTAATTTTTTATATATTCACTGTACAGATGGTTTTGATACTTTCAGTCCCCTAGCAAGTTTTCTTATGGATATGCTCTTCTTACGCGTCAAGCGGCTCTTCACTTTTTGAATCGGATTTTTGGTGCAGACAATGCGTTAACCTTTTGACAGGAGCTCTTACGAAATCCTATGGTGAAACGTGACAGATGCTGTCACAGCCCCTTTCAAAAGGTTAACAGTCTGGAGGTTGAGATGTTTTAATATTGTCACTCTTTCTATTCCTATTACACCACTTAAAAACAGTAGCACAACTTAAAACACCTTTCAAATGACGAAATATTTTTCTTCTGGATTCTCCACTTTTGAACTTGGAAAGATTTTTGTACTTATTTGTTCTTCATACTATCATATATTTGCAATGTAATTTTTTCTTTTGAGTTGTTGCACAGATTTTACCAATGAAATTAAGAATCTATAAAAAACATTTATGTCTATATATAATATAAATTTTCCATGCATACATACAAATAGTAATAGTCTATTTTATTCTGGTACACCCGTTATATATATATATATATATACCCATTTTAGCATGTAGTACAAATTTAAATATTTAACTTTAATTAAGTTTCAAGGTTTGAAATGGGAGAAGTTTTCATGGGTTCTAATATTTCGAATATATATAAACATTATTTTCAAGTAAATCCAGAAATAAATTTTAAGGATATGTGTAAAAATTCTTTTTATTATGTATGTGGCAAATAATTTTAATATCTAAAATGACGTTCCGTGTAAAAATTACCTAAAAATTAAACAGAAAATAAAACAAGTGTATGATCTTAAAAATCGTTTACCAATCATTTTGCAAGACAAAGGATGCGTATTTGGCTTAAAATAGAAAATATATCTGCGTTTCTTTTTTCTGTAAATACGCTATGTTTTTTTTTGCAGAAGTCAAGAATTTTATATCATGTTTGATAAGAGGAAATATATTGAACTATAAAAATTTATATATAACAAAACATTATTCGAAGTAAAATAACAACAGAAAATAATTATTTTAAAATATTGCCTGAAATGTAATAATTTGTTATTTATTCCTTAATATATAATTTGAATAATTATAGGTATTAAATAAAATAATAACATAAAATGCAAAATGTAATTTAATCTTGAGTAATGCAATAACAATTGTAATAATAGTAATATTTAAACAGTAGTATTATTTATTTATTTATTTATTATTTTTTTTAGAAAGAATCCACATTTTAACATTTTAATTAGATAGTCCATATACAATACAAATATAATAACTGTAATATATATTATAATATGCCAATTAAAAATTATTTCACACGCATTTATGTATATATATATATATATATATATATATATATTATTTTAATTACTTATTTAATAAGTTAGCATAATAAGAAATACAATTTTCAAAAATATAAGCCTTTTTTTTTTTTTTTTTTTTTAACCTTTACATATTTTTTTTATGAATGTGTTCAAATCAATAAGAGAAATGTGCCTTTCATATTATATTATAACTAAAATATATTTAAGTGTCTATGTTCTTGTGATGTGCATCGCTTTCCTTCCAAGAAATTTTTGAAAGATTAAAATTTTGCGTGCACATGATTTAAGTATTTGTCACGCTATTTTATTAACATATCCTTTTTTTTTTTTTTTTTTTTTTTACAGTATCAAATACTTTTATATGCATAAAATATTTACACATATTTAGTGGACAAATGTACTCTTTAAAATGCCACAGTAAATATAAAATAAATTATCGTACATTTCTATATATGTATGTATATGTGTGCGTGCATAATTACTATAAACATTTATATAAATTTATAGAGAATGTTGACTTAAAATTGTTGGTAAAGTGTCACAAATAATACTTATCGTAAAGAACTTGGCATTTGAAAATATAGCAGTGATAATATTTGTATTTGTACATTTTTAAATCTATTTAAAAATACTTTAATGATGTAAGAAAATATGTAGGTAAAATCTCTAATATATATATATATATATATATACGGGAGTGTCTCCAGTTATGGGGACGGTTTTGATTTTGCTTTTTGACTTTTGATGGAAGAGATATAAAGCAAACTTATGAATTCGAATGGGAAGCTAGAGTCCTTTGCTAACCTTTGATGAAGTAACCGTATTGATTCCGTCAATCAGAATATATATATATATATATATATATATATATATATATATATATATCACCAATTTTGTGAAGTGGTAATTTTTATAAGAATATGTTTATAAAAATATTTTTTAGCCGGTTGTGGGCACATCTGAAAAATCAACTAAAAATGGAAAAATAATAAGAAAACCACCATAAATACAGAAAATATGAAAGGTATCTATTTTGTATGGATTCGGTGGCCAAAGTAACAGAAAATGGCAGTTTTTAACATTTCATTCGTCACCTTCTTCGTCCTCCAATTCAGAAGTGCAATGCTTGCAAGTAAAATAACTTAAATGTATATTGACACACTTGAAATGCAACAGACTATCACATCCGTTGCATTTGATTTAGTTGACACTTGTTTCACGTGATGGCAGTTGCTCGAAACAGATGATAGAGAAATTTACATCGTCATCACATAGTAGAAACACCTCCAATTTTAGCGCACTTATCCAATAGTTTGGCAAGAGAAGTTGCCTTATATTTTCAAGGCTTCTTCTGGTAGGTCACGTATACTGCTAGGGTGTCCATATTCTCAGGAAGTCTATTTTTTTTTTTTCTTATTCAATTGGAAATCAATACCTGCTTTAACAAGCACATTAAAATCCATTTCCTTTGAATGGGTTGAATTTTTCGGGGTTGACATAGCTAAAAATGGCTACAAATGCATAAAAGCCCTAATAAAATATTTTATGTTGACATAAAGGACCATATTTGAAAATTTGTATGCCAAACACACGTTTTAAATGAAAAAGACAAGGGTGCCCACAACTGGAAATAGCAGCCATTTTTATAATGACAGAAAAAGACAATTTTCTACCCATATTCTGTCAATCTTGCATTGCAAAATATGATTACACTGCATGCAATATATAATACACTAACATTTTAATTAATAATATTTATTGCACACTTTAAACATTCATAAATTATTATTATTTTTTTTTCGATGCTTGGATTTACTAAGCAAATGCGTCTTTTCATTTCAGTGTTAGCGCAAAAACTCTGTACTGTCAAAATACAAGTTTGGCAGTACTCAAATCCATTATATTTGCTATCTGTTAAAAAATTAGGCGTCTACAACTAGAGAATGGCCATAACAGGAGACATTCCCAAATATATGTATACATTTATGTCTCCGTGTGTGTAAATACAGTGACACTTATATTAAGCCTTGGTTTAATGAACATATGCAGATAAGAACAGAAAAAAAAAGCATTATAGATAATTATCTACGATTAGAAGCTATTTTTCTCGAATATACACTTCCTATTAGTCAATACCTTTGATACAAGTTTTATGTTGTGTGTCCTTTTGTAGCACAGGCACTACATTCATTTTTTTTATAGTGCCTTGAGCACTCTTTTATTTCGTGCAATTTAGTGTTGAAATATACCTCAATTAACTGCCACTCGCGGTGGAGGTGTCTTACGGCTGCACTCAACATGTAATAAGCCCTTTATGGTTGCTGGTACTGCACTGACGAATGTTCATGTAGACTCTTGGACATCCTGCGCTGGAAAAACCCTAACTATTGGTTAGAATAAGTAGAATATGTATTTACAAGAAGAAGGTATTGGTTACAATGATGAAATTTTCATAGTAGTAATACGAATATATGATCCAAATTTCATAATAGTTTAATACTAATTGCACAATTATGTGAAATTTTGTCAATTTAAAGTTTGATAAAACTGCCCAGATATAAAAGAGTCAGACATATATTTTATAAAAAATAGTTAACTTGTATTCTAGAACTCTCAGAACGTTTAAATCTTTAGAAATGTCGAAGGTTTAACTTTTTACAAAATCAATGGATTCCTCTTTTAAATATAGTTGAAAGTAATAAATTGACCAAAAAATACCTATCTATCTAACTAACAATATATTTATTTATTTATTCATATTCGCATTTTAATCCATAATTCAATATTACCTACCAAAATATTGCTTTAAGAATAGCTGAACAGCCTTCACGTTAGTTTTATTGCAATTTGCATGTTAATAAATAGCGTGAGTAATGAATTTTAGCATTAACTTATTTTGCATGCTAAAAAGGCATCTAAAATACAAATTTAGATTCCGATCTACATTTTAAGTGACATGGTAATTGTTTAGGAAATAAAATGTGATTTGTTCATAAATGTGACGATAATAATTAAATAAGTTTATATTAAAATTCCAATCCATCTCCGTATATTATAATGTTTATTTTTAAATAAAAAATAAATATTTATTATTATTGACGGTAATTCATACTATACATACAAAGAAATATTTCCGAAAAATGTATGTTAAAATATAACATGTTCTAATCGAAGAAAGTTTTTTTTTTTTTTTTTTTTTTTTTTTTTTTCTAATTTCTAACTAAATCAAAATAAAATGAAATAATTTGTAAAAGAAGTTATACAAAACATTATTTTTTTTATATTAATAAAATTTGGTAACTTCACTAAAAGAAAATGTTTATCCAAATAAAATAAAAACATAATTAATTTAATTTAATTTAATTGATAAATAAAATAAGATTTAAACATATATAAACAAACAAATCATAAACATAACATTTAAATTATTTCTCCTTCTCTCACTCTCTTTCTTTTTTTTTTCTTTTTTTTCCTTCCTTATAATAATTATAAGGGAGTATAGTAATATCGATTTGCAAAATGGAATTTTATTTCACATTGCTCGAAAACGAATGATCGCAGAATATTTCCAACTTATACGTATGACTGCCATGAGGTCTTGTTTTACACCTGCAGTGTCGTCTTAACACGAGTTCTCATTTTACAGATATAAGCGATTTTACACAATAACTGTACGTGTGTGCGTATGTATGTATCTCGCATAAAAAAAAAAAAAAAAAAAAATTGGTTGGACATAAAATGTTGCGATTTGGTATGTAGGTTTGTTATAAAATCAAGATATGGACCACCTTTTTTGGACTTTGTGTGATTTTCCGTTTAGGCGATATTTAGGAAAATTAGGTTCATAATGACCAAATAAACAAAAGTTTTGTCCATAATGTATCAAAAGAAGGTAATAAATGAAAAAAGTTTTGGACAAATCTTGCAATCGAATTTTATCTGACTTCCAGGCTAGCTATACATTTGAAACTTTCAGAAAAACCCAGAACACGTTGACAATGCATTTTTTAAATATTTTTAGTCAACTGTTTCGGATACCTGCTGCACTAAGCATTCTTTATGTAATTCGACAGAAAAAATATTTAACTAACTTCCCGACAAGCTATACATTTGAAACTTTCAGAATAGTTCAGAACACGCTAAAATGCATCGTTTTAAATACTTTTAGCTAAGTGTTTCGGATCCCTGATGCGTTCGGAAGCTTTACCTGTACAAATCATGCAATCGATTTTCAACTAATTTCCCGACTAGCTAGACATTTGAAAGTTTCACACAAGCTCAGAATACGGTGACAATGCATTTTAAAAATGTTTTTGACCAATTGTTTCGGGACACTGCTGCCTTCGGCAGCGTATAAATGATTTAACAGAAACTTTATTTGGCTTTTTTCTCGATTAGCAAGACATTTGTAACTTTCAGTATAGTTCAGAACACGGTGAAAATGCATTTTTTAAATACATTTAGCCAAATGTTTCGGGTACCTGCTGCCTTCGTTAGCATTACCAATACAATTTTGCAATCGAATTTTATCTAACTTACCGAGTAGCCAGACATTTGAAACTTTCAGAAACGATGCGAACACTGTGATAATGCATTTTTTAAGTATTTTTAACCAACTGTCTCTGGTCCAATGACAATGCTTTTTAACATTATGTATATATTTCTAAAGGTATATAAGGAAGTCATCAGATTTTTACTTTTTTATTTATTTATTTATTTATTTTTTGTTGTTGTTGTTGTTGTTAAATAGGTATGTTTTTGTCCCAGAAGAATCACTCTTGGCATGAAAACTAATTCCGTATTATATTAAAGAGCTTCATTTATTGTTAATATTGGGCAAATTTTTAAATTTTGGTACTGAAGTAGATCAGAAATTTTTCGCCAAGGCTCTACTTTCGCGACATACAAGTAGCGATGCAGCGCAACAAAAATATAAATTTTAGAAGTGCATTTTTCAATATAATATATATTATATTTTCTAGAATAAAAATCTATTTCTTGTTTATTTATTATTATTATTATTTTTTTTTTTTTTCTTTTTTTACATAATGTTTAAATGTAATCTTTTTTTTTTTTTTTTTTTTTTATTATTACGCATACCAATCTATAATCATCCCCTATATAAGATAAAGTATATTCTATTGAAATGTGCAAACACTGTAATTATTAAAAAAAGCATTATCAGTAATAAGATTTTCGAAAGTATATGTGTTGATTTCTTTTACCCTTTTCTCTCTAGATAAAGTAATAATTAAACTAATAAGTTCTTTTTGAACTTGATTAATTGGATGTCAGATTTTATCAGTAAATCCTCTACGCTTAAAGTTTATTTCCTTTTAGTTGTCTAATATCTTATTATATAAAACTGTTCCAGATAATGACAAAAATAATAGAAAGCTATTGCTTTTTAAAAGCTTAATAAATGTATATTACGAGAAAATATGCTGTTAAAAGCTTAATTGAAGAAACACATGAAGCACTGTATTTTATGTTACAGATTTCATTAAAATGGTTTATTTCTGAGCATCAAAGAAAATGTTATATAGTACATTTCATTCCATTAAATAATTTATTTGCTGTTCATTTAGAAATATAACAAATTGTGAAAATAACACAACATGTGTGTAGTATAAAATGAGTGTAGTAAATATGAGTGTAGTAAATAATAATAATAATAATAATAATAATAATAATCTCGTAATGTATAATACACACACACACATACATACACTCAGGGACATTGAAAATAGCTCTCCGAGAAGGAAGCATCGGATTGAAATGAAAATTAATGCATTTAATCACACAAATGAGATTTTCACTTGAACCCGAAATCATGACAATTAAAAAAATACAGTGTGTCCAAACAGACAAATGCAGTACAATTTCAGTTTCACATCGGACCGCCTTCTGCTGCAATACATGCCGCAACACGATCCGGCATTGAATTCATTAGACGTCTGATGTTGTCCTGAGGCAGATGGTTCCACAGATTTTAAACAGCTACATCCAGACCATGTAGAGAGTGACACGGTGGAATCTGACGTTTCAGCTGGTCCCAAACGTGCTCTATATGAGACAGGCCCGGGGAGCGGACCGACCATGGAAGAGTTTGAACATGACGTTGGAAGTCTTGAGCAATTCGAGCTGTATGCGGACGAGTATTATCCTCCTGAAAATTGGCCTGTAGAAGACTATAGAGGAAAGGCCCCACGTGTTGTCGAAGAATGTCGTCAAAATGACGCTGGCCAGATAAGGTTCCACAAATGACAATTAGAGAGGATCGGCTATCATAGGCTATGGCCCCCAGGACCATTACGCCAGATGCGCGTGCAGTGTGTCACGCGACAGTGAGGGTCGGGGAAATTGCACCGTTCACCAGGACGTCTCCATATCCGCACGTGATTATCATCGGTCCCAAAAACAAATCGGGATTCATCACTAAACACAACTTGTTGCCAGTCTGTAACATTCCACGTCGTTCTGGCTTGGAACCACCACCGCCGATGTTTCGGTGTTACAGTACACGAAAAGGGCACTTTGATAGCAGATTAGCTTCTGCAAGCCGTCTGGAAATAGTTTTTGGAACAACTGGTATCCCTACATTTAATTGTATTGTGGAACTGGTTACTGTAAGGTCCACGAACGTCTGTCTCATGATCCTTGGATCCTCTCACTTTGTCGTCTTCCTTGTAGCTCCAGACTCATTTCTCCGCACGTGGGAACCATCTCGTGTCCAATGCTACCTGTCAGGTTTATAACCCTGACATGATTATCTTAAAGCTTCAAAGTTAAGCAGAGTTGAAATAATAGAGCCCAGTGGAAACTGTATTGAGCAGGTAAAAAGAAATATGACAAGTTTTTCTTTTAGATAAAATCATTTATTTAAAAACTAGATTGATTTATCTAGTGAAATAAAAATATGGCAAACGAAAATAAAAATTATAATACATTTAGACGATTCGTTTAATATTCTTCAGGGCAGATATAATAGTACAGAGTACCCAAGTCGAAATTCATGCTGGTATTTGTTTGCTAGGCAAGCACTACATGCTTCATCCCAGCTAGTAAAATAGCATAAAACTACCATAAATATTTGCTAGTTCCACCAGAACTATCAGCAAGTCATGGTGTGTTTTGGCACACTTTATATGCTTGTCCAGCATACATATTCCAGCTTGTGTAGCTTGAATATTTTGCTGGTCTAGCAGCCATCACGACCACTGCTTGCTTGCACTTTTTGCTATTCTAGCAGAAATTCACAACCAACAGATGCTTTTTTTCTTTGCTAGACTAGCATTAAATGCTGTATCCCAGCAAGTAAAATAGCATAAAACTAGCATTAATATTTGCTAGAGCCACTAAAATTACCAGCTTGTCATGGTGTGTTTTGGCCCACTTTTATTGCTTGTCCAGCATACATAATCCAGCTTTTCATGCTGGTATTTGTTTGGTGGACTAGCATTGGATGCTGTATCCCAGCAAGTAAAATAGCATAAAACTAGCATTAATATTTGCTGGTTCTACCAGAATTACCAGCTTGTCATGGTGCGTTTTGGCCCACTTTTATTGCTTGTCCAGCATACATAATCCAGCTTTTCATGCTGGTATTTGTTTGCTGGACTAGCATTAGATGCTGTATCCCAGCAAGTAAAATAGCATAAAACTAGCATTAATATTGGCTGGTTCTACCAGAATTACCAGCTTGTCATGGTGTATTTTGGCCCACTTTTATTGCTTGTCCAGCATACATAATCCAGCTTTTCATGCTGATATTTGTTTGCTGGACTAGCATTAAATGCTGTATCCCAGCAAGTAAAATAGCATAAAAACTAGCATTAATATTTGCTGGTTCCACCAGAATTACCAGCATATCATGGTGTGTATTGGCTTACTTTTATTGCTTGTCCAGCATACATAATCCAATTTGTGTTGCTTGAATAAGTTGCTGGCCTAGCAGCAATCAAGACCACCACTTGCTTGCACTTTCGGCTATTCTAGCAGTAATTCACATCCAATAGATGCTTTTTTATTGCTATTCTAGCATTATTTTTCAACCAGCAGTTGCTTTTAATTTTATTTATACTAGCCAAATTTAGGGTATTTACCTAAGGCCTGTGTGAATACCACAAAACTGGGTATTTTTGAAAGTTAAATCAGTAATCAATTTTTATCTAAATATATATATATTCAAAAAATAAAAAGGGATGCAAGGAATGGTACTTATAATGGAATGCAAATAATTAACTCTATTTATTTCATATAGATGGCACCTGCAAAGCTTCTAATAGTGATTTCTTAGAATGTTGTACTACAAATGAATTCTTATTTTGATTAGTGAACAGTTAACCATTCAAGTTTTATGCTAATATTACTATAAGTAAATTTTATGCTACAAGGATGTTAAAATGGAAGATTAGTTATCTTACTTTTACCTTACCCACTCATTAACACGGTATTCTGAAATTGGTGGGAAATGGTGAGAAGCATTTTTAAAGCTGTTCTTAAATGGAAAACATTGTGGTAAATAATGTAAAATTTTCAACAGATTCACAGAACTAATTTTTGATGAAAATGTATGACTTTTTCTGACATTACCATTGACAGGGTTACCACTCAAATAGGAGAATGAAATTCCCTGACTTTTCCAGGTTTTCCAGACGTGTTCTAAGAAAATTCCAGTCTAGCCACATATTGTGCATTGGTTGCATTGAGGGCAAAATAATTATGGTAAAACTTGAAAACACAAAAGTTACATATTACTTTGACCTAAGGACAGATTGCCCTCCATGCGGGGGTCTTTCTAAGAGGTCTTGTTTTTAAAAAATGGCAAAAGCTAAGAAAAAAAACAAGAAAAATGACTCTACATTGGAGGAAAATTTAATTTTTTTTGGCAATCATTGTATGAAATCCCCTGACTTTTCCAGATTCTGGCTAAAATATTAAAATTCCTTGATTTTTCCCTGACTTTCATGGTCAATTTTCAAATTCCCTGACTGTTCCAGGATTTCCAGGTAGCGTGGCAATTATGCATTGAAATGCCTAAAACGGGAAATAAGTTTACAATTTTTCTCTAAATACAATACTTCTCAAAACTCTAATTTGTAAACTTTCACATCACAAAAAAGCGATGAAAATCATCAACTAAATTGCCAACTTTGACGTACTTAAAGAAAAAAAAGAAAAAGAAAGAAAATATATATATAGACAGAGAGAGCCAGAAATCTGCCGATCTAAAATCCGTCAAAGTCTGAAATTTTCACAGCTTTTCAGATACAAACAATGAAATTTAAGTTACAAAACTGCAAAGCAGAATTTTTGTAAAGGATCCTGAATGCAGACTTTGTGCTTGCATTTTATGATTACAATAATAAAAATATGAAAAACTGCAAGAACCAAGTTTCTGATAAAGAAATTATCAACAATATATTAAATTAATCCAAAGAAAATTATGATGATCATTATCAATGAGGAAAACAATAAATTAATTTTTTAAAATGCTATCTGATAAATACATAGTTTACGGAAGAATTCAGTTAAATACTTTGAAAAATAAATTTGAGTTACAAAATAAGAATTGATAACTATTTACAATAGACAAAAAAAAAAAAAAAAATCTCGATGTATGTGTGCATGTTGTTTAAAACAAACTGCATGTGAACAGATTTTGTCTAAATTTGACGAATATTTTTTCATTTTTCATTTATTGTTTTCTTTATATATATATTTAATGTTCAGTGTTATATACCTAATAATTTAATATACAAGTGAAATTGTGTTATTATTCACTTGTATATGTTTAATTTGATTAATATTCGGGTTTTATTATTCAAATTGAAAATGATTTTTTATGGGCTCCAAAATCCGCCAAATGCACAACATCTGGTCCTGAGCTGTGCAGATATTTGACTCTCCACTGCATATATATTTCTTTATTACAACAAAAATAATATCTCAATTATTAAGAGTTTACAAATTAAAATGGTACGGAGCTATACTAGAAGATAATTAAAATAAAAAAATAAAATAAAAAATTTCTAAAAACATCAAACATTATTCTATTTTCTACTGTTTAAAAATGATATCTACATTTTTTTTTCTTTTTTCAATCATTGAAAACAGCCTTTATATCATCTCAAAAAATTGTGAGTTTTTATTTGAGAGCAGCCTTAAGGATTCTTTGAATTATTTTTCAAAAAACTTTAAAAAATAAGTGTTGTACAATGGTACAGTAAAAAATATTTTAAATTTAGTTAGCTTTGAACATTTTTTTTTCTTTTTTTTTAAATATAATTTATATTATTATTAAAAATAATTATAACTATTTTAAGTTTTAACCAAAATGTTTCTTTCCTGGATGTTAATTTTTGTGATTATTACCAGCTCTTTCTCATTTAAAAAAAGAAAGTTATTATTAATTTAAATAAAATCTGTATATATATATATAAATTACGTGTCACGATGTTTGTCCGGGGTAAACTCCTAAACTAAGGAACCGATTTTAATGAAATTTTGCACACTGTGTGCAGTTTGGTCCAACTTGAGAGATAGGATAGTTTTTATCTCAATTTATTGTCACAATATTGTTTTATTGCAATTATTTGTTAATTATAGACCTTTATTAAAGTTGCTCCAAAATATCTGTGAGTTCCATTAATTTAATTGTTGCCAAAAAAAAAAAAAAAAAAAAAAAAATACGAGTTCATTTTCTTTCGACATAAAAATAAATACATTTAATCAAACGTGAACGTTAAAAAATTATAAAAAGTTAAATTATGCATCTCACGAAAATTGACGTCATAATCAATTTAAAGATTTTATACACATTGATAAAGTGCTAATGTAGTTCTATCATAGATATAGTAATATATATATAGATCTCTCATCCCCATGTTATCGTACAAAGATTTTTGATGCCGAAAAAAAAAAAAAAAGCTTTGGAAACAGTCATTAAGTGGTATTGAAAAAAAAAAAAAAAAAAGAAAGAAAGAAATATGAATTTGAAACTGTATCTGGAGTCTTTCATTCCCTTTTAGCAAATAAATTATTCATAAATTTTATTTGCTAAAATATCAGTATGTATTCCCGTGTGTATTCACTCGGGGAAAGACGGCCATATTTTGGTAAAAACGTCGTCTTTTCCCAAATGAAAAGGAATAACTTTTTTCTCCCCAATGATCATTCTATTCTATATATGCTATACTATATCTATGAGTTCTATACGCAAGCGAAGTGTGACTCACTGACCGTCTGTGCAGCCAAGAAAAAGATTTCCTATGTTAATTGCCCACTGGATTTTTTGTAAGAAATTACTAAAAATCGAGGAAATTTATTTCTCGATTTTAATCCTTATATTTGGGTATAGATATGTATTAGTTATCGCGGGTGTTAGATTGAATTATTTTGCTGTCAAATTGACAAAATTTTAAATTTCAAAACTCTGTCGCCCTTGGCTTTTTTTATTATTATTATTTGGCGATCAAAAGCATAACACGAAAATATACATGCCAGATGTATGCATTGTACGAAATGTAATATGTATTATTCATTGTACGTATGTATGACATGTAATATGTATTGTACGAAATATTGTTTCATATTATTCATTACTCTTTTAATATAAGTTGTTAAAATAACCATGAGTTTTGAAAGGAATTAAATATTTTCGCCAGATAATTTGGCGATATTCTTTTTTTTCGCCAAGGATGACAGAAATGAAATCTATTCCGCTGCAAAATATTAGTATCTTACATCAGATATTTTATTTAGATATTTGAAAACAAATTTGACTTCAAACTATGATAGAATATTTATCATTTTCCTTTTAATTAGTATATTAAAATTTAAAAGCATGGTATATAAAAAGTTTTTTTTTTTTTTTTTTTTTTTTTTTTTATAATTATTCTTATCTTAATCCTTAATGTTTTCCATCTTTATTAACTTGAATTTACTATTAAAATTTTAACATACTCAAAAACTTCTCATCACTTCGTTAAAATACACTAAACTTTTCCAAAATCTTTTTCTATTTAAAATGATACATGTATTTACTTTAAATGTTCAATATTTCATAAGATTTCCAATTTTAAAGTTTTAAAATATTTATAAAATTTACTTATTTTTCTGGTTTAGCCTTATTGTTTTCCTTTTTATAACTACAGCTGTTGCCCTCTTTAAAATATTTAAAATGATGAGGTCATTTTATAGTAAAATTATCCATTATAGCATATATATTTCTCTCCTCCATAAAAATTGATTTTAAAATCGTCTGTTTCTTTTATATTTTTATTTTAATAGAATTTAATTTATATATTAGTCATTTTAGCAATTTTATCCAAAGTAGCATTAGAAATAATATATATCACTTCTCCATTAAAATTTATAGGACCCTACAATGAAATTAATTTGTGCTTAATATCAACACTACGAAAATTTTTATCAATCGCTTCCAAATTTTGGCCTAACCCAGACAGCACATCGCCACCCCAGGATATCTTCAAGATGTCTTCTGGATGAAAAGACATCCCAGAAACATACTTAAGATGTACTGTGGATAAGTTAACCCTAACTGTGCTGTTAGGGAAGTTTCAAATCTCAACCCTGTGGGTTTTTACATCGGCTACAACGTTTTCGTCTTTGTTCGTAAATAATAATTTGACTGTACTAAATAGTTTACAGCCGTATAATTCAACGTAAAACTTAGTCACAGCAACGCGTGGCCGGGTCTGCTAGTGACTTTATAAAAATCTTCAAATATATTATTCAAAAAGTACTGTTATTTAAATCAAATAATTTGCGAAAAATGTATGATGTAATACTGCATTATTATTTTCAGATTAATATACATTTTTTTTAGCCTTTATAAAATAAAAATTCTGTAAAAACTTTCAATTTTTTTCTTAAATTTACCTTAAAACTCTATATATATGTATACATAATATCATACTATATACTAATCATAGATACTTTATATATGAATAGAACTCACTGAAAAATAAATACCAAGGTAAGTACCCAAAATGGGTAAGGACAGAAAAGGACAAAGCAAATTATTTAAAAAAGATTTATTATGATTTCTTTTTTTTTTCCATTTATTAAGGAAAAGTCAAAAACACACTTTAAACATATTTATTACGAGCTTCATGACACATTTAAGCATATTGCATACATCTTGAATTTTATCAGGCACACGTATCGATTTAATTTTTTGTTTCAGCCTCACTTCCACATATTTCTTTCCCTCTTTTCAGTAGATATTCTCTCATTTGACCTGGAATGAAAATGAAACAAGAAATGAAAAAGAAATATATATATATATATATATATATATATGTATAAATCTAGTATTTAAAAAAATATCAAAAAATGTCAAAAAAAAAAAAAAAAAAAAAATCTAATAATTTGATTACCCACAATTGTAAATTAAGTGCTATATATATCCAAAGCTTCAGTCATTAAACAACGTTCTTTAAACAGTGTCGGCACTGTTTAAATCAAACACCCCCCCCCCCTTTCCCAAAATAAATAAATAATACAAAAAAAAAAAAAAAAAAAAAAAAAAAAGCCCACTTAAAACAAGATCGGATGTAAAAAAGTACAGATTAGTACAAACTTTCATTGCTCCCTTTGAATCTACTATGCTTTAATAAAGTCTGAGACTGGTTACAATCAATAACTGAAAACATTAGTATCGGATATTGCGAAGTTTTTCCATTTGAATAAGTTTAAACTTAAAATACAAGATTTCCTTTTCTAAAAGTAATTAAAAATTGTTTATTGTTGTTGAAAAAAGCAAAATTCGAAAATATCGAATGTGAAATATGGGATGATGAAAAAGTAATTAATGATTTTGAGCACAGTGAAATTTGGTATTTTGAAGACTTCGGGATAGGTGATTTCAGACAGCTGAAATTCACTTAGGCAGAGCTCGTGCAATTTAAAGAATTGGATGGAAACGAGATGACAAAGAAATTTCCACATCTTCCTCGCAAGAAAAATATGAAAATGAAAGTAATGATGAGCCAATCGATCCATTCCCCCCTCTGAAACAAATAAATGAGTCATATGCTATAATTCGCCAACATTTTGAGGTTTGTTTAGGTGATTATAATCTACTTTATAAATTAGAAAAAGAATTGTAGAAATATTAAACATCCGTGAAAACATTATCACCTATCAGAACTTTCTTCCGAGAGGGAATAAAATATTATATGAGTGAGTGATATTGAATAATTCTACTTCTTTATGAGCTCTGGAATCGAATTAGGTAAGTTTAAAAAGACATTGCAAGTATTACAGGTGGCATGTGATTGCCGACTGTTGGGAGTGGGTGGGAAACACACACACACACACAAAAAAAAAAAAAAATAAATAAACAAGTAAAAGATATTGAACAATTCTACTTCTTTATATTTTCTAGAATCTCATAAAGCAAGTTTAAAAAGATTATTGCATACCTACCAAACTGAGAAAATTCCAAGGAGTAAAACAGTGCACGAACAAAAAAATTTGCACCCCCCCCCCCCCCCCGAAAAAAAAAAATAATAAGCAAATGGGATTTTTTCTGTTTTGGCATATAAGATTTTAAAAGTATTTACAAAAAAAAAAAAAAAAAAAAAAAATCACTAATTTACTTTTTAAATACATTAACATTTGATAAAAAGTAATATAATGTAAAGTTTAGCTATCATTCATAATTATTTACTATACTTACAAATTTAATATATTCACACAGTGATGCAATTAGTCTGAATTTCACATTAGATTTATTTTAAAAATAGTTTTCAATCTGCTTAGAAGTATCAGATACATAATTATTTTTAAATATTTCAGATAACTATTTTTCAATTTAATTAGTTATTACATTTACAAACTCAAAAAAAGAAGAAAAAAAAAAAAAAAACGGAAAGGAAAAATAAATTTAAAAGCTTCATTTATTAAAATACAATGTAAAAACTACATTTTTTGAAAGAATTTTTTTTTTTTTTAAACACTTTCTCAGAATATAGTAAACACAATTGATTATCTTCCTTGAAGTAGTAATGTATTTTATTCTTTTTGCTAATATTAGCTGATTTTGCATAATATAGACATTTTTTTTCTTTCCAATGTGTTTGGTTGT
Organism: Salticus scenicus; assembly: GCA_963930645.1. NCBI lineage: Eukaryota > Metazoa > Arthropoda > Arachnida > Araneae > Salticidae > Salticus > Salticus scenicus. The sequence goes on along the minus strand of OZ005656.1, from coordinate 134,377,728 downwards.
ATGGTATTTGCCGCTATGAGAAACTGTAAAACTGGACTGACAATAGATGCAATATGCAAACTTTTCACCCTGACTAGATGCTCTTATACATCGAAATTCAGTTCTATAGCTATCTTTAAACAGTTGATAAGATTTCTTTTCAGCCATCATCAAAATTTTCAAAAGCGTGTGACAATTGTAAGCACAGACATAATAACAAAACGAACATCACCCACGTTTCCCATGCTTCCGTTTCTGTAAGATGCGCAAGGGTTGAGGTGAACCGAGCATGTCTGGTGAGGAGGAAAAACACACACCATGCCTCTGAAGCGATGACGTTGAAACGAAGCGTGCTTCAACCAATAAATGGGGACCAACGATAGTTATAGAAGCATCAACTCAGAATCAATCAATTGATCAAATACATTGCGATCTTTGTTTACTAAGCATTAGCAGCAAAAATCGTACTTTTTAGATACTTTTTTTTTAAGATGAGTTTTTTATTTATAACTTTTTTTATTAAATTTAATTGAATACTTAAACAAATTAAACAAAAAAAAAAAAGAAAAAGAAATGAAAATCAGTAGAAAAAGAGTAAAAATAGCAATCTAGGCATAAAAGCGTAAAAAATGTGAAAAAACCGTAAATTTTATGCCCTGGGCATAAAACTTGGCAGCTATGTTATAGACATTTACACTGTGGATGAAGAAAGATTAGAAATCGCAACACTTCTGCAGGGCATTTGATCATTAGCAGAGAGGGGGATAAAATATTATATGAGTGATTATATTATATTGAACAATTCTACTTCTTCATAGGCTCTAGAATCTAATTAGGTAAGTTTAAAAAGAATGACATTTATGATGTGGGGGGAAAACAATTAGAAATCACAGATTTCAGAAGGCATTTGATCACTGATTGTTTGGGGGGGGGCAGAGAGTACCATAAAAAGTTACATCAGTGAAAGATATTGAACAATTCTATCTATTCACAGTTTCTAGAACCTAATAAAGCAAGTTTAAAATAAACATTGATATTTATGCTATAGATGGAGAAAGATGGCGATTTTCAATCTTTCCTACCAAATTCGGGACATTTGGAATCTCTGCACAATACTGTTTTGAAAATAATCTGCAGACTGCAAAAGAAAAAAAAAAAAAAAAACTGTGATGTAATCTCACATTTTCTGTCATGGGGGCGTAAGCTCGTGTCTTCTTTTGACCAGAAAATATTGTTACAAGTTCTTGCATTTTATGTTTTTTATTCATAGTTTTGTACTTGTTACATATATACATAAGCTCAATAAAAAACAGCAAATACAAAATTACATAAATGCTGTTTTATTTATTTATTTATTTTTTTTTTAATTCATAAAAAGTTTTAAATTTATATGTACAGCAGAGCCTCAGTTATCCAAGCCCTGATTAACCAAGGTAATCTAAAAAGTGCCACATCTCAGTTGAGGTGTGACCCTTAAAAAATGGCATAAAGAACTTCGACTTTGAGAGCACAGTACTTTTTTTTTTTTTTTTTAATTCATGTATGCATGTATTGTATTGCATTTTTAACTGATTACATTTAAATGCGTAATAGGTATATTCTTTTACTTCATTGGTTGTGTTTCCATTCATTTTAAGCGTTACTGTATATTTTCCCTCGATTTACAATAGAGTCCATTTAACCTGAGTTTTTGATTATCTGAGGTTCCATCGGTCCACATTACCTTAGATAAACAAAGTTCTATGGCATATTATAGTGCGACTTTCACGAGTTGGCCCCTGTCAATCAAGCGTGACGTAGGCAGCGACGATTCTATTACCTTGAAATCGGTTGAGGGTGAAAAGGGAGGTGATTTGCTATCTTTACGAGTTTTGCGACATTTTGGCGAAAATACTGTTTATTATCTATTTACTTATTTCCAAATTAGGCGAACTTTTGGGCTTTCTAATACGTTATAACATTAAAAAATATTTGTTAAATTATAACTAATTATTAATACGATGAGGAATGTTATGATTGTCTAAACGATATTTCAAAATTTCGGTTTGCAGTCTTTTTTTCTCTTCTTATTTTTTTTTTCTTTCTTTCCTTATGTCCTAATTTGGACCTAGCACCATTAAACAAAACTATCAATCTACCAACCTTTCTTTCTTTTTGATTCCCATCTCTTAAAAAAAAAAAAAAAAAAAAGAAAGAAAGAAAAATATTTAAAAATTAAATAAAGAACTGCACTCCTTTAATTAACTTTTTTCTTTTTCTTTCTTTTCTTTTCTTTCTCTCTCTCTCTCTCTCTTTTTTTTAAGACAAAATACATAGAAATTAAAAGCCATTATAACAATAATGTAAGAAATTATCTTTCATATTCGTATCTGATGTGTATGCAAATATTCCGAGAGCTATTGTACATAATACTGTAAATTATGTTTACGGCCCAATTTATTTTAATAAAATTCCCCATTTATTTTTTCCAGTATTTTAAAAAATGTTTTTCTTTTCTTAAAAAAAAAAAAAAAAAAAAAAAAGAGTACAGCGTAAAACCTTTTTCTCATTTTTATTTTTTAAATGTTTTCAAAGAAAATTATCTTTTTTTCCTGAAATACGAAATAAAATGTGTGGACAATAATTTGTAATCCATGCAAACAGCTCGATTTTCTTTCTTGTTTAAATTTATTGCTCACAACTTGCAAATAAGGCATTAGTGCCTATTGAAATTTCAGACATGATTGAAAAGTTTTTTTTTTTTTTTTTTTTTTTTCTTTAAATTAATGTTTCATTGATTTTTAAGTATTATCACATGTTTCTTTTAATAGGCAAAACGGATTTCAGCTGCCGAAAAGTAAAAAAATATTGGCTTGATGTGTTATTTTCATGACAACCTTCTTTTTTCCCCACCCATTCATTCTTTCCACTTTGTGCACCCCTTCCTTAAAGTAAACTCTTCGAAAAGAAGGAGGGACGAAGTGCCAACTCGTGAAAGTTGAACTATATTTATCTGTCTATTACAATCACTTAGTTTATCTATATATAATCAACAATTTGTTATGACAATTTCTGAAATACTGAAAGAAGCCTGTCCACTGTGGAAGATTTTTCCAAGGTGTCTTAGTCCGTATTCACAAGAATTTCAGAGAAAATCACAGAAAAATCCGACCTACAAAGAATGTTATCCATGGGAAATTTACTAAGGTATTTCAGTCCACATTCATGCAAGTTTCGGAGAAAATCACGGAAAACTTAGAACTTTATTGACGAAGTAGTTACCATTGGAGAAAGAAAAGAATATTTTCTGTAACACTGGGATAATCGAATATGTTATGCCTCAATTTTTATAATGCAGCAGTAATTCTAAGAAAATTTCGGATTTGAAAACGACTATTTCACAAAAATTGGTAGTTTTAAAACAATTCTTCATAAAAATATAAAAAAAAAAAATCACATGAGAGAAGAGAATTATGTATTTGGAAACCATTAGCGAAAAATGACAATTTCAGTAATCAAATACACAAAAAAAGAATATTATTGAATTATGGACAGATTTGGCTTGATTTTGCCAGACCTGAAAAAAACTGGGTGGGTTTTTTCAAAATCCTTATATAAAATTCCACTTTTATCTAACTTACAATAAACATATAAATAGCATAAAACAAATATTATATACATTATTATAACATGAGCAAAGAATTTTTAGAAATGTTGGAGTTTCTAAAACTGCTCTGTAGAAAAAAAAAATCCTAAAAAATCCCCCATAAAAAAAAAAATTATAATTATCTTATTAAAACAGAATAAAAAAATATACATTTTAAAAATTAAAAAGGATTGATTTCAAAAATTATTATATTAAATATACCTTATTTAAAATACTTAGCGTCCCAAATGGGGCCATCTTCAGAGCTCGAAATGACAAACTACAGCTGGGCGGTATGTTTACTTTTCTCCTCTTCTTCTTCATCCTTTTCTTCACTTTGCTTTGTTTGCTGAAACAGGTGCTGCCAGAAAAGATGTTTTTTTTTTTTTTTTTTTTTTTTTTTTTTTTCAATAAAAACTCAACGAAATGTTATTATGCTTAAATGTTTTATTTTTACACATAAATTAATAACTGTTCTTTGAATAATTTATTGAATTCAAGTAGGTTTCACTAGAATGAGAAATTTTAGAGATTGCTTTTTGTCCCACACGTGACATCATGAATGGGAAGTTTTTATAAAACACTGAAGGATGTTTAAGTTTTATTTTTTTTCTTCTTCTTCTTTTTGTCTAATATAAATTGATAAATATCAGATAAGAGTCATAAATATTTAATATTAAGATTGTGTTCTGAAATTACTCATATTTAAGGTTAATCGCAGGAATGAAAGATAGCATCTGTGTATGGAAAGAAGGACAAAGGAAAGTTGTCCAAATGCATTATTTAACAATTATTTTAAAAGAAGCTTTCTCTGTAATTCCTATATTTGATATGCTCCTCAAACATTTCAGCCTATGACCTAAAAATGTCGTCTTTATGAAAAATACACCATCAGAGAAGTGAAAATGTAAAATACATGTAAATTTTATATTGAAACTAAAATCCTTAAAGTATGAGTACTCAAATACATTCCGAAAAAATTACCTAAGCAATACAAACCTGGATCCAAGTACTAAAAAATGAATGCATCATACGCGTGAAGCGTCTTGTTAGGTAAAAAATAATGGCACAGAGTGGACTCATCATTCAATCAACAAAAGCTGAATTACATCTATTTCTGTGAAAAATACCAAAGTAGGTTTTTTTTTTTTTTTTTTTTTTTTTTTTTAAGCCGAAGAACAAATAAAGGAAATTAAAACATACAAGCCTTGGGAGACAGCATCTAATGTTCCAGGAATACAACAGTATCAACAAAAATCCACTGCAAGTATATAATGCAAATGACACCAAAAAAATCCGCAATAATGAAAAGTGTCATGTTGAAAATTTGAATATTTGCAAAGGAGACTTATGTTTGATTTTAAATCATATCCAGTAGAAATAATACACTGAAATTTCTAATGAGATTCAAATATTGGTTATGCAAGAAGCAAGAGAGATATCTGGGAAGTACAAGTGGCCAGTTTCTACTGACTGCATCACATACGATAAAATTCTGCACCGACAGATATCAATATTGTGGTCAATTTAAATTTAATGAAAAAATTCAAAGTATTTTTTTTCTTCTCTCTTCCCCCCTCCCCCTGTGTGTGTATTACTTTGTCATTTTATGCTTCAATAAAAAGGTAAGAGAAAAAGAAGTTGTGTACTACAAGATTTCATTTAATCACACTGCATAAAAAAATTCCTTAAAAAAAAAAAAAAAAAGATAAATTCTGCCTTAAATTGTATTTAAAAAAAATATTTTATAGTGCTAACTAATAAAAGTCTAGAATGTTACAAAAAATAAGATAAAAATTATTTTTTTTGTTTACTGTCACATGTGGGACATCACACAATTTTTTACAAATGTCATACACGTGACAGTCTATTGCAAATTTTAAAAAATGATTACAAAATTAATATTATTAGTAACATAATCAAACCTAATGCACATCACTTACATATGCATACTTTTTGAAAAAAAAAAATATTTTAATGCAATAATTTATTTCAATAACTGAAATTCTTCATTTATATCAAAAAGTAGATCTTTGTCATTTCAGTTCCGTCCCACACGGTACATTTGGTTAAATGACTTTAAATAGGGTATTTTGATACTTTTCAGAAACATATTAGTCTTAAAAAATACAGAGTTATATGCAATTCAGAAAAAAACACATCAAATTTCTTTAAAAAAAAATATCTAGGTTTGCTAATATAGATTCTATCTGCAAAATGCCTGTGTAAATGTCCCACACGTGACCATGGAATGACCCTTAATCATATTCCAAACGCTCAAAAAATAAAACAATCTTTCACTTCCGCGATCCCCTATTGTAAAAGTGCCTCTGTAAAAATTAAAAATGAAGCCAAAAAACATAACATTAATATTCCGATTAAACCAAACAAAAATACAGTCGTTCCCACTTAATTGGGTAACGGATATAAGAATATAAAGTGATAGAACAAATTTTTTCCCCATAGAAGTTATGTTAAATTTCCTCGTTTAAAGAAATATTTTTTACAATGCCACCTCGCTTAATCGCATAAACACTCGAACGACGTTTCTTCAATAAAATTTCTCTATTTCTGAGCTAATTTTTCCTCTCTTTCTCAAAAAAAAAAAAAAAAAAAAAAAAAAAAAAAAAAAAGAGAGAGAGAAAAGAAAAATCTGTTCTTCTTTTAAAAAACCTTACATAACTAAGGCTCTTTAAACATGAGACAGTATTCCTGCCGAGGTGATAAAAATTGGTGATAAAACAAATTTATAAAATCAGCAACTGATGATGAAATTAGAAATTAAAATACAGATAATCTCACACAAATCACAAATTTTTGAAGTTTTCAGATGACTTTTTGAATTTATAGATGGTGGATAAAGATGGAGAAACAGAAAGAGATAAAAAGTTTAATCTTTCTATAAAATCTTTAAATTAAAGTGATAAAAAAAAAACAAGCAGATCCCCCTCCAACAACAGATGAAGTTACAAAATCCTAAATATTATTCATCGTAATTTTGTATCTCATCGAAGTGGTTATAATCTATTTATGTGCTTTAGAAATAGAAATTGAAATAAGTCTATGTCAAAATAATCAATCATATATATATATTTTTGGGGGGGGGATTAAAAATAAAAATTGTAAGTATACTTTATTTATTCCAGCATTAATTGCATATATAAATTACTATAATATTTTAACTTAGTTAAATATTTAAATAAGAAAGAGGTATCGATCATTTATCTTTTCATGTAAGCATAAAATCACTCTAGTTAAACATGTATTAGCGTTTCTTGTCTTCCCCGAATAATCAAATACTCCGCTTAATCGAATTAATATAGATGGAACGGTAGCTATTCATTTAAGCGGGTCCGACTGTATATACCAACGCATATGAAATGAAAAAGATCCAATTCATTTTAAACACACCGCAGGAATTTATAAAATCAATTTTCAGTTTCATGATAAAAATAATGCCAACTACACATTGGAATGACAAAACACAAAATTAAAAAAACGTATCTCTGAACAACTCGCCGACCTCAAATATAATAAATACTCTACTGCATGTTCAAGGACTAACAATATTAATAATATTAACACTAATTCCATTAATTATCAAAAAATAGCCCCTTATAATTCACACCATTTGCCCTAAAAAGAGAAACCCTTGAAATCTTAACATCTAACAATTCTGTTAATGACATCGAACATAGTATAATTCCACCAGAATGGCAGCACCTGTTTCAGCAAACGAAGCGAAGTGAAGAAAAGGATGAAGAAGAAGAGAAGAAAAGTAAACATACCGCCCAGCTGTAGTTTGTCATTTTGAGCTCTGAAGATGATCTTGGTAGGGACGCCGAAATATATCAGCTTAAACTTTTTAAGGATTTTAAATAAGGTATATTTAATATAATAATTTTTTAAATATATATATATATATATAAGCAAAATAAGAGTTGTTTATTAATACAAATAAAACTTTGGGATTCAGGGAATGTAAAATATAAATCAAAATCAAATTTTTAAAAAATTCTGAAAACTTTAACAGTGCAACACTGTTAGGTAATGTAGAGGATCCAGGGGTCGATCCCGGCAAAAATGGGGACCCTTTTGCTGCCCCTTGACAAAATTCAAATCTCTAAAATGGGCCCCTTCACAAAATTTATATCCTTAACCCTCGCTTTCCCAAGATCAACGTGTTACAGCAGAAAAATTGCTTTCAGGCGCCGCTTGGCAGGTTTGGCGAAAATCACCAGCACCGCACCTTTCTGTATCGTTTAGAAATTGCAACATTCCACAGATTATGTTTGCTATCTTTGGCGAATTAGTGCACTTTTTGAATGAACTTTTGGGGTTAACTAAATTTCAACTACAAAATGGGATCAAAATGACCCCATCTTGGGAAAGCGACGGTTAAAATGGGTGACTTCACAAAATTCAGATTTATAAAAACAGCCCTTCACAAAATTTTGTTTTATAATAAAAATACTTTTGTAAAATTTTTCCATATTTACAGTATCATTTTTAATGAGCGTCTATACTTGTTTTATAAAATGCTATTAACTTGATGTTAAACATTAGATAGAGTAACTGTTAAAATGAAAGGTTTCAAGCAACAATTCTTTTTTTCACAAAAATAAATAAAAATTTCATAAAAATAATTTGTTTTTCACAAAAATGGGCCCCAAAAATAAAAACCTGGACCAACCCTGGGAACAATAATTAAAAATATTTTATGAGAATCTAACGACTACAAAAAATTTAATAAAGCAACACTAAATAATTATTAAAATCCAATTTTTTGTTGTAAAGGGCAAATAAACAGAATTTTAGAATATTAAAAGAACAACCATTAATTATAAAAATACTTTAGAAATTTTAAAATTAAATTCAAAAAGACTTTAGAAATTTAAAAAATTAATTTTGTTTAATTTTAATGAATTATTAATATTTACTTTCATAAATTATCTTATTATGAATGATATACTTAAAGTAAAAAAAAAAGAAGGAAGAAAATATTCCTGAAAACTCTGATAAAACCCAAAAAACCCTGATAAAACCCACTGGGCTGGGTTTTTTTCAACCCTGATTATGGAGGCTAAATAATTACATGTTTTTAACAAAATAACATCTATTTTAAGAATTAGTTGCAATTACGTAAATTTACTGCAATTACATAAATTTTTACAATTTTAAAATTCCACATTTCAGTAAATGGCCATAAAATTATTGCATATACAGTCGAACCTCGTTAACGTGAACACTGTTAGCGTGAATTACTCTTAACATGAACTGTTTCTACATTTCCTGTCAAGATGAAGATTAGTTTAGTTATATAAAGATTAGTTACTGATAACATGAACGACTGGAAACATAAACAAATGTATCTCTCTTGAGATTCACATTAACAAGGTTCGACTGTATTGCAAATCATTGCAGAAAAAATAAAAATAAAAAACAAGAATTTCACCAATTAGCATCGAAATAAAGCCTATATCAGCAATTAATTCCAATTAAATCTAAATTTCATTAATTATCGGAGAAAGCATTACATATTTACTAACTTTGTATTTAATTTTAATAAATACACATACCTTTCTTTCTTATGGAAAACATCCTTCTAATTTTCGTTCTTCTCTTTCCTTCAGCACTTAAATCTAAAATATCTCCAGCTCTTCTTCTGTATCTAAACAATAACAACAAATATATAATATTCATAATTAAAATGAGCTATGCATAATTCTACAAATCAAACATGCAAGAATTTTCAGTATGGTTTGATATGAAAACAATAGAAAAAAATTACACCAAATGAACAATTTAGGGGACCTGGATTGCTCAGGTTACTGCTATTAGTAGTGAGCCTTGAATATCAACTACAATAACCCATACAGATTACTCGAACTGTAAACTTGTAACAGACAAACAAGTGGCACCTACAGAGCAACCTGTAGATATTGATTGGTATCTTCATAGGTGTCAACATTACTAATCTTTAAATCAGATTTATACATCGATATTTTAAAAAGGAATCTGTCACATATATTTTCGTAGTATAAATACAATTAAAAGGGAAACATTTATAAAAACTTTCTAGTGTGAAGTCTCTGTTGAAAATAACGAAGACTTGGCACCTATGTATCTTGGATTTGGATGCTATTTCTTGAGAATTTAAAAAGTTGTTGCGAATTACGAAAAACATTCACTAAATTACACATCAAGTTTTTATTCTTACATTAGCTTGGAACTTAATTTTCTAAAGATGAAAATTAATTATAATTTGTTATAGTTAATTATAATTAATTTGTAATTAATTATAGTTTGTGGGGCCTGACATATTATAATCCTATGCAATGACACAATCTATGTTTGGAATGTTTATCGCTTCTTGCCGTGAGATTAAATTTACCCTACTACAAGAAAGATATTTTGAAATAGCATTTGTCAAATAGTTTATTTTTAAATTGTTTTAAATTTTTTTGAATATTTTTCTCAGATGAATTAAACACTTCAATAAAAAAATTGAAACAATACGCTATAAGTTGCAAAAGTAATTGCTAAGAATTGGGCGAGTTTTCAAATTCAGATTACAGTACCTATACACCAGAGTTCAATTCAGATTTTTTTTAAATGATACCCCATTTGTAAATTTATAAAATAATTTGCGAAATATCAAGTAGAAAATTAATAATGCAGGGGTCAAAGCATTCAAATATGAAAATATAAGAATTTTCTTATACAAATAGGCCGTTGCTATTCGGACCATCGGTGCGATTAGTGGGGGGGCTATTCAGACTGCTTCTTGTTACGCTGGTCATAATAATGATTTTGTTTGTTTGATCTTCAATTTTCTCTGTAATATACTAATGATTTTGCTTGTTTCAACTACAAATTCAAACTTTTAGCATTTTGAAAGTGTATAATGCGATTGATCTACAATTCATATATATTTCAACATTGCTGTTAGAAAACATTACAGAATAAGTACAAATGTCATTTTCAGAAAAATCATACATATATTTGTATAGAAAATTGGGTTTGGTTTGTATCGAATTATATTGGAATGGTTTATTTTTTTTTAAAAGAAGGAAAAGAAATAAAAAACCAATTGCATTTATGTAGTTGAATATACAGATTTATTCATATGTTATACATTTATTCATATTTATATATATTCATAACACATATTGCGAAGATTTTTTCAAAGATTAAAAATACTCATTTACTAAGATCTGTTTTCATGTTGCATTTTTTATTTTTATTATTCAATTTTCGAAATCTTTATTATTTTCATTTTTGCTTTATAAAAATTATTTTGAGTTATTGCCCTTTTATGAAGAATTTTAACATCATTTAGAGTACAAAATTTCTGTGAAAATAAATAATCTCTACCACACTCCCACACTTAAAAAAAAGTAAAAAGATAATTTTTCCTGCATGGGGACGAAACACATTGTATTATGTCTAAATTTCACTCTTTTATCAGTGCTAACTTATTCTCCTTGGAAAAGATGATTCGAATAGCCTGTACAAAATTGCAGAAACGGTCCGATTAGCTACTTCGTATACAAATATAGGAACATAATTTCAAGAAAAGGTTGAGAGATTCAGTAAAAACAAACTATCTCTAACATTACTTTGTAATCTCGGAATGATTAAATGACTTGTAAATAAAACGCCCTAATTTAATCTCATCTAATTTAACAGATAAAATAAATGAAAAGATCAATTATTGTTTACTTCTCACATTATTTAGAAAAGAACATATTTTCAAATTTATGATATTTTATTAGTCTACCTTTCACTTTCATACCAATTTATATTATTTAACATCAGTCCACATAATATTTTTTAAATAATGATTTTTTTTTTTTTTCTCAACATGTTTAAAAAATTAAAAAGAAGAAGAAAAAAAAAATCAGAACCCTTCAATTTAACTACCCATTGTACCCCCCCCCCCCTCTTAAAAAAAAATAAAAAAATAAAAGTTAAAGAGTAAGGGGAAAATATTAAAATAGTAATGGAATTATCAATTCTTTTGATTGTATAATTTTTTTTTTTCGATTTTCAAATGATATTTGCTAAGCATTAAGTAACAATATGTTTATATTAGGATATATTAGTTTTATTTTAAATTACCTTTTTATTTCATTCATTTGAAGACATCCAGGTGAAAATTCCTGTATTTTTTGTCAGATTTTCTGTTAAATTATCCTTTAAAATGTTTTATTATGCCTTTCATACCACAGTTAAGTTTTTGTTTTTTTCTTTTTAATCGATAAATTGTTATAGCTATGAAGTACAGCAATGAATACCGTACAAACAATAAATATCGTACAGCGAAAAGATGAATTTCATGAACTTTTATTATGAAATAAATAATTTTGACTTATTTTAAACATACACATTTGAACACATTTCGATGCTACTTAAATATAATCCATTCAGACAAGCATTCAGAATAACGCTAAAAGACGATTTGGTAAACATACCAAAAATTTTAATTATAATTGTTTTCCTACAGCTATGTCCAAAATTAAATGTACTGGAGAATGAGAAAAAACGAAAACGTATTAAAATGTAACAAATGTTTTATTTATGAACTTACCTCGATAATTAAAATAGTAATCCTACTTAGAACATCCACGTTTTCCTCACATGGCAGCATCCATCTTGCTTGAATCTTGTTCTTGATCCGTGTTGTAAACAAACAAGCGCTACGTTGCCATACCTGTTTTCTCATACTAAAAAAATTAACCTATATTAATAAAAAATCATATTTTTAATTTTAAAACGGAGCCTCTTATGACGTCGCAATTTCAATTTTTTTTAAAGATTTAATGTAATATTCTTTGGTATATTGCGCTTAAGCTCTATAATAAGGTGACCATATTTTCAAACACCGTTTGTCCCCAAATCGAAATAAATTTCAAGGACATTGAAAACTCTATTTCGGGACATTTTCGGGGATATAAAAGACTAATAGCTATATGCTAGGCATAATTAATAAAAAGAACTCTGATTTATACATAACAAAATGCTTTGAAACACTTTTTTCTATGACAAATTGCTGAGCCTGCGATATGTTTATGCAAGTTAGGGAGGCATACTATTGTCCTTGTCGTATCATGTTCTTAGAAGACTAAGAACGAGATTCAACAAGGATTTATTTAACGAAGCAGTATTAAATGTGTATTTTTAAGACGGGAATTATTGCTAGTGCTCGGATACTTTTGCTGCGGAGTTTACTATCCGACTTGTGATCTACGATAGCTGCGATTGTTACAATAGTATGCCTCCCTTAAACTATCCCAGCTTTATTAAAATAATCAAGTCTATAGAACCCATTTACACTTTATTATGATGATAGGAGAGAACACAAAATAACAGCATTTCATTTTAATCTTCAGAATCCCCACTCCCAGAAATGCAGAAATTATTCCCGATTACATAACTACAAGAAAATCATTTCTTTTTCTCTCCTATCAATGTATCAATGCAATTTGTGGTAATCATATAACTGCCATTTTTGTGAAAATTTCATAAAATAAATTTTATTTTTCACTTAACATAAATCGGGCAAGATAGAATTTATATACTAATTAGTAGTGCATGATTCTTTCTCTGCTCATGAAGTATGAGGGTCTTTATTTCAAAGTTTCGTTGATTTCCAAGATTATCCAATTATTTGTGCTTCAACGTATAGAATTAACAGTGTGGAAAGCGGGAAATAAAATTGTGCTAAAAAAATTACTGTAATCGAAGTTAGTGTCACGAAATCAAAACCGAGACTCCCTATTGGTTAATTATGTTCTTAGATGACGTGATTGAGCAGACGAAACTAGGAAAATCCAATCAGCTCTTCGGTTTGAGCAAAAAAATCGATCGAAGCGCCATCTAGGAAGCTTAATTATTTTAGCAGTATTTTAAGCATTCGATTAAAAGCGCTTGCCCCACTGTATATAAGACTACTATATAATATAGTAGTCTTAACTGTATATTCTAGACACGTGTACTTGTGCATTAGACTGCGATTTTGATTGGATTGGAATGGATGGGTTTTCCGTCTCACTAGTGCTTAATGGGCATTTGGCAACGGTCTGGGATTAAACCCTAGAGGTGATCTGGAAACATGCCGTCACAATTTTGATCCTCCAGGGAATGGACTACGATTTTGAAAGAAATACTTGCAAATATTTAAATTTGGGGACATTTAGTCTCCCCCAGTAATCAAAGAAATTTTGGAGACAAAAAATAAAAAAAGTCAAAATTCGAGGGCAGTCCTCGATTTTCGAGGACGTATGGTCACCTTACACTATGGGGTAAATATTTTTCAGTCATTCATTGATAAGGTAACCAAATGTCTTCATTTTCTGAGGACTATCGCTATCCCCAATTTCGAAGAAAAATAATTTCAATATGTAATACTTTTACAATTTGTACTGGAATATACAGAAAACAGTTTTGTGATGACCATAACAAACTAATTTTACAATGTTTCAAAAAACTTCTTAAGTTTTTTTTTTTTTTTTTTTTTTTTACTTTCTTCAAAAGAAGATTAGTAAAAATTTTCAACTCTTCGTTTTTGATGGATTCACATGTTTTGATAAGTCTCAAGCACGATTTAACTATTTATACTTTCTTCTGTATATCTAAGAAAAAAAAGATGAATTCGTGAAAGTTTTTGAACTCTAGTTTTAAATGGATTTACATGTTTTGTGAGGTCCTTAATACCTGGGCCGCGGTAGCCCAGTCGGTAGAGTGCCGGCCTCGTAATTGGAAGATTGCGGGTTCGATACTCGAGCCGGCCAGAGACCGTCGTGTACATAACCGGTTGCTGGTGCACGTAAAATCTGTCATGGCCGCAATGTCCTCCATGCTCCCATCAAAAATTATACCTCTGGGGGTTACCGAAGCTGGAGAGCCATCCCTTCCGTGGAGGATCAAAATTGTGATGGCATGTCTCCGAACCCTCTCTAGGGGTGTGTCCCAGACCGTCGCCAATTGCCCATCTGCGCAGCACTAGTGCGACGTAAAACCCAACCATCCATCCTTAATACGGTTTGACCATTTTTAGAAAATATGTGACTGTGTGCTAGGGTGTAGTACAGAACAAAATTTCGTATAAATATGTTGGTAATGAGAATTACTTTTTATGAAGTGATTGTGAGATTAATAGGAATTACTGATAACTGTAGTTGTAAACTATGAGGAAAAAGTATGTGCAGGTTAGAACATCCCCTAAGAGGAAATAGCCCCCATTTGGTATAAATATTCAGTATGGATATATTTCAAAAAAACTCGTCAATACCTTTGAAACGAATGGTTGAACCATAGATCTATGTTAATTTAAAACAATGTTATAGATTTTTTTCGAGTAATACATTTGAGTTTAATATTTGTCGCGTCATGATCTTAGCCTTACGCTCTTTTTATGCTGTAAGCTGATGATAAAAATTAGCAACCAAACTATACATATATATATGAGAAATCTAAGTTTGGGCTTCAATAATTTTTCTGCCAACTGTAAATTTTGAGTTACTAGCGTCATTTCCCCCTCCAATTGATGATAGGGAATACCGTCTGGAGGGGGGGGGGATGAAAGAAATATGTTCTTTGGAGGAATACTTCAGAACCTCTAAAAAGATGTTTAGCATGACATTTTGTATGCACTGAAACGGGAGATACATATTTTTAAGTATTTGAACCATTTTCTTTTTCTGGGACTTGGAAAAAATTAATCAATTTTGCAAACCTAATGCATATGCCTCAAAACCAATTTTCTTTGAATGCTGAAATTTTTTAAATCAGTTTTTATATTAAAATGTCAATGAAAAAAATAGAATATTTTAAAATTTCGATCAAAACTTCGCAGATATAAATTTTGTAATACTGAACGTGATTCCCCCCCCCCCCCCGAAGGGGGATCCCTGAGGGAGCATGAAAAATAATGTTTTTTAGAGGAATACGTCATTGCGTTTAAAATATGCTTTGAAACGGGAAATACAGATTTTGAAACATTTTAATTTTTTTTTTTATCGAGATTTGGAAAAAAATGAGCAAAATTTGCAAATATCATTTTTTCTACAGATACCAATTGGGATCAATAGCCTACCGATCGAATTTCTACTGATGTCTGTAAAGATCTTTTGATATCGATTGAGGATATAATTAATAGGCGGCAGATGTCAATAGCTTCTATTGATAAAGGTAGGGAGATCCATAGAAATCAATTCGTATCAATAAAACTCTATTTATATCGGCAGCCTACTGATCAAATTTCTAATAATATCTGTAAAGGTCTACTGATATCAGTTGAGGATATAATCAATAGGTTACAGATATCAATAGCTTCTATTGATAGCGGTAGGGACATCCATAGAAATAAACTCATACCAATAGAATTCTATTGATATCGATAAGTTTTTGTATTGATCTCTACGGATCATTTTTAGTATGGTTGGGCAATATATCTACGCTACAGGGGTTGTTCCAATCATACAAAACAAATTAATACATCTTCCTGCTTAACTTTGGTACATTGCATTTGGTACAAGCATTAACAAGCACAAAATTGTTCATTGTGGTACCTACCTTGCCATCATTGAAAGAAGCTTGTGTAGCAAATTAGCACATCTTACTGGCACATAGCACCACATCATCTTGTTTCTACATAAGCTGCTTACATAGCATATTATGCTAGCAAGCATTTACAAGCACACGATTGCTCACTGTGGTACCTTTTTCCATATGATTGGAAGAAGCTTGTGCAGCAAATTAGCACTTCTTACTGGCATATAGCATGCCATGCTATTTCTACTTAAGCTGCCTACGTAGCACATTATGCTGGCAAGCATAGAAAAGTATATAATAGCTCGTTAAGGTACATACCTTGCCATGATTGGAAGAAGCTTGTGCAGCAAGTTAGTATTTCTTACTGGAATATAGCATGCCATGCTATTTCTGCCTAAGCTGCCTACACAGCATATTATGCTAGCAAGCATATAATAGCTTATTAAGGTACAGTCGGCTGCAAAATTATTCGAGCACTAGCCAATAATTCCTATATTTAAAAGTACACTTAAGACTGTTTTGCTAAGTAAATCCTTGTCGAATCATGTTCTTAGACTGATTAAGAACATGACTCGACAAGGATTTATTTAACAAAGCTGTATTAAGTGTACTGTTTTTTGGCAAGGATTATTGCTAGTGCTCGAATAATTTTGCAGCCGACTGTACATACCTTGCCACGATTGGAAGAAGCTTGTGCAGCAAGTTAGCACTTCTTACTGGGATATAGCATGCCATGCTATTTCTACCTAAGCTACCTACATATAGAGATGTAAAAAACCCGGGAATTTTGCTTCTGGGGAATAAACATGGGAATTTTCGGGTTTAAACCGGGAATTTTGGGAACTTTGGAAACTTTGCTGGGAAGAAACTAATATTCAATGTTTAGATTTAATTTCACTTCTTTTAGGTGTACCAAACAACTTGTTTCAATATCATTTTTATTTTATTTGCTTAAATAAAAGTGATATCAACAATTATGTGATTATTTTACAGAAAATTGCAAAGAAAAAAAAAATATAAATAAATAAAAAATAAATAAACGTTTACGTTATTGACGATAATAAATGAAGTTTTGTCTGCTTATTTAAATAACTTTAATTTTTTTTTCTTTTTTTTAATGAATACCATAATAAAATATGTTATAAAAAATAATACAATGAAATTAAATTATGGTAAGAATACTTTAAAATTATTATATTTTATTATAATTCGTCGAACAAAATTTCACATTAATTGATGAATTTTTGTTACAATCACTCAAAGAGCATGGGGAACAAAATCGAACAGGAGTTCTTCGGTTATTTAGAATTCAATCAATAATTTTTTAATGCATTAAATCAATACATAAAATATTCAATAGCTAATAATTAATAATTTGGCTCTTATTTCTTTTTTCATTTCTTTTTTGCATATTAATATTGTTGAAATTTTAATTGAAATAACATTTCCCAGTGTAATATTATTGATTGTTTTAGTAAATGCAGAATATTTTGAAGCATTTTTGTTTTATTTTTTAAATAAAATGTTAAAGATATACATCTAAAATATGCAATTGCGATTAAAAAAAAAAAAAAAAATGTTATATTGAACTCAGTGTGCATACAGTCAGAACTAAAATATAAATATACGGCAATAACAGAGAATAAGTCTATTAATTAATGAAATTTGAAACTTGTACTTTTTAAATTTATAGACGTTAAAAGCACTATTTAAAAATTGAAAGATTATAAAAAACATCTAAATGTGAGGTAACATTTTGAAATGCCTTAGAACATCTCTAATCCAAAAAAAAAAAAAAAAAAAAAAAGATAAATTAGCAACTTGTGAAAACTTTCAAAATTCCCTTGTTTTGGAAACTTTCAAAATTCCCTTCCCAAAAAACCGTGTTTATTCCCTGGTTTAAACCCGGGTTTTTTCCCTGCTCACATCTCTACCTACATAGCATGTTATGCTGGCAAGCATGAAAAAGCATATAATTGCTTATTAAGGTACATACCTTGCCATGATTGGAAGAAGCTTGTGCAGCAAGTTAGCACTTCTTACTGGGAAATAGCATGTCATGCTATTTCTACCTAAGCTACCTACATAGCATGTTATGCTGGCAAGCATGAAAAAGCATATAATAGCTTATTAAGGTACATACCTTGCCATGATTGGAAGAAGCTTGTGCAGCAAGTTAGCTTTTCTTACTGGGAAATAGCATGTCATGCTATTTTTTCCTAAGCTACCTACATAGCATGTTATGCTGGCAAGCATGAAAAAGCATATAATAGCTTATTAAGGTACATACCTTGCCATGATTAGAAGAAGCTTGTGCAGCAAGTTAGCACTTCTTACTGGGATATAGCATGTCATGCTATTTCTACCTAAGCTATCTACATAGCATGTTATGCTGGCAAGCATGAAAAAGCATACAATAGCTTGTTAAGGTACATACCTCTCCATGCTTTGGAAGAAGCTTAAACAACAAATAAGCATACAATGCTTGTACATAGCATGTCATGCTTTTGCCGTGTTAGCTAGCTAATATAGCATTCTATGCTGGCTAGCATTATAAAGCATATAATAGCATGAAAATCTAGCAGACATAGCAATACATAGCAATAACTAGCATATTTTTGTTGCTGGTACTAGCATGAATTTTAACTTGGGTAGTTACTGAAGCCTATACTATTACTGAAAGAAGCTTAAAAGTTTGCAGTTTTAAAATAACTATCATCCTCGAATTAATCTAAAAATATTTACTTAAACCTCATCTGAAAAACAACAGCTTTCTACACAAGCTAATATTGTCGAGGTTATCAAGGAAAAATTTAAACTGAAATATACAAACTACGTTTCATGCCAGCTTCTTTATTACCAGGATTCACATCGGCATCAACACGGAAAAATCCCCACGATTGCATTTCTGCTACGCTACTTATTCAATTCAGGCAGATGACGTAGGCTTATGTCATTTGCATAAGGATAGCTTCGGCTAACGTATTAATATTTTATGCTAAAATAAACTTTAAATAAACTATGAGTCATTTCAGAAAATTTTGGAGAGGAAGGCTGATATTTTATACCGTTGGTATAAAATATCAGCCTTCCTCTCCAAAATTTTCTGAAATGACTTTTCATGGTTGATGAATAAATTTCTAAATTAAAATAAACTATGAGTTTTTAAATATTTATTGACTTAAAATTATAAAAGTAAATAGAAGATAAATTACTTAGATTTTTAATAACCATCGGTTTTAATAAAAAAAAAGGAAAAATAGTTAAACTAAAGAGGGAGTGACACTGAATAAAACATTGAGTGTCAAGAACACGCCAATATTTTAGATTCCTAAACCTAACAATAAGCCCCCCCTCTTGACACTCAACCGAGACCATGAATATATATATATATACATATATCTGCCCTGAATTTACAAGTTCACATCATATTATTTGAGTAACAAAAAAAACTTGTATGTAAAAAAAAACATAAATTGACAGATTCAACAACGACTTGCTACTAATCGTCTTTCTTTAGTGTATTTCAAGAGCAAAGCAGTCCAATTTTTGCAATGCTTCATTTTGAAGTTATACAGAAAATTCTTCTTGCTATGAAGATATAATATAAATAATTAAGCATTGACATGTACATAAATTAACTAATATATGATATAAAACAAGTATATACATTTTGCAATATAATAAACACTTTGAGAAATACATTTGCATTTTCATATTAAAGAGAAAAACATTCTGTTCTCTTTAGAAATAAATAACTTTTAAAAAAATTGAAACTTATTTCCTTAATTCTTCTCTTCAAAATTTACTCCTTAAAATATACATGTTACTCAGTAGATGAAAATAGGCTACTTATGAAAAGAGATAACCCGTATTTTGTTAACGGTTTCGTGAAAATATCTGACCAATTATTTACACTTTTAACATGTTTAATATTAAATAGGTTTTTATAAATCAAATCCCTTATAAAAAATAATTTTACGTCGATGTGTTTTGTACGATAGTTTTCAATGGGAGACTTCACGAAATCTATAGCAGCCATGTTATCGACTAAAAGTAAAGATTTTTCTTTAGTACCCTGTATTAGTTTTTTATTAAAGCATTCTTCTAAAATTCTATCGAACCATAATAGTTCTTTTGTAGCTTCGGTCATGGCTGCTACGGGTGAATTATCGAGTAAAATCAGCTGTCCCCCCATTGAAGTCCTATCGTCTCTGTTGGCCGCAAAATCAGCG
Organism: Salticus scenicus; assembly: GCA_963930645.1. Classification (NCBI taxonomy): domain Eukaryota; kingdom Metazoa; phylum Arthropoda; class Arachnida; order Araneae; family Salticidae; genus Salticus; species Salticus scenicus. The sequence continues at coordinate 134,357,331 of OZ005656.1, read as the reverse complement.
TCTGAATAAACAGTAGTATGTGGTTTCCTGCACTCAAGTTTTAACTTTAAATTTTTGGTATAACAAACATAACCTAAGAGTTTTAACAGGCCATTCCAATGCATTATGCCAGGATTACTTTGGAATTGGGCAAAAATATTAACCGCGTACGATATGTCAGGTCTAGTTCTATTAGAGAGAAACGATAAGCAACCTAAAATGCTTCTATAAGGATATTTTGACATTTCTATTTTTTCAGCGTTAGTTTGAGGACACTGAGATTTTGAGTAAATTATCCCTTTACTAATGGGGAGAGATGATATAGGAAAATTGAAATTTTTAAATCTGTTACATATTTCACTAATATATGAATGTTGATGAATAGTTAAATTTCCATTATTTTCCTCCAATTCTACACCCAATAATTTACGGGTTTTTCCTAAGATTTTTAAATCAAAATTTTTACTCAATAAGTCCACTACTTCATCTATATGATTTTTAAATTTTGCAAACAATACAATGTCATCGACATACAATAATAAAATTACTTTCTTGTTAAAAATATAAACACAGTTACACCATGAAAATTTGTTAAAACCTATATTGATCAAAATTCTATTCATTTCGAAAAACCAGGCTCTACTACTTTGGTGAAGGCCGTATAAAGCGCGATTTAATTTACAAACGAATTTTTCTTTTCCAATCTCGATGAAACCCGGTGGTTGAGACATATAAATATGTTCATCGAGTGGTGCGTAAAGATATGCACCTTTAATATCCAGTTGTAAATGAGTCCATCCTTTACATGAAACTAGCAATGAAAAGAAGAAGCGTATTACTCCAAAGTTAACGACAGGGCTAAAAGTATCGTCATAACTTTCTCCTTTTATCTGTTTATATCCCTGCGCCACCAGTCTAGCTTTAAAACGAGCTATTTCCCCCCTTTCATTACGTTTAAGAGTGAAGACCCATCTACATCCTAAAATATTAGTATTTGGAGGTGATTTAGTAAGGTGCCATACATTACGTTCCCGAATAACATCCATTTCTTCTTTCATAGCCTGCAACCACTGATTTTTATAAGGAGATTTTAAGACCTGTTTAAAACTCGTTGGGATTTGATCTACGTCTAGTCAATCGTTTTTCTTAGTTAAATCAGGTTCAGTAAAATTAAGTTCATTATCTGAATCAAGTTCACTATCGGAATTAATTTCATCAGAATTTAAAGTTTGTTCTGCACTAGAACAAGATTTTTCATTAATTTTACCTACATATTTTTCTCTAGGACTGAAATTAAAAAGGTTTGGTTCATAAATTATACAATTTTTCTTACAATATTTTTTAACATCTTTATGACATTTTAAACGTTTAGTTTTTCCAAATTCACAATAATAAACGTCGATTCTGTCACTAGTTTTACGGGGTACTAGAGTTCTAAACCATACAGCCTCTCTGAGGGGGACTCGTTTAATTATATCTCGACTTGATTTAATTTCCTCGTCAGAGGAAGATTCAGAATGATCAGGGTAAGTCTGATATATATTAATAGCATCTGAATGAGCATTATTCACGCCTTCTGAATCTGACCCCTCATCTGAACATAACCAACTTTCATTTTCACGGCCCATCACTGCTCCACTGTGCTCCCCAATATTTATCGGTTCTTCAATTTTAACATTAATTGTTTCTATTATTTTATTTTCAACTGGGAGCCATATCCTGTAACCTTTTGTACTAAGGGCGTAACCTATCATAATTCCTTTTTCCGCTTTACGGTCGAGTTTGTTTCTAAGTTGTTTGGGTACCCCTACGTATGCTGTTGAGCCAAAAGATTTTAAGTGCTTTACTGAAGGTTTATAACCACCATACAACTCAAACGGTGTTTTCTCTAAATCAGTATGACAAATTCTGTTCCAGGTATACGCAAAGTATAAAGCTGCGTCTGGCCAAAAACTTTTATTTAACTCTTTCCTTACCATAGCTCCAATTCAGCTATGACTCTAAAATACCAACACGCCCGAAAAAATTTTTCCCCTTTCTCCTCGACTCAGATGTCAAAGCGAAAGTAATCAATCTTTGAATGGGAGGAAAGGAATCAAAATAGTATTAGTATTTTCCCTGGAGTGGATCTAGAGGGAAATTTTTCCATAGAATTGCACCTAGCAGGGAAAAAAAAGAAAAAATCTTGAAAGAGATTAAAAATCCATTGCAATTGTAAATAGTTAACTTCTTGTTCGTATTGTGAAGCAGATTCTAAGAGAATGTTCAGTTTTGTTTGCAATAATCGTCTACATAGAAAATACTATATGAAAATACAAAAGAGTGAATAGGATTTATAATGATAAAAGCATATTTCAGTGAAACATGAAAATGTTTGAAACTGAGATTATTAAAAATTTTAGTTTGAGTATTGAGGGTACAATTCTAAACATACTTTTGAATAGGAAAATAAGCATACAAAACTTAATAATAATAATAATAAAAGAATTTTTTCGGGTGATTCAAAATAAATCATTCTGAGGGTATTAAAAGCAACACTTTATAGAAGAAAGATATATATATGTATAGAAAACTACTGAATTGTATTAATATATATAAAAGTTTAAAGACTAGAAAACCAACGGAAGAATTACAAACCAATGCGCAAAAATGAAGCCAAAAGGAGATGCAAAACTTTAATATAGGAATAAATAAACAAATTCCTATATTAAAGTATATATTTATTATTTATTCAGTAAAGTTTATACTTTCAGTTCCTAAAAGTATATTATTTATTCCTATATATATATATATATATATATTTAAAATAATTAATTTTAAGTAAAAGTATTTTATGAAAATAATAGTAAATAAACAAATACTTTCAAATCTCTGAAATCTCTCTCTCTCTCTCTTTTATTTTATTTATTTATTTTTCTTAATTTTCACGTAATAAATTGCTTCAAAAATAGCTGATCTCTTACTTGTTAATGAAAAAATCAGATATATTTTTTAAATATTCTATAAATACTATTGCTATATTGGAGAAAAAATTATCATCAGAAACTCATACAATCATTATAATATATATATATATATATATACATATATATATCGTTTCACTTTATTTGTGTGAAATTATATTATTTTCACAGGAACATATATATATATATATATATATCGTTTCACTTTATTTGTGTGAAATTATATTATTTTCACAGGAATTTTCTTGTGCTTTCGAAAATTATTTACTATGTAACGAGATGTAGGTGGTGTGGTGGTATTAGTGTTAAGACCAGTTGACTGTGCAAGGGTCCTAGGGCTGAAAGAGGAGAGCCCTCCATGGGGGAGGTACCTTTCTAAGGGATTCTAGTCTGCGTATACGCAAGTTTTGGGGAATACCACGGAAAACTCCGAATAGCTAGGCCAACGAGCATGAGCTAGAATTGAGCCCTGCACATCACGTCTACCAGCTATAAGAGAAGCTACCTCTAGTCCACTGAGTGGAAAATTAAATCTAAGAAACAACAAAATGCAGCACTAATGCAATTTAAACAATCGATTACAGAAATATATTTTACCATTTCATATTATACCAGATTCCTTGCATTTCACATTAATTGTTATTATTATTTTTTTTATTATGATTATTATTTTATTATTATTATTATTATTATTATTATTATTTTTCAAAATATACTATTTTTGTAAGCAGTTAAATTATAATTTAAAAGTAATTAAATTTGGAGTTGTTATAATATATACATATACATATATATATATATATATATATATATATATTGCTCTCTATAGCTAAAAATATTTATATATTTATTTATTTATTTTTATTTTTATTATTATTTTTTTTTTCTAAATAACTTTTTCTTTTCTTTTAAAAAAATTTTTAGAAGGGAAAATTTATGGAAATATGCAAATTCGACATAAAATAATATTTTATGTCAAAATATACTATTTTTGTAAGCAGTTAAATTATAATTTAAAAGTAATTAAATTTGGAGTTGTTATAATATATACATACATACATATATATATATATATATATATATTGCTCTCTATAGCTAAAAAAATTTATATATTTATATATTTATTTTTATTTTTATTTTTTTTTCTAAATAACTTTTTCTTTTCTTTTAAAAAAATTTTTAGAAGGGAAAATTTATGGAAATATGCAAATTCTACATAAAATAATATTTTATGTACAATTTTCGATTAATATGATTCAAACTAATTATCCAGATTCTGTACTTCGAATGCCAAACATAAAAAATTTAGAGCTATCATATCACGGCATCATATTTTAAATTTATTGCAAGCTATAAATAACTAACTTTCTAATTAAAATAGATATATGATTTTGCTATACATACAAAAATGTATTTTACATAAAAAAATGTATTTTAAATAAAAATTATTCGAAATGATTATATCGCACTAGATAAGTAGTAAAATAAGTAAAGATTAAAAACGACAGCAGCTCAGAAAACAGGAAAAGAAAGCGCGATAGAAACAAATTTTTCATTTTTCCCTTTTAAAGTTCTATAAAAATCCCTCTTCTGAGAAGAGAGGCTAACAAAGAGAGGATTATCTTTCAGACACACCCTTTGACAACCGTCTTGACAGGTACACTGAAGAAGCAAGTGGGGACGAAAACATCCAGGCGCTCTCGGGCGCTTTCGGTCGTCTGAATGTACGGGCGTTTGGGTACGCTCTGGTAAGGAAAGAGTTAATCCACTTTCGTCTAAAACTGTCCTCATACCGTCAACAATAGTTTGGTTAAATGTTTCTGCAACAGAATTTTGTTCCGGTGAATAAATGTTAGTAAATTCATGTTTTATGCCTTTCAGCTCACAAAAAGATTTAAAATTATTATTTTGAAACTCTTTCCCGTTATCTGATCTAATAGCTTTTACCTGACAGTTTAAAAATCTCTCCGCTCTTGTTACATAATTTCTAAAGTTTTTAAATACCTCAGTTTTTGCTTTCATAGGAAATATTGTTACTTTACGAGAAAAATCATCGATAATTGATAAGAAATACCTTTGACCGTTTCGGCCAGTTATTTTGCATGGTCCCCATACATCCATATGTAATAACTCAAGAGGATGTCTAGACCTTATTTGACCATGGGGTTTAAAAGAAATTCGTCTTTGTTTATTAAGTTTACAAATTTCACAAGAGGTTTCATTGACTTTTAGTTTAGGAAGCCCCCTCACACTATCATATTTACAAGTTCTGTCAATTAGTTTAGGACTAGCATGAGCAAAACGTCTGTGCCACATATTAAAACTGTCCTTTTGAGTATGTAAAACTTTAGTTTTTGTATCATGAGAGTTTCTTTTACTTGAAGTTTTAGAAACTTCAAATTTAACATTTTTCATTTCTTTGGATGGAATTTTTGGAAATAAATAATAAATACCATCATGCAATTTAGCAGTAAATAAAAATTGATCATATTTGTTAGTTACTTTAATTTTACCATTCCCCCCCCCTTAAATTTAGCTCCTGAAATATCCATCTTTGGAGCAGATATTAAATTTTTTCTCAATTTAGAGCAATACATTACATTGGTAAATGTTATATTTTGTTGACCAAATCGTAATTTAACATCACCAGTTCCTTCAATAGGAAAATCTATATTATCTATTGCAACAGCTAATCTTTCATTATACAATGGTTTAAAATTAGAAAACAAATTTTTATCACCACAAAAGTGATTACTCGCAGCCGAATCAAAAAGCCAATTGCTTTTGTCACACACATTTTTACTTAAATTAGCAAAAGTAAAAAAAAACCTGGTTAGAGTCCTTTCTGGTTCGTCTCGGGAGTCTGGAACGGCCTCTTCTCTGGGAATGGTCAGGTTCTTTCTGGTTAGATCTCTCAGGACTGGAATCACTGGTAGTGGATACAGTTGCCTCTGGAGGTTTAGCTCGCCATGGTCTGTGAGGGGATTGAGCACTTTGCCTCTGGAAAAACGGAGACTTTCGGCGTTGATACACTTTCGATGTTGATCTTGGCTCGAAGTTTTTCCTTGAATTTTGACAAAAACGACTGATGTGTCCCGGAACTCCACAGCGGAAACAAATCACATTAGATCTTGAGTACTGTGTGCTGTAACTCTCAATGAAAAGTTCATCACACTTATCTTGATCACGCAATTCAATCCTTGATTCTTCACTAACTAATTCAACTAAAATATCTTTGAACAAAAATTTATCATCAGTCCACCTAAGTATGCTCTGAACTATACTATCAAATTTCTCTGGGAGATAACGAAGCAACTGGAATGATAGATAAACTTCCTTCATTGGCTGGTCAATTGCTTCTAAAAGTTCAGCTATTCTCATGAGTCTAGCAGCATACATATCAATTTTCTCTCCACTTTTTATCTTACATGAAAACAGTTCGCTGCACAACTGCATGTGGCGTGCTCTGTTATCAGGGTAAAAATGTTGTTTTAATTTTTTTCATATCTCAGCTGGATCCGTTAATTTCTCTATAATCCGACGAAAGTCCTTCTCAGTATTGAGGTATAAAATAGATAAAGCAAGTTTTGACCTCGTATTATAATCTTTTAATTCTTTCGGATCAGCTGATGGTCTCGGCTTTTCCTCAGTTCCGATTACGATATCCCAGGCATTCTTTTCAAATAATAAAAACTTCACATCAACTGCCCAGTTACAATAATTCGTAGCATTGAGTTTTTCTATACTATGCTGTATCATTGCCATTTTCGTTAACTGTATTGGCCCCCCCTTCTTAAAGATTCTTATAAAACTTTGGGACCAATACGCCGGAAGAAAACTTTACTTCATTAAACTTTGTCAGTTTAAAACTTTCACTTAAACTGCTCAATACTGGGCAATAGCCCATAACCAAATATGTCAGGTTTATAACCCTGACATGATTATCTTAAAGCTTCAAAGTTAAGCAGAGTTGAAATAATAGAGCCCAGTGGAAACTGTATTGAGCAGGTAAAAAGAAATATGACAAGTTTTTCTTTTAGATAAAATCATTTATTTAAAAACTAGATTGATTTATCTAGTGAAATAAAAATATGGCAAACGAAAATAAAAATTATAATACATTTAGACGATTCGTTTAATATTCTTCAGGGCAGATATAATAGTACAGAGTAGTTACTGAAGCCTATACTATTACTGAAAGAAGCTTAAAAGTTTGCAGTTTTAAAATAACTATCATCCTCGAATTAATCTAAAAATATTTACTTAAACCTCATCTGAAAAACAACAGCTTTCTACACAAGCTAATATTGTCGAGGTTATCAAGGAAAAATTTAAACTGAAATATACAAACTACGTTTCATGCCAGCTTCTTTATTACCAGGATTCACATCGGCATCAACACGGAAAAATCCCCACGATTGCATTTCTGCTACGCTACTTATTCAATTCAGGCAGATGACGTAGGCTTATGTCATTTGCATAAGGATAGCTTCGGCTAACGTATTAATATTTTATGCTAAAATAAACTTTAAATAAACTATGAGTTTTTAAATATTTATTAACTTAAAATTATAAAAGTAAATAGAAGATAAATTACTTAGATTTTTAATAACCATCGGTTTTAATAAAAAAAAAGGAAAAATAGTTAAACTAAAGAGGGAGTGAAACTGAATAAAACATTGAGTGTCAAGAACACGCCAATATTTTAGATTCCTAAACCTAACACTACCAACGTGTTCTGACGGCACACTCAGAACGGATGATGTGGCGAACAACACGGCGTGTCGACCAGCATCGCTTTCAATAATAATATTTTAGATTTTTAAGCGTTTGTTTGATTTTTCTTGTCGCTATTGAGATTTTTTTTTAAGATGGTACGACTAATTTAAATACTGCTCACTGTTTGAAATTTCATTTTGAATATCAAAAAATGTCAGGAGTAAATTAAAACTCTGACACGACAACTCAAATTTAATAGCCGCGTAATAACTGTCCGGCCCTAGATAGACAAAAGTTTTAACACTGGAATTCATCTGTTAATTGCACAGGAATCATAAGAGATAGAGATATTATTCCCATTTTTTTTGTGAATCAACATTTTTATATATTTACATTAAGTCCCATAAAAAAAAAAAAAAAAAAAAAAAAAATAAGTTTCCTACTACACGTATAAGTTTAAGTGTCTGATTTTGTAATTTGGCTATCAGCATATTCAAGAAGAAAAATTAGAAGGAAGTCGAAATTTGTTATTTTAATTCTGCATCACGTGGGGATGCAACTTGTGGCGTGATAAGAGAAATAGCTCAAACACACATATATGCAAAAGAACTCGATATATTACGCCTAGACAATATTTCTCGATTTAATTTTTTTAACTACACTGTAAAAAAATAAAATTAATAGGTTTTTTTTTTTTTTTTTTTTTTTTTAAATAAATTAGAGCAAGTTTCTAATATAATACGGTGGGCAAACAAATCACGGCTTGCTAAAGGCTACCCAAAAGAAATGTATGTATGCATGGATATATTTAATAGCTTTTAATTTTTTTTTTTTTTTTGTTGTTGTTTAAACAGTGATTGTTTTATTAATGTTCACTCCTGCACAAAATTTTAGGAAAATTTGCAAACGATCTGTTTCTTTTCTTTTTTTTTTTTTTTTTTTTTTTTCAAATATTGGATATTTAAAGAACTGAGTCTTTCTCATGCTTTTCAGTGAAGATTGGTTTAAGACAACAGTTACGGGCCCAGAAAAAAAATTAGCAAAACCAATAATGTTCGTGATTATTCTACCTAACAGCACACCTTCTCCAAATAACATCATCAGGATGTCCCAGAAATGCGAAGATATTATATAGACATCTTCAGTTGTATTATGGACAAGTGCGTTGTTAGGCTGTAATGTTACGTAAACGAAATGATCTGTAACTTAGGATATGTTAATATAGAACCAGTACAATTTGCGTAAGAGTTTGTTCGATGATAGCATGTTAAATACAGGAGATCTAAGCTTTTATTTTAAAACTCAAGGGGAAAAAATCAGCATGTTTTAGCTTCCTTATACAATGTATAATTAAATATAGTAAACCCGATTTAAAATTTGGATTTTGTATTTTTCTCAATAACGGATTATCCTAGGATGTTGCAAATTTATATGTGTAAGTGTCATAATGACTCAAAGGATAGTTGCAACTTTTGTTTTAATACAAGCTTCCGTTTAAGAGATATCAATGATTTTACACTAATTTTCACGACGGCTCTATTTAAGCACGTTTGTGTGTGTGTGTATCTCGCATAACGTCACATCCCTGTTTGGACTTTCTGTGATATTTCGTTTTGGAGATATTTAGGAAATTTATATTCGTAATAAACAAAAATGCAATGCCTTTGGCCATTATATATGACCTACCATCATAGAAATTTAAAAAGAAGTTAGTAATAATATTCTTATAAAAGTTGAAGACATTTTTTGCGTGTAGAAAGGTATGATTAAAGGCATAATCAGGTTCTCGTCGACGAATGCATTTTATTTAATGAACATTTAACCTCTGATAGAGCCCGTAATGAGATTTTTATGAAAGCTTTCGACATTTTTCGGAAAGAAAGTAAAAGGCATAAGCAGGTTCCAGTCCACGAATACTGTTTATTATTTAATAAATATTCAGGTAGTAGACTGAGTCCGTAATATTCTTGTTATGACAGTTGTCGAAACTGTAGCGTACAGAAATTAGTTCTGCAAGAAAAATCAGGTTCTTGTCGACGAACGCACTTCATTTAATGAATATTTAGCCCGTAGATATTTTCAATGTTTTTTAGATGTAATAATTCAATGTTAGATATTTTCAATGTTTTTTAGATGTAATAATTCCAATTATTGGATAATTGGATATTTAATAGACGTGTAATGTATGTAAAAAACAGTGCCACTTGTCGTGACTATAGATATCTGTAGGATGTTTATATAAGTCTAACGAATCATTTTACAAATTTTATAGGTACCTACTTATAAACTTTTACAAATGTCTTACAGATGTAAGTGTCTGTATGGGAGCACATAAAGTTATAAGCAAATTCTAGTCTACAATCATCAACAATCACTCTACTTCTTTACTTCCTTTGACAAAATATGAGGAAGTATAGCAATCCCGATTTGCGAAATGCATTTTGTATAATGTATAGCTCAAAATCAATTGACGTAGAATGTTGCAAATTTATATTCAAGTCTGTCATGATGTCTAGTTGTAAACTGATCTTTGGAAATTTTGGTCATAATACGAGCTCCCGTTTTACAGATATCAACGGCTTTACACGATTTTTCGTGACGTCTATATGTAACTATGTGGGTGTGGGTGTATCTCACTTTACTCAAAAATGATTCAACGTAAAACGTCGCAAATTGGTGTATAGGGTGTTACAATACCTAGTTGTCCCCCTCTTTTTTGGTCTTTCTGCGAATTTCCGTTATAGAGATATTTACGGGAATTTGATTTACAATGACAAAAAATACAAAGGTTTTGACTATTATATATGACCTACCATCATAGAAATTTAGAAATTTCTATGATGGTAGGAATCCATCATAATCCTCCATTATAGATGTTAGAATAGTAGAAATGGATGGTAGAACCATCCATTTCCAAGTGTTAATGATACAGCCAGTAAGGATATTGTTATAAAGGTTGAAGATATTTTTGCATGTAGAAAGATATGTTTAGAGACATAAGCAGGTTCTAGTCGACAAATATATTTTATTTAATGAAAATTCTGCCCGTACATATCACCACTAATGATACCTCCTTTTTCACATTTTTGCATTTAGAAAATAATTTTTAAAGACACAAGTAGGTTCTAGTTGTCGAATGAACTTCTTTTAATGAATATTCAGCCTGTTAATAGAATCCGCAATGATATTGATTAGAAAATTATATAATTTTTTTCGTGTAGAAAATAATTCGTAAAGATATAAGAAGGTTCTAGTCGATGAATGCATTTTATTTGATGAATGTTCTGGAAAAAGTTTAATAAAACACTTTTTTGTGCTACAGAAATCAATAATCAATGAATATTCTCGAAGCATTCCAATGAAAGAGCCATTCTTACTACAGAAATTAAATAAACACTGTTAAATGCACTACAGAGCAGAAAATTTGCTAAATTAGGAACAACCAAAAATTTCGAATTGTAAATGGAAATTAAAATCATCGAGAGTATTGTCACAGCTGTTTTTAAAGTAGCACAGCGGTTTAGTCACAGCGGTTGTCAGAGCGGTTTAGTCATAGCGGTTTTATGTAGTTCTGAGGTAGAAAATAACGAATCATTACAAAATATTTTAGCACTTGACTCCTACTGAAGTTAAAATTTTAAAACTTTGCTAAACCTAAACTGTCACATTTCGCCCCATTTGAATGCCTAATTTGACGTTAAGTCAACGCCTACAATCTTGGAAATGAAAAAGACCACAATATGTTTTCCTTTTATTATAATACCGTATAGAAATTAGCACATATAGATATAATCTAGTTTTAGTGTACAATCATCACTAATCACTCTTCTATTTTTTATAGTCATATTAGTCATTTTTTAAATTCATTGTAGTAAGCCTGGTACAAGTTATCACGATTAATTCATTTACCGGAGTGAATGTCTTGGGTAAACCTATGAGCACTTCTTTTGAAAACTTTGATAGATTATAAATATATGTGAAATATAATGTATTATTACTTCTACATATGGATATTTAATTTTAAATAGATAATTCTGTTATTGTTAATGTATTGTGGCTGTGACAATCCTTTTTTTTCCCCCTTTTAGAAATTTATCGCATTTCATTTTTTTTTTCCCAATTCAAACTGTTTTAAAACACATTATAAATAGTTAAGAAAAAAGCTATATGAATAACGTTCCAACAGAAATAAAAATGGTGCCAATATAGCTTCATCTTACTACAACTAATATTTTTAAATTTTTTATGATAAATTTGATTATTTGATTTTTTTCCCTACGTGTTGCAACTAAAACTGCCTGAATTGACAATATTTTTATATTAAAAAGTTAAACTGAGAATTTTTACCGCAAATTTGAAACCTAATTTTTTTTATTACAATGTAAGTCATAAATATTCTTTTATTATTCTTCTTTTTCAAAAAATAAAAATAAGTATATAAATAAAAATAAATAAACTATATTTTTAACAAATTAATATTAATATACTTTTATGATACTAAATATAAATCTAGATAAGTAAAATATAACATTTCGTTTAATAAAGTATATTAAAAACGCACATACGAATGTCGATACATTCTTACATGTATTCCATTAATGCAGATTACTACAGGAATCAAACAGGACAAAATGTATTTTTTTATTGTGTTAAAAATTATATATATATATATATATATATATATATATATATATATATATATCACATCCGAAAATGAAGACAATAAATATGATATTACAATTTAGCATTCTTACAAAAAGAAAAAAAAAATAATAATTAAAATTTTATTATTTAATAATATTAAAATCGAAGTAAGGCTTTATTTTGTTTTATTTATTTTATTTATATTAATTTTTACGATCAGGTTTTAGTGACAATAACATCGATTTAAAAAGTTTTAGATGTCAATTACTAACATTATATGCATACACATAAGCATAAATTTTAATGTCATTTCCTTCTTCATCTTGATAGTAACATTAAAAATACCTGTGTTAATAAATATTTATGCCGTACCTCTATTTCTAATATTTATGATTATGAAATATTATCCTTCTTAATCTTCAAAAGCGTCAAAGTATAAACATCTTACAAGATAGACTTAATTCATTACAAGCTCAATAAATATCAAGCACTATTTCCCTTGGGCACACACTCTTACAGAGATAAACGAGTTAATCCTAAAATTTATTACTTTAAGCTTCACTTTAAGATATGTAAAGCATGTTCACAGCATGGTTTATTTGAAGGTGAAAGATACTGAGATATTTTCGAGATGTATAATTGATAAAATGTACTTTGTAACTTATATAACAATAATTAGCAGGATTTTTATACAGATTTTCAAATGATAATTAGAAATTAAATTTATATAATATTTATTATACGTACCTCAATTCGTTAAAAAGGTGTAAAGATATATTTAGATAAAATAAAATACCTGAACTCCATTTACAGTTTAATGCACTTCAAAATTATATATTTTATATTATATATATGTTTGAATACATATATATACATATAAATATATATATTACATACAACACACACACGTTGTATATAGGTACATTTAGGAAAATGTCATGAATACGTTTATGATCTGTAATAAAAAAAAAAAGATGTATTTCATCAGATCAAAATTTTAGATCTCAGTTATTATATTATATGTATACACCTAAGCATAACTTCTAAAGTTATTTTTTCTTCCTCTTTATAGCAACATTGAAAATACCTGCGTTAATCTGTATTTATGCCGTACTTGTATTTCTGATATTCATGAATATGAAATATTATCCTTTTTAATGTTAAAATGCGTCAAAGTATAAACATTTTATAAAATATTCATAATTCCTTACGAGATCAATAAATATCAAGTAATATTTCCGTTGAGCATACATGCTTATATAGATAAACGAGTTAATCCTAAAAGTTATTACTTTAAGCTTCTCTTAAGGTACATAGAACCAGTTCACATCATGGTTTATTTGAAAGTGAAGGCACATGTATACAGTGAGATATTTTCGAGAAATATAATTTCATATAATGTACTTTGTAACTCATATAAACTACAATTAGTAGACTTTTTGTGTGTATATATATAAAATTTCGAATGACATTTAAAATTTGTAAAACATACCTGAATTATAATAAGATAAAATGTAATTTTTAAAATATTATCAAGAAAATTAAACACTTGAATACCATTTACTGTTTAATGCATTTCAAAATTACATATTTTATATTTGAATATGTTTGAATATTTTTTATTTACGTAACAGACAAAAATAATATATACATACAGAGAGAGAAATGTCATAAAGTTTATACCCTGTAATTTAAAGAAAATTTAATATTTCCCATCTAATGGACTTCAGAGTTATCTTTCTAGGCGTGAATATTGTAACGATTTCATCAGATTAATAAATATTACTCGGTTTGTAAGTGTCGTCGAATAAGGACAATTTATGACATCGCATAGTATAAAGTACAAATGAAATTAAAGTGAACGTGAAAAAGCCAGAACCTTATGTATATCATTATACACAAATAATCCAAAAGAAAATTTACCAAAAATGAACTACTTGGCAACTTTTGGTTTAACCGGGCGTATACGATTGACAGATTAATTCAAAAACTGGGTAGTTCAATATGTCCTTTAATGACGGCAACAGAAATGTCAAAAAATCTTCAGGTGTTTTGAATTACATCTGTCAGATAACGATATGAGTTTAACTAAAACTAAAGATCATCAACCCCCAAAAAAACCTTTAAAGGAAAGGATAAATTTCAAGTACTTATCAGTCAGTATTAGAAGAAATTTTGGGGGATCTCAACAACGAAAAATACATTGATATATTGGAGAACAGTCTGCTATGAATATTTTATTGTGATTAACTTCAGGAAACAAACATTGTTCGTATTGTAGATACAGCTTCGTGTTACAGTGTAATAAACACCAACATTCAGCCTGTGAAATACGGGATACAGAAATTAAATGAAATAACTGATGTTGTCACTTTTCTTTCAACAACTTCACATGAATCCCAAACATCATGAATGGGAGTCATGAATGGGGTAAGGCCGAATACGTCCATTAAAATATTTTCAGCGACACAGTAGAAGTGCATTAAAATTATATTGGTTAAGAACATGGGTTTCATTCATAACAATTTTTTCGTTTTTCATACAGATAACATGGTACGAATGCAGGAATGTGAAGGGTTGAGTTATAGAAGATATTGAGTTTTTTTAGCACTAATGTATCATCGTCACCTAGGGTTCGGTGGACTCTGAATCGATCCTGTCTGGTTTTCATGGAAATTTTACTTAACCCTTCACCTGCAGACGAAAACTTACGAGATTATCTTCGCAGTGCCCCAATTTTTCACACAGGGACTTGTAGTTAAGCATTCACTCTTCCAGAAATATTGCCTTTCTGATTCCTCCCATTTCCCACCTTCTCAGAAATTAGTAAATCCCTCGAAAACACTGTCATGGCCATTTAATTGAATTCCAAAGCCATGAGACTAGTTTCACTAGTAGCAGCACAACACAAGGGGTCTTCGGTAAGAATTATATATACACTCAGGGAAATTAAGGGATTAATGTTTTTCCTTTATTTATTTACAGTGATCACTATAAGAAAAAAATTGTGTACGAATGCATTTTTTTTTTTTCAAAAGATTTTTCTTAACGTATTCTTTGCATACAATAAGGATATTTTCTAGTAAGTTTGCCACCAGGAATTTTCTGTAATAAAACTGGATATTTATTTAAAGTGTATTCTGCGACGAAAGCTTTTATTCTTAAAATGGAATATTTTTTAAACCAATGACATTTGGTTTAACCTGAATATATTTATTGATATGTTTTCATAGTAAAAAAAAAAAACTTAAAATATATGTGTTTGTGGAGAAATAGAGAACACTCGTCTAAACATTTAAATATAAATTCAATTTTAACTTGTAAACCCATGCAGCGGTTTCTCTATATAATATTAAAATAGAATTTCCCTTGAGTAGAACTCTTTCATTTTAAAGGATCCCTTACATGTGAACGTAAATTTCCTTAGAGAATTATTTTTCTGCTAGTTCTGAAACAAAACTTCACCAAATATTTTTCAGTGTTCTAAAAATTCAGTACAATTTTTAATTCTACAAAACAATCTTTTTTCTTTCTTTAAGGAATAGAATATTTAAAATGCCTTTATAATAATAATAATAATAATAATAATTAAAATTAATTTTTTTGCGAAATCGAAATTGAATATATTTAGATAACTAACAGGCTGCGCCCGCTTCGCTGGACACTATTTTTAAATGAATCATAAATGAATAATAATATAATAAATATAATAATATAATAATATAATAATATAATAAATGAATTTTTAAATTGCATTAATTTTTATCATGTGAAAAAAAAAAAAAACTCTGATTGAGAAAAATAGCGCACCGGGTCCCCACTGCCTTCGGCAGCGTAGACCCGTGCGCGATGCGCACGCGCGAATGCATCTATATGAGCGCTGCGCGCGCGTATTCCTTCACCACACTTATGATTTCTCAAAATTCCATATTATTACTCATAAACTTTTATTCTTAAGAAAAGGAATTCAAAAAAAATATTTCTAAACGGGGAAAATCTCACACCGGGTCCCCTCTGCCTTCATCTCACGAATTCATATATACGCTGGCTGCGCGCGCGTATTATTTCACCACCCTTACTCTCCCTCCTTAATTTTAAACTTTCGAAAATATCCTCATTCGACTCGTAGGCACCTTAAACCTATATATACCAATTTTGAACGGTCTAACTGAATTTCTAATACTTTGCCCCCCCCCCTTTAGGACACCTTAAAACATATAAATCAGATGAAATCTCGAATAATTGCGATTAGCGCCCTCTATTGGATAAATTTGATGTAGGTTATTCGATAATATAAAAGAACTTTAAATTATTTTCGAATGATGTATTAAAAATAATTTAATCATATTTATAATTCGAAATATTGAGATTTTAAAATATTGCAGTGCCATCTGGTGGTATAAATTTCTGTAATCTACTATTCAATTCCAAATCAACAAATCTTTAAAATGATGTATTACTTATGAAATGATTTTAATTACTAGCTGAGATACAAAGAAAACCTAATCAGGACACCTTAAAAAGTGTAAATCTGGTGAAATCTCGAATTCCACTTTCGATAATATAAAAGTACTTCAAAATATCTTTCGAATGATGTATTAAAAATAATTTAATCATATTCAGAATTCGAAATATTGAAATTTAAATATATTACAGCGCCATCTGGTAGTAGAAAATTCTGTAATCTACTGTTCAATTTCAAATCAACAAAGCTTTCAAATAATGTATTACTTATAAAATTGTTTTAATTAGTAGTTGAGATACAAAAGAAAAACCTAATCAGGACACCTTAAAACGTGTAAATCACGTAAAATCTCGAATTTCATTACTTACGGTAGTCGTTTAATAGAAGGTGACATAAATTTGTGGTGTCTACTCTTGAAATTCAATTCAAATAAATTTCAAAATGGCATATTACTTTATGCTGATTAAAAAATGAGATACAAAAATGATATAAACACAATTATAAAACGATTTATGTCTGACTTTTTCGTGGTTTTCTCCGAAACTTGCGTATTTCCGGGCTAAATACAGTTAAAAATCCATAGTATGAAATGTGAAAGGAGTACCGTCTTCAGTGCGTAACGTCTTCAGTGCATAAAGGAATTTCATCCTTTATGCACTGAAGACGGTACGCTGTAGGCTACCGGAACAGCTGTATGCATTTCCAATATTTTTCTTTGGCGTTTCTGACGTGTAGTTTATTCGGGTTTTAATTTTTTCTAGTTCTTGCAAAGTTGTAGGCTGCAAATTTTGAATCCTCCTCTCTCTCCCCGAGCCTTTTTATGACTAAACATTTTCGGGCGAATCGAGATTAGGACTGTTTCCAAGTTTAAAAAAGAAGAAATTCTACGATAATCTTTGTGGGATTTAAAAAAGATATTATTACTTACAGAATTATAGGTGCCCATGAGAATGGATAGGTAATTTTAGCAATTTGATTCAAACTGACGTACCACAGACGCCGTACAGCAAGGTGCATTATCATCTTGAAAAGCTGTTTGAAGAAAAGTCTTAAATACCTGCAAAATAGTCGGTCAGGCACCCCTTTTATAATCACTGTGTTTTATTTTGAGTTAATTGATCAGTTGAGCATGGAAATTTGTCTGATCCTTTGAAAAAGTATGCCCCTCAGACCTCAGTACCATAATTTACTGAAAATGTGTCACTGCTTTAAAAGAGCAGTTTTCATTAGGTCAGTCCCATTTTTACAGTCCTGGTAGTTTTTTTTATCAGCTCGAAATCAATTAAACTTGACTCATCAGAGATACTCAGTTCAGCGCGATAATTAACCGTTTTTTTTTTTTTTTTTTTTTTTTTTTTTTTTAATATAATATTTGTCTTTATTTTTTATCTTCTGGTTTTTATCCTGCCTTGTTTAATTACTTACGGACTATTTTTGAAGAAAATACTTTGCTATACACTTTGTTTTTAAAAATCATTTTTAAGTTCTGAACATGATAAAAATGGATTTTATAAACATTTGCTTTTTAACTTGCGGTTATCTTGCTTTGATGTGCAACGTAGCCGCCTAAAGCCAAATTTCCAGTTTAAACGGCCAAAAATTTTTATATTTTGCTAAAAACCATTTTACCAATATTTCGTTAACTTTTAATTATTTTGCCATCTCACGTATTAATATATTTTTTTATTTTCATTCAAAAATTAATACTTTTTGTGGCATCGTTAACTGCCTTATTGTTACCCTTTTTGAAAGAATTGCTAAAATTACAGTTTTTCTGACAATTGCATTTTTTTTTAACAGTGGACTCAATGCTAAAGTGTATGCGGAGGACAACATATATTATATATTTTTTTTTTAAATTTGCTTTTTAAACGATAAAATTGGCGGTTTTAGAATGTGAAAAAAAATATTCAAGTGCGACTTTTTTTTTTTTTTTTTTCTTGTCGCTTAGTGTATATTTGTTTCATTTGCTTTAGTGTAATCTATAGATGTTGAACTCTACTTACCTGCAATTTCTTCCATACACGTAATGTATATGAATACTTTTGAGTGTCCCTGTACACGAATCATTTGCTTCATCTCAACGTAAAGCTTAGTGTAGTATCCCTATATGATACACATTTAGCATATCGAGTGTGGAATTTCTGCTACTATTTGTTCTTGATATATGCTAATAACAAACACAGACAGACACACAGAACATTCGCTAAAAACATGATTTTCGTATTCAGGGGACCTCAGAACAGGTAAAGAAAAAAAAAAAAAAAAAAAAAAAAACTCACGTTCGAAAATTTGACCCTAAAATAATACTTTCTGGACACTATGGGTAAGAGAAAAAAGAAAAAAAAAAAAAAAAAAAAACTGTAAATTTCTCTTTTTCTGAAACTGCCCTAAAAAAGGCGGAGAGTGCGACCCCTGCATAATGTTAGATAAACTCCGACTGTGAGCGTTGTTGTTTAAATTCGAAAAAAAATTAGAACAGGTTTTTTTTATGCATTCACATTTCATAGCTTCCAACATTAGTAATATTTTTAATCAGATTTTAAATCCAGTATTTTTAAAAAGAAACCAAACAAATCGCGTGTATTTTTGACTAATAAATAAAATAAAATAAAATTAATTGAAAACATTTATAAAATCTTTCTCTTATGAAGTTTCCGTTGAAAATAACGGAGATATGGTACCTATGGTATTTATAATACAAATGAATATATTAAATAACTATACTATTTTTAATTAAAATATTTGTATCCATTGTACATTAGGGATACGGAGGATATTCTCACATAATACTGTAACATACATATTGCAAAAGAAATGCCAAAGGCAGAGTTACAGATTTCGAAATGTTGCAGATTCCACTCTCCTTATTTCAAGTGTTAATATTGTTTAGGAAACAAATGGTATATATTAAAAAAAATTTAAATGAATATTTAGTATAATAAAAGTTAAATTTGAACATAATTTATTAAACAGATTCGATTTCATCAGTTTGATCATATTCCAATGAGTGCAAGATATAGT
Organism: Salticus scenicus; assembly: GCA_963930645.1. Taxonomy (NCBI): domain Eukaryota; kingdom Metazoa; phylum Arthropoda; class Arachnida; order Araneae; family Salticidae; genus Salticus; species Salticus scenicus. Next base: position 134,337,537 of record OZ005656.1, on the reverse strand, counting down.
ATTGTATGCAATGTATTCACTGTAATCAATGTTTTTCTTCAAAATTCATTTATTTTTTAATTATCAGCGCAGTAGAGCAACTATTTTATATGGATGTATAATGTATACGTTAATGTACTTCATAATATATTCCAATAAGAAAGTTGGTCACTTTAAGCTCACAATGTATTATGAGTAAGATGTATTATTCTAGCATTGATTTGTTCGTGTAAAATGTATTATTCTTGTATAATTTTAGAAGTATTTGTGTTCCTTGCACCTAAGCCAGTTAAAACACTTGCTTCTATTAAAAGGACTGAGGAATCGATTCTACACGATTTAGTGTTTTATACGGAAACTGATAAAAAATCTAAAATATATATATAAATCTAAAATATATATATTTATTTATTTAAAGTAAAATTTTAAAAGTACATTTTTGATTATAATATATATTATAAATTTTAAAACGAAGATCAAGTTCGTTCTTTATTTACTTTATTTTTAACATATTAATTAAATTTAAGCCTTATTATTATTATTATTATTATTATTATTATTATTATTACGCATCCTTGTCAATGTCTTTCACTCCACACTGCTCATACGAATGTTTATATATTGATATTTACACTTACAAACATTATCAGTATTTAATCTGTAATGGGAAATGTGTATTCTAATGAAATGTGAAAACATTGTAATTTAAAAAGAATTATTAATAAGATTTATTAACAAGATTTCCGAAAGTATACTTGTTGATTTCTTTACGCGCTTCTCTATAGATTAAATAATAATTAAAGTAATAATTTCCTTTTGAACTTCATTAATTGAATGCCAGACTTAATCAGGGAATTTTCTACACTTAAAGCTTATTTCCTTTCAGTTACCTATTATCTTATATAAAATTGTTCAAGATAATTACAAAGATAATTGTAAGCCATTAGTTTTTAGAAGCTTAAGAAATGTATATAATACGAATTTATGCTATTAGAAGATTAAATGAAATAAAATCTTTTTGTAAAAAAAATAGAACCGACTCCAAAAAGGAACTACTATTCAAACAACTAAAAATGAAAGAAAATTGGCAGAAAATGGAACTGTAGATTGCGCCTAAAAGTATAAAATAATTTCCTTCGCCAAACAACCTATAACACTACAATTAATCATAACTTTTGAAGTCGGCGCAAAATTAAATAAAATTTCATTAGTTTTCAAAGGTTTGTCTTTAGATTGGTAGCAACAAATGCTGTTGTCTCGAATGATCCCTTTTCATGTTTCCTTTATTATTTTATCACTGTATACAATTGGTCCATTAGTAGCATCTACATAGAACAGTGAACATTCTTCACAATGCGGTATTTATGTTTCTATGAAGTTAGATCATCCTTGATGGCTTTTGAATTTGGCGATAAAAACGTAAGGCAAAAATATACACGCAAGATGTATATTTTCCTAATATATATTGTGCGATGTGTTGTTTCATATTCTTGATTACTCTCTTGATATACCTTATTAAAATAATCATGATATACCAAAGAAATTAAATATGTTTGCCAGATAATTTTGTGATTTTTCGTTCACCAAGGACGTCTGATACCAGCATCTTCGCCAACTTTTGCTGCTTACGAAATCTTATTTGTTTTCTTGAATCAAAGTACTTTTCGGCTGCGTTTTGCAGGTAACAATGTGAGACGTGTATTTTGAATAGGATTTAATTTTTGTATTGAATAAAAGTATAAATTTTTATTTAATTTTGCGCCGACTTCAAAAGTTATGATTAATTGTAGTGTTATAGGTTGTTTGGCGAAGGAAATTATTTTATACTTTTAGGCGCAATCTACAGTTCCATTTTCTGCCAATTTTCTTTCATTTTTAGTTGTTTGAATAGTAGTTCCTTTTTGGAGTCGGTTCTATTTTTTTTACAAAAAGATTTTATTTTTCTCTTTTCAGTGAAAACTTATTTATATAGCAGAGCATCAGAAGACGTTCGACGGAAGTTTCGCAAATCACAACTTCCAAGAAAAGTGACATTACTCAAAAAATGGTTTATGTCACTGAAAAATACATTAAATGTACCCAATGTGAACAAAAAAGTTACATCTCCATCTAGAAAGTTATCCACTCGAGAGACAGTTGTGCCAATTTTATTCTAGTCAAGTTATTTTTAAGTTGATTTTTCTCAAATGCTGCATTTTTAAATTGTGTCACTTTTCTTGCCTTTATCGGATATGACTAAAAAACTATCTATTGAACGAACATACGTTAAATTAAAAAGTCTTTAGAAATTTAAAGAAAGGATGCGCTGTATTCGTAAATTCTGTTAGGAATATATATTGAACTTTACAGTAAATACGTGTTACCCGCTGCGCTGGAAATTGCGCAGCGTAAAGTTCAAACAAAGAGCAAAATATGCATTGCAGCTGATGGAAAGAAGTTTCAACATCGATACTTACACACTGCTTTTACCAGTGTAGCTGCTTGACTTCAGCAGTTAGAGTGAGAACAGACTTTTGTGAGTATTCTGTAATTTGTTTATATCTTAATGAAATCCTAATGAAACTTATTTCAGGCCAAGATCATCACGACAACAAAAAAAGTATTAAAATTAAATCATCTCTTACGAAGTTATAAGCTAACAAATTTCAACAACAACAACGAGAAACATGGTTTGTATTGAGAACCTCTTCCTTTATGAAGTCGACTTAAAACGCCTATGCGTTAATCGATGTGACCGCTTACAATAACCATGCTTTGAATTTTACATAGCATAAATGTCACCCGCTACGCTACAATATATGCAATGTTTTTCAAGTGTGCACAAAATAGGAAATTGTGAACAAACAAATGCATGTTTTAAGCGTTCTGTTTTTAGCATTAATGTGTAAACTATCTTTGCGTACTACATCGATGATGCTCTGCAATTTTATAATTCCCTTTTTTCCCCTGTCTTGAAACGTTTCCGAGATAGGATCGGTAACTCCACTCTTTTCCACCAGGTGGCGCTTTAGGCGGTTGAATCGCGTAGCACATGTCAACTTTACTGTACCTACATACAACTTTTATGACTAAGCTGCAGCTGTTTCAGCCGTTAAAAGAGTCGGGACTGACTTTTTTGGGCACCCTGTATTTTCTTTTGATCGTAAAGATCTTACAACAGGACTTATTTCAGACCAAGACCTTTACAATAAAACAAAAAGTATCAAAATCGGATCATCCGTTCAGAAGTTATGAGCTAACAAACAAACACAAAAACAAAAAAACATACGCTTTGAAATGAGAACCTCCTCCTTTTTGAAGTCGGTTAATTAGAGAATTTCTTACGAAGTTATAAGCTTACAAACACCAACAACAACACATAGCAAGAATTAAGAACACCCTCCTTTCTGAAGTTGGTTCAAAACGACTTTGCGCTAATCGATGTGACCGCTTACAGTAACAGTACTTTGAACCACAGAGTATACGTGTCATCCGCTACGCTGTAAAGCGTGCAACGTAGTTCAAGTGTGCACAGTGTAGGAAATTGCGAACAAACAATTGCACGTTTTAAGCGTTCTATTTTTAGCAATAATGTCTAAAAACGGTCTTTTCGTAGTGAATCAATGATACTCTACAACTTCGAAATTAACTTTTCTCCCATCTTGAACCGTTTTTGAGATAGGAGCGCTAATGCCGCTGTTTTTCACCAGATGGCGCTTTATTTTCTTTAGATTGTAAAAATGTTATAATGGGACCTACTTCAGACCAAGATCTCTACAATAAAGCAAAAAGTATCAAGTAACCGTATTTTGAACTATATAGCGTATGTCTCACCAGCTACGCTACTACGTGAGCAATGTACCGCATGTGTGTATAATGTAAGAAATTGCGAACAAAAAAAGGCACGTTTTTAGCCTTGTACTTTTAGCATCAATGTCAAAACTATCTTTTCGTACTAAATCGGTGATGCTCTGCAATTTTATAATTCACTTTTTTCCCCTGTCTTGAACCGTTTCCGAGATAGAAACGCTATCATGAATGTCTAAACTATCTTTTTGTACTAAATCGATGATAATCTTCAACTTTCTAATTCACTTTTTTTCTCTAGAACCGTTTTCGAGATGGGAACACTAACTCCACTATTTTCCACCAGGTGGCGCAGCAAGCGGTTTAACCTTGTACTGCAGGGCCACTTTACTATACTTACATACCATTTTTATCTCTTTAGCTGCAGCCGTTTAGCAGTTAAAAGAGTTGGGACTGATTTTTTGGGTTCTTTAGATCGTAAAGATATTACAATGGGACCTATTGCAGACCAAGACCTTTTCAACAAAACAAAAAGTATCAAAATCGGAGCATCCGTTCAGAAGATATGAGCTAACAAACATAAAAAAAACATACGGTTTGAATTGAGAACCTTCCTTCTTTTTTTGAAGTCGGTTAAAAATACAGGAAATAGTATATTTTGAATTACAGATTTCACAAAAATTATTTATTATTGAGCATCAAAGTGTTATACAATTGAGCATCAAAGAAAATGTTATACAAAGTAAATGTTATACATTTTCATTGAATTATTCTTTTCTGTTCATTTAGAAAATAACCAAATTTTCTTAATAAGTGTGCAGTATAAATTAGGTGTAGTAAAAAAAAAAAAAAAAATCTTGTAACGTATAATATATAAATCAACATGCAACATAAAACCCCCTAATTAGGTCTTTTTACATTAAGTTATAATTTAATTAAAATGTTTTTTAATAATATTTCTAATTTGTTCTTACAAATCACAAAATATCATTTCTGCTTTCCTAAAAACTAAACAGTTAACAAAATAATATATATATATATTGTTACAAAATTGTAAATAATTGTGTTTACTTTTGTATAAATTCTTTCAAAGAGGCTTAGTAAGTTGATAAAGTGCTAATTTTGTGCATTTCTAGTCGTTTTAGCGTTGAAATAGCCTTATTTTTTCTTAAAAACGCATTAAAAAGCCCCAATAATTCAGGCAATGCATTTGGCGCAAAATTTTGTGATTTTTATCCACCTTGGCGATTTTTTTGGTGACCTTGGCGAGAAAATCCTTATTAGGGATATACCAAATATGGAAGCTCTAATCCCACTGGCTGATGATATATGGAGATTTCTGTAACGTTCCACACTTTTCTACACGTGTATATAAGCCTGTTTTCTTCGCCAAGGCGAGTCAGTCAGTTCAGTTCAGTCTGAGATCAGAGTCAGTTGGTTTCGCTAATGCTTGCATTGCTTAGAGCCTCTTTGGAAGAGACTTGCTTTATGTGTTATTGCTATACAGTTTATACTGTGGATTTGCTATTGACAGCTGTTGTTTAAGCTGTGTTTACTGGCTGTATTGAAGCTGATACTTGGTTTATATACCAGTATTTTTCTGGAACCTTCTGTGAATAAATTACCCAATTTTTGTAAGTTTCGCCTTTCATAACGGACAACTCACGAACCCCCAAGTACGCAACATTTCTGGTGTCAGGAGCGGGGTTGTCTGTGAATGGTGATAACTAGAGTTTTGGAGGAAGAAATGAAAAAACTTCTAGAAAGCTTAGCTACCCAGATGAATGAAATGAAAGAAGGACAGAGAGAGATGAAAGATAGCCTGTGTCAAGAGATGAATGAAATGAAAGCCGGACAGGAAAAGATGGAAACCGGATTGACAGATAGAGAAAATAGAAACCGGACAAAAAGAATTGAAAGATGGCTTGACCGAAGAGATGAATGAAATGAAAGCCGGACAGGAAAAGATGGAAAGCGGATTGATAGAGGAAACAGAAACAGGACAAAAGGAAATGAAAGCAGTTCAGGAAAAGATGGAAGCCAGTTTGACCGAAGAAATTAAATCTAATCAAGATGAGATGAAGAGGGAGCTTTCAACGGTGAAAGAATCAATCGAGGATAAATTAACGGTGATGGAAAATAGAATGGATGGAATAGAAGAGAAAGTTATAAATATAGAAGAAAATTTTGAAGAGAGAGCTATGAAGGTAGAAGAAAATGTTATGAAGGTTGAAGAGAGAAGAATCCAGAATCAGAAATTTATTAAGCTATCTACGTACGATGGCAGTTCCTCCTGGCATGTATATAAGACGCAGTTTTCCATAATAGCTGAAGCTAACGGCTGGGACTCTACCGCCAAGTCAGTCCACTTAGCAGCAGCATTACAGGGAGATGCAGCCGAGATACTGATAAATGTTTCTAAAGAAGAAAGGAACGACTTCAAGGCCCTGACTAAAGCACTGGAGCTACGGTTCGGAGAGAAGTGTTCTAAGGACTATAGTCGCCTCCAGCTAAAATCTCGTTCCCAGAAAACGGGCGAAAGTTTGCAAGAGTTGGCAGCAGACATTCAGAGACTGTCACACCTAGCCTTCCCAGACTGTCATGCTGACACTCGAAACGACTTAGCTCTTCAGTACTTTATCGATGCTGTTCGGGATCCAGAAATTCAAAAAGCGCTGAGACTCTCCAACATCAGAGACGTAGAATCAGCTTTAGGCTATGCACTTAGGATAGAGGCAGCCCAACAAGCCTTCCGTTAAGACCGCCATACCATAAGAGCAGTCTCGTTAAATGATACGCCTGCTGATGAAAATTAAATGAAGAGAAGTCTCGCAGCGATCTTAAAGAGTTTGTGCAGCCTTGAAAACAATAAGGAAATAAAGGATCGGAAGATAAAGTGCTGGGGCTGTGGAGGGGATGGTCATTTGAAGAGGAACTTCCCTGTACGACCAACTAAAGGAAATCCCCCGGCTTCAACATCACTGCAGGGAAACTAGGAGGAGGCCATCTCGCGGGGCGGAGGTTGCCTGAAATTAAAGAGACCCAATTTACAGTATTTCATGTGTCATCGATGAGTGGCGGCGATAATGGACTTTATGTCTATGGCCAAGTTAACAACACCACCTGCCGGATGATTCTGGACACGGGAGCCAATGTGACCATCATTAGAACGGATTTGGCTCAAGAACTAAAGGAGAAGATCATCTGGACGCCGCCCTGCGTTAAACTCCAGACTTTGACCGGAGACGAAGTCAAAATATATGGAAAAATGTACTTGACCATCACTTTTGGAAATGCCAGTTGCCATCATATGGCATATGTGGCAGATATAAGAGATCCTGTAATAATCGGAATTGATTTCCTAAGAAAATTTAACTTTAAATTGGACTTTAAGAATAAAGAACTGCATTCGAGTTCGGAAGACACAGCTTTGTTCAACACTGAAAATCAAGACATTCAGCCAATTTGCCAGTTAACAGCCAAGTCTGAAATTCCCATCCCCCCATACACAGACAATATTTTCTGGAAAACCTCCTACCAAGCAAAACTTACGCTGTGGACTGATTGAATACCCGAATACAGACAATAGCCCAAGAGGAGTTCTGGTAGCTTCATCTCTAGTTGATCTCTCAAATAGTACTTTTCCTGTGAGAGTCGCAAACATCAGCGATAAGGTCCGGACAGTGAAGAAGGATGAGGTGTTAGCAACCTGCACTCCTGTTACATTCCTCAACCGCCCATGCAATCAACCGAATCCAAGTCCTCTGAGCAATCAATAACGGAATTACTCAAGAATGCAGAGTTAGGAAAGGAACAGAGATGTGCTGCGGAGAAGCTACTTCAAGAACACCTGAAGACGTCGGCAGAACGAACATCACCCAGCACAGGATTGATACAGGAAATCATCCTCCAATCAAACATCCAAGAAGACCTCCATTTGCTAAACAGAAAGAGGTCACTGAACTTCTAAGTTAAATGCAGCACAATGATGTCATCGAGCCATCAACGAGTGCTTGGGCCTCTCCCATAGTACTGGTGCGGAAAAAGGATGGTTCAACAAGATTTTGCGTGGATTATCGTCGTTTGAATGACATCATGAAGAAAGACAGTTACCCTCTTCCCAGAATTGACGACACATTAGACACACTTGCTGGCAAAATATGGTTCTCGACTTTGGATCTGAAGAGCGGTTACTGGCAAGTAGAATTACATCCGGATGATCGTGAGAAGACTTCATTCACCACGGGTCAAAGACTGTGGCAGTTTAAAGTTATGCCATTCGGATTATGTAATGCACCTGCCACCTTCGAACGCCTGATGGAGACAGTGCTAAAAGGACTTTCCTATGAAGCCTGCCTGGTGTATTTGGTTGATATTATCATTGTGGGCGCAACCTGTTTGGTTGTCCACCCGATGCGCCTTCATCGCCCAAGGAGTACATCCAAGATCTCCAGGCACTATTTGAGGACGTACACAACTTTGCTCGGGAGCGGATTAACATGGCAACGGAGAAAATGAAGACAAGGTACGATCTAAAGGCTACACAACATGAGTTCCAGGAAGGAGAGAAGGTCTGGTTGTGGAATCCTGTTCGACGCAAAAGACTCTCTCCTAAGTTACAGTGCAGCTGGGACGGACCATACACAGTCTTAAAAAGGCTGAATGATGTAGTGGTACGGATCACTAAAAGACCTTCGTTACGGCCGAAGGTGGTGCACTATAACAGGCTAGCCAAGTACCACAATTAACGGTAATATTAAAATTTAAAATGTAAATATTTGTATATAAACATTTGTACATATTTGTGAACTTTATAAATATTTCTCTCTTGATTTATATTTCTCTTTTATCGTTATATGCAACTTAATTTTTGTATTTTAGATTGTGTAAACTTGTTTAGTTGCGCCTCTGGACCAAGGGTTGCACTGCCCGGGACGTGCAGTCCTTGGGAAGGGGGCAGTGTTACAAAATTGTAAATAATTGTGTTTACTTTTGTATAAATTCTTTCAAAGAGGCTTAGTAAGTTGATAAAGTGCTAATTTTGTGCATTTCTTGTCGTTTTAGCGTTGAAATAGCCTTATTTTTCCTTAAAAACGCATTAAAAAGCCCCAATAAGGTAGGCAATGGATTTGGCGCAAAATTTGGCGACTTTGTTGGTGAGCTTGGCGAGAAAATCCTTATTAGGAATATACCAAGTATGGAAGCTCTAATCCCATTGGCTGATGAGATATGGAGATTTCTGGAACGTTCCACACTTTTCTACAGGTGTATATAAGCCTGTTTTCTTCGCCAACGCAAGTCAGTCAGTTCAGTTCAGTCTGAGATCAGAGTCAGTCGGTTTCGCTAATGCCTGCATTGCTTTGAGCCTCTTTGGAAGAGACTTGCTTTATGTGTTACTGCTATACAGTTTATACTGTGGATGTGCTATTGACAGCTGTTGTTTAAGCTGTGTTTACTGGCTGTATTGAAGCTGATACTTGGTTTATATACCAGTATTTTTCTGGAACCTTCTGTGAATAAATTACTGAATTTTGGTAAGTTTCGCCTTTCATTTCCGAACAACCAAGTAACTTTCATCACGAACCCCCAAGTACGCAACAATATATATATATATATATATATATATATATATATATATATATATATATATATATATATATATATATTAAATTGTTTTTTTTTTAACCAGACAGAAGTAATACGAACAGACTAAAGACATGCTTAGTCTCAAAGTAAAAGGCAATTAAATAAATAAAAAATACATTGCTACGCCTTTTTTAATCACGTGAAATATCGTCACAAAGGGTGAAAACCCCGTACACTCTTTTGAATTTCCCTGGTATAAAAATGCATTCATCCCTAAACAGAATATAAATGTTTTTCTATGATTATTTGTTAAATAAAATTCACGATGTTATGTATTTTAAAATATTTATTTTTTACTGGCTTTCCTATGCAGGAAACCCCTTTTATTCTGTGAACATTATAATAAATATCGCTAATTGGACTGAGTTTATTAATTACTGAGTCCATTAATGACTGCTATATGATTGCAATATCTTTTTAAAGAACGGCTAAGCCTGATCTTATATAATAATAATAATAAAAAAAAAAAAAAAAAAAAAAAAAAAAACGACGCACAAAGAAAAATTGGGTACAAAAATTGGTAGATGGGGTGGAATGGGAGGTCCATATGAAGCAAAAATTGGGGAGATGTGATGTACAGGTTAAGCATTTTTCTTCATCACTTCTAAGAATAGTAATTTAGATTTTTAAACGTTTGTGTTGAATTTCTCTTGTCGCTCTTCAAATATTTTTTGCACAGTACAACTAATTAGACTACACCCAACTGCTTAAAATTTCATTTTGAATCTCTATAAAAATGCATGCTAAATTGAAGCAACACGATAACTCAAAATTAAAGTCCGCACAATAAGAATCCCGCCCTAGATAGAATAAAGCTTTAACACTGGAATTCAGTTGTTAATTTCATAGGAATCATTCGAGACAGAGATATTTTTTGCCGCTAATTATTGCCTCTTACTCATATATGGTAGAGAAAACATTGTAATAGTGTCAAATTGAATGAATTTTCCATATATTTACATGCTTTAAAGTCCCATGAAAGTAAACATAAATTTCCTAGTGCATGTGCATATTTGTGTGTATGTTTTTTTATGATTTGGTTGTCAGCATATTCAAGAAGAAACGCTATATGGAAGCCGAAATTTGTGATTTTAATTCTCGTCAAATGGGGATGACTTGTTATGTGATCAGAGAAATAGCTCGTTTACAAAAGTATGTGCAAATGAATCGAATATAATACGTCTGTATGTGGAAATTTTCTCGATTTATTTTTTTTTAACTACACTGTGAAAAATGAAATAATTATATATATTATTTTTTAAAAAAAGCAAGTTTCCAATAGAATATTAGCAAATTATTCACTGTCTGTTCACAATTCTACCCAAAAGAAACTTAGCTGTACATGGACATAGACAGAAACTTTCAATTGTGTATATTATTTACATATATATTATACTGTACTTTCTTTAATAAAGAATTTGGTGAGTATGTAATTTACAGACAGTATAAAGTATACTGAGAAGCAAGAAAAAGATATACTTTTTACTTTCTTCTATATGTAATATTTTATTGATGTAATTGATAGTTTGATTGAAAATTTTATCGCAGTACTCTGTTGTGATTGCGCGTGACTTTGTCCCTTGAATCTAGACATAAAATATTCAGTGAATTATTTCAGTGTGTCTCTTAATAGCACAATTGAAAAGTAATTAATTGCGGAAAATTTATATCAAAGATCATATACAGTCGGGAGCAAAATTAATGAAGCACAAATCTACATTTTTTATACTTATTATTATTTTTTTTATTTTGTTGTTGCTGTTGTTGTTCTTTCATCACTAATTTTTATCATCAACTTAGTTTTTTATAACAGCGTAAAGACTAATTAGTTGCACATCTTTTGAATACGAAATATTGCTAGCGCTTTAATAATTTTTCTGTCGACAGTAACAATGCCACTTAAAAAGTTTTAATTACGATTAGTAAGCTTGAAAATATGTTGTGGATCAAAATTGGATCCCCATTTGAATTTGATTAGACACTTCAAAAGCGCGTACTCTGAAATATTGTAACGAATTTCACAAACAAAACGTGTAAGCGCTTTCCCGCAGTTTTCGTAGCAATGTCAAAAATTGCGAAGTTTTACTAAGGAATACTGACGCAGTTGGCATAATTTTGTTCATTAAAGCAAGGATTGGTGGAACTGAAATAAAACTGAATAAAACTTTACTTTTAAAAATAATGCAATTCTAAAAGTACATTTTTTTCGTGATAAATGCGTCTTCTCAAAGAACCAAAATGTTAATCACATCATAGCAAAACATTTCACTGGAGTGAACCTGGTACAAGTTATTGCAATTAATTCATTTACCGGAGTGAACGTCTTGGGTACACCTTTGTGTACTTCTCCTGAAATGTTTGCTAATTTATAAATATTTTTGAAACATAACTTATTATTACTTCTATATCTGAATATTAAACTTTAAATAGATCAGTCTGTTATTGTAAATTTACTGTGATTATAAAAACCCATTTATGATTATCTTCCAGAAATTTATCGCACTTATTTTATTTATTTATTTATTTAATCGAAGCAGTTTTCCTACTCATTATAAATACATTAGAAGAAAACATTCCATTGTAAGTGATTTAACTATTTCTTTAAGCGCCATTGTTGTAGATTTTTACATTTATATTTTTTTATAAACACATTAATCGAAAGAAACATTACATGAAACGTTTCACCAGAAACAAAAATGGTGCCAATATAGCTTTGTCTTGCTACAACTAATATTTTTTAAAATTTTGATGTTAAGTTTGATCATATGAGTTTTGCCCTTCCAGCACTAAAAACGAGAAAAATTGTAAAAAAAGTAGCATATATTTTCTTCAAATACTTGTTTCAGCTGAAACAGCCTGAATTTCCATTATTATTATATTGAAAAGATGTCTTTATTTTATACTGTGGAATTTAAGTGCAAAATTTAAGCTTTTTTTTTTTTTTTTTTGCTTCAAAAGTAAGTAAATACTCTTTTACTCTCCTAAATAAGAAATAATATTTTTAACAATTTTATTTTAATATATTTGTAGTGTTATATACTTGTATTTCTAATATTCATGAATATGAAATATTATCCTTTTCAATGTTCAAATGCGTCAAAGTATAAACATTTTATAAGATATTCATAATACCTCACAAGCTCAATAAATATCAAGTACTATTTCCGTTGAGCATACACGCTTATAGAGATAAACGAGTTAATCCTAAAAGTTATTAGTTTAAGCTTCACTTTAAGATACTTAGAACAAGTTCATATCATGGTTTATTTGAAGGTGAACGCATATGTACATAGTGAGATATTTTCGAGAAATACAATTCCATATAATGTACTTTGTAACTTATATAACTATAATTAGTACACATTTTGTATATATAGATATAGATATGGATACAGATATAGATATTTGAATGATATTTAAAAATTAGATTTTTATAATATTTGAAAAACGTACCTCAATTGGTTAAAAACTTTGAATAAGAGGAAAATTTAATTTTTATTTATTTATTTATTTATTTGAGAAAATCAAACACTTGAATTCCATTTACCGTTTAATGCATTTTAAAATTATATATTTTATCTTTAGAATATGTTTGAATATTTTTTATTCACATAAAATACACAAATAATGTATACATACAGTTAGAGAAATATCACAAATAATTTTACACCCTGTAATTTAATGAAAATTAAATGTTTTTCATCTAATGGATTTCGGAGTTTTCTTTCTAGGCTTTCTAAAGTTTCTTTCTAGGCTTTCTAAGCTTTCTTTCTAGGATATTGTAAAGATTTCTGAAGAGTAATAAATGTTACTCGGTTTATAAGTGCCATCGAATTAAGAGAATTTAAGAGGGCGTATAGTATAAACTATTAATGAAATTCAAGCAAACTTGAGCTAGACAAAGCATTACATATATCATTGTACAACAATAATTTCGTTATTATCTAGAAGAAAATTTACCAAACAGCAACTTCTTGGCAACTTTTGTTTGAACCAAGATTATATGATTGAAAGATTAATTTAAAAAATGGTTAGTTGTATATATCATCTGAGGCCGGCAGCAGATATGTTAAAAAATATTCAGGTGATTTGAATTATATCTGCCAGATAATTTCATCAGGTCAGCATAAATAAAGAGCATCAACACACACACACACACAAAAAAAAAAAAAAAAAAAAAAAAAAAAAAAAAGGGGGTAAGGAGACATTTGAATAACTTATCAATACGTGTTAGAAAAAATTTAGGGCAACCTAAGAATGAAAAATACATTGATAAGTTGAAGAAGAAAATGCTACAAATATTTTCCTGTAATTAACTTCAGCAAACATACATGATTCTTATTGCGGATAGAGTTTCTTGTCATCGTGTAATAAACACCCAAATTCTGTCTGTGAAATATGGTAAGTAAAAGTTAAATCGAAACAATGCAGCTGTCACTTATCATTCAACAACTTCACATAAATCCCATACAACATGTACGGGACATTCTTCATCGGGCCAGGCCGAAAAGGTTAAAAAAATCCTAAGTGATAGAAACCGCTGAAGTGTATTAAATTTATCTTGGTGAAGGGTATGGAATTCATCCATACCATTCTTTTTTCTATTTTGTATACGTAGAACGTTGTATCAATGTAGGGTTGGGAATTGCTGAGTTATAGAACAAATTGGGCTTTTGTGGAAGCAAAATAACATTGTCGAATACTTTGCTGGGAATCCTAGCTGGTTGAAATGGGAATTTCATTTAAAGCAATTTCTGCAGAAAAAATATTTTTCCGTGCATATATATATTTTATTTATCTGTTACTGAAGACATTTATTATTACTATTATTATTATTATTATTTTCCATACAATAAGGATATTTTTCTGCAAGTTTGCACCAAGATTTTTTCTGTAATAAAACAATATATTTATTTACATATTATACCTTGATGAAAACTTTTATACATAGAATGGAATAATTTTAAACCAATGACATTTGGTAAAACCTGAATATATTTAATGGTATGTTTTATATTTTCAAAAATAAATAAAAATTTCCCCCAAAAGGTCTGTGTGTTTGTGTCTCAAAAAATACAATACTGCTACGTTACTTTAACAACATATGTATACTTTACCAATATGTGTATGTGTGGGAAAATAGAGAATACCGGTGCGTACATTAAAAAATAAATTCAAATTTAAACTAAAAATTCGTGTAGCGGTTTCATCATGTAATATTAAAATAGAATTTCCCTTGAGTAGAACTCTTTCATTTTAAAGGATCTCTTACATGTGAACGTAAATTTCCTTAGAGAATTATTCTGCTACTGTTTTAAAAGAAAAACTTCAACACATATTTTTCTGTGTTCTAAAAATTCCGTACAATTTTTAATTCCATAAAATATTCTTTTGTCATTTTTAAAGGAAAAATAATACTTAAGTTCCCTTTATGAAAAAAAAAAAAAAAAAAGAAAGAAAGAAAGAAAAGGAAAGAAAGCAAGGAAGAAAGAAACTGAAAAATTTTATGCGCAATTGAAATTGAATGTATTCAGATGCAATTACATTCTACTAGAACAACATTGAAAAAATATAATAAAACACTTAAAATTTTTCAAATGTTTGAGAATTTTAAGAATATTTAATAATATGTAAACAGTAGTAGTATTTTTTAAAGATGCAAAACCATAATTTTTAAAGTCAAGTACAGTGGACATTTTAACACTTAAATTATTTTAAACTACCAGGTTACGCCCGCTACGCTGGTCATTATATTTAATTGAATTTGCATAAGAACTGAATAATTATTTAATTTTTAAGTTAAACTATAAATAAAAACTAAAAAATAGCATTGAGATCGCTATAAATCTCGCTTCTGGTGCCCGCTGACTACGGCACCTCTTTTTACGCCCGCACTTCATCAGGCCCTTGTTCCTACTGCCTGCAGAATGTTCTTTCCTGATCCTTTGAAATTGGGTATTAATTGACGACAGATGAGTCTGATATTATTTAAGAGAACTACAATTTTAGAGACGACTGTATCTCAGCATCTATTAAATAATTTATTTTTCGTACCATGTATTTTATAGCCTTCTGTATTTACACTATATTGCCACAAAGTCCATATACTACGTATGAAACCCTACCAAGATCCGGACAAGCAGATTGAGAACACAAAAAAACGGGATGATGTTGTTCCTCCTAAAACGAACGGTACTTACAAGGGACCCATGACGCGTTCGAGGACTAGAGCTTTAACCCAGAAATTCTAAAACAGCGAGACGCTGTTCTTTGAAAGGAGGGCAATGCCACAAAGTCAGCTTTTTTTTACAGCCACCGTGGCGTAGAGGTATTTCTCTGGACTGTGACCCAGACGGCCTCAGTTCGATTCCATCCGGGTGCAAGTAAAATTAAAGACTCTAAAAATTATTTCTAAATGCTTATAATTATCTTTGCATATTTAATTTCTTATTCTAGCAGTTTCTAGAATATTCTAATTTATGTTAATCTTGTATTCTGGAATATTCGAATATTGTATATAAGCGACTTGTTCCTCAGTTTGTGGATGTTCTCAGCCGAGTTTAGCTGTGTTACAAGTTTGTTCTACTAATAAACTACGTTTGTTACTTAACTTTGACTCTTCACGGCATCTATGTGATATTTTGGTGGAGACGCCGGATAAATAAACCATGCAAACGTGGATAACAGTGACAATCTTCGTAGAAGTCTCCGTTTAAGAGGACAATCTCCCGAGTACGGACTTTATTTTCCAGAGAGCAAAAAGAAGAAAACGAAAATGCCAGAAACCAAAGTGCCAGAAGAGACCAAGCCCGTCGTATTGACTCCTACCTACCAGCATCCAAGGAGCCCATCGACCTTCCGAGGAGTGCCTGGAGAAGACACCCTGAAATGGCTTAAAGAATACGATCGAGTGGCTAAATTTAACAAATGGGATGACATGATGTGATTAGCCAATGTGTACGTCTTCCTTGATGGTACGGCAAAGCAATGGTACGTAAACAATGAAGATACTCCGAATTCCTGGGAGGTGTTCAAGAAGGAATTAAGCGGCCTTTTCGGCGACAGACATAAGTATACCAGGAAGGCGGAAGAACAATTGAAGTGCAGAGCACAGCGGTCAGGAGAGAGTACACAGTCCTATATACAGAGTTTCTTAAGTCTGTGCCAGGAAATTGATCCTTCAATGTCGGAAGTCGAAAAAGTGTCTCACCTAATGAAAGGCATTGCAGAGGACATTTATCAGAAACTGCTGACGAAAGAAATTAGCACCAGAACTGATTTCATTAAATGGTGCAACTACATCGAGGATATGAAGCAGAAGAGGGTTGGACGACAAAGATTCGAGAGGCTTCCGAACGTCGTACCAGTAGCAGCCATGGAGGAGGAACCAGATTTGGTATCCCTTATCCGCCAGATCGTACAGGAGGAAATCCATCGACTGATCAACCAGACGAAAGAACCTAGAGTCATGTTCGCCATTCCTAGAAGAAATAGACCAAGACAAAGTTCAAAGGGCTCTAGCCCCCGTTTCAGCAACACCACCCAAAACTCCACGACGACCAACATATGCCACTGTAATCAGGGAATCCAGAGTTCCTATCCAGAGATCACCCACGCAGCCTAGAAAAATTGACCTTTGGAGAACAGCTGACAACAGACCAGTCTGCTTCCACTGTGGACGTCCTGGACATGTTGTGCATTATTGCCGAGAGAGAAAGGCTATTTTCGACAGTTATCGACGCCGCCGACAGAACCAAGACGAAATTGACGCAGAAGAAGAACTTCGCCGACCAAGCTTCACTCGCCGTTCAACTCCTAGTCCAACTAGAGGCCGATCTCCAACACGCCGTTTCAGATCACCGTCGCCATATCGTCGATCAAGTCGATCTCCAAGCCACAATAATGAGGAAAACTAAATGGAGCGACCTTCCAAGGAGGTGAGGCCGCATGTAATCAAAATCCTTCGTCGGCCGCAAAGATGACTCGTAACCAACTAGACGTAATCGTGGATAAAAAGCCGGTACGAGGCTTAGTGGATTCTGGAGCCCCATTTTCTGTCATCTCCGATAAGTATCGTCGATCTCTAAAGAAGGTTCTGTTTTCTGAAGCCCAGAACGTCATGCTTAAAGTCGCCGATGGAAATTTTGTTCGGCCGGAGGGAAAATGTGTTTTACGTATTCTCATAAATAGCAGACAGATTCCCTTTGAATTCATTGTTTTGTCGCATTGTAGTCATGACATAATCCTTGGATGGGATTTTTAGGAGCTTCCAAAGTCGTGATAGACTGTGGACAGAGTGACTATTTTTAGAGGACGTTTGCCAAGACATCGCAATGATGGATGCCTGGTAGTTGTACGCCACAAGAGACTACGCTCTCAAGCCCCAATCTTTAACTAAAATAGCAGTTTCAGGATGCCAAGTACGAAGAGACGTAAATGACGTCATAGAGGGCAATAAACATCTGCTCTTCGAGAAGAATTTCGCTATACCATCCATGCTATCCTTATACTATAACGGGCAAAGCTAAATCTGGGTCGCCAACCTCCAGTTTAGGAACCAAGTCATTCCGAAAAGAATGTGCTTAGGCCTAGCCGAACCCCTGAATGAAGGAAATTTATGTGCGATTGCCGACACGACTGATGGCCTGGATACACGAGAAACGTCAACAACTCCCCAATGGACTGCTCCCGGATGTTGTCTCCCGAGTTGAGCAACGAACAAAAAGCCAAGCTAGCCGAACTGAATTCGTGAGGAATTTCAGAAAATAATTGATAAAGGTATCATTCAGCCATCTGCAAGTCCCTGGTCATCACCCGTGGTGCTCGTTAGGAAAAAAGATGGAAGCTGGCGTTTTTGAGTAGATTACCGGAAGCTCAATAAGATCACGAAAAAAGATGTCTATCCTCTACCTCGTATCAACGATACGCTAGACTGTTTGAAAGGCGCCAAGTTCTTTTCTTCTATGGACCTCTGTTTCGGCTATTGCCATATAGAAGTAGTTGAGGTGGATCGGGAGAAGACGGCATTCATAACTCCCGAAGGCTTAAATGAGTTCAAGGTCATGGCGTTTGGACTCTGCAATGCCCCTGCGACCTTCGAAAGAACGATGGACAATTTGCTACGCCATTTAAAATGGATGGTGTGTCTTTGCTATTTAGACGACTTCCTCGTATTTTCAGAAACTTTTGAAGACCATCTCACCCGACTAAGGCTTGTTTTGAAATGTCTTCAGGAAGCTGGTCTTGTACTCAACCCAAATAAGTGTCTATCTGAGGCCAAAGAAGTAAAAATACTGGGTCATCTCTTTTCTAGTAATGGCGTCCGTCCAGATCCCGACAAAGCGAAAGCCGTAAGCAATTTTGCATCTCCGAAGAGTGTACATGGTATACGAAGCTTTCTTGGACTTTGCTAATACTTCCGAAGATTTATTAAGGGCTTTTGTTATCTCGCAGAACCCTTGCAGTTGCTTCTAAAATTGGTTGCGAAGTTTCATTGGGGTCCTGAGGAGGCCGAATCCTTCAAAAGTCTGAAGTCAGCCCTCACTCTTCTGATCCAGTATTAGGATTGTACGACGAAAGCGCCTCTACAGAAATTCATACAGATGCCAGTGGGTATGGTATTGGGGCAGTCCTCGTTCAAATTCAGAACAATACCGAAAAAGTTATAGCTTACGCCTTAAGAATCTTGACAAAAGCCGAGAAGAATTATTCCACCAAAGAACAGGAATACCTTGCCATTGTATGGGCTATCAATAAATTCCGGCTGTATCTATTCGGAAAACATTTTACTCTTGTTACAGATCATCATTCACTATGCTGGCTTATGAGTCTAAAAGATCCTTCAGGAAGACTGGCAAGATGGGCCCTTCGACTTCAAGAACATGATTTTTCAGTGACATATAAAACGGGTAAGAAGCACAAGGACGCTGACGCACTCTCGAGAAATCCAGTGGACGAATAAACTGAGACGTCAAACAAATTTCTAGCTGTGACTACGAGTATGAACCTTGCGATTGAACAGAAGAAAGACCCAGATCTTGCAAAAATTATTCTTTCGAATAACCGCTCCAACGCGTATAAAAGAGATTTTGAATTAATTGACGGAGTACTATGCAGAAAGAATTTTGACCCTGATGGAAAAACGTGGCTTCCAGTCATTCATAAACATCTACAAGTGGACATACTGAGACATTTCCCGATGCTCCCACCGCAGGACATCTTGGATTTGCAAAAACTTATGACAGAATCCGCAAAAGGTTTTACTGGCCTGGGATGTACAGAAATGTTGTTCGATATGTGATGCACAGTCGAGAATGTCATAGGAGAAAATCCGTTCCTCAATGACCTCATGGACGCTTAGTTTCCATTCCTCCAGCTATAGCACATTTCCGTCGCATTGGGGTCGATCTTCTAGGAAGATTTCCGAAATCTACTCGTGGGAACAAATGGATCATAGTCTGCAGGGATTACTTAACGAGATATGTAGCAACGAAAGCCTTACCGACCGCTGAAGCCGAAGAAGTAGCGAAGTTCTTGCTCGAAGAAATTCTCTTAAGGCATGGAGCTCCCCGAGTAATCATCACAGACCGTGGAGCTGTCTTCCAATTCAAACTTGTTTCCGCTCTCGTCGAATTGTATAATATCGAACATCGGATGACGACAGCATATCACACTCAAACAAATGGACTGACGGAGCGGTTTAATAAAACTTTGACTGACACGTTGTCCATGTACGTGGATACAGAACAGAATAATTGGGATGAAATTCTACTTGTAACCTTTGCTTACAACACCGCTAAACAGGAAACGACGGGTTTCACACCTTTTTATTTACTTCACGGACGTGAGGCTGAAACGACGCTGGACACAATGTTACCATTTTGCCCTTATGATGTCGACGACGATCACATTGCCAAGATGATTGACAGAGTTGAAGAATCAAGTCAGCTAATCCGAGTGCGAACAATGAAAGCCCAAGATAAAGACCGTCGACGTTACGACTCCAGACACCAAGTGGTTTTTATGCTCCTGGAGATCTCGTATGGGTGTATACACCAGTCCGGAAAGTCGGCCTCTCCGAAAAGCTTTTAAGAAGGTATTTTGGAACATATCAGGTTTTACGTCGTTTATCACACGTCACCTATGATTTGCAAGATTTTGATCCTGACTCGCGAAGAAGAAAACCAAGAGACGTTGTCCATATACTACGTATATAACCCTACCAAGATCCGGACAAGCAGATTGAGAACACAAAAAAAACGGGATGATGTTGTTCCTCCTAAAACGAACGGTACTTACAAGGCACCCATGACGCGTTCGAGGACTAGAGCTTTAACCCAGAAATTCTAAAACAGCGAGACGCTGTTCTTTGAAAGGAGGGCAATGCCACAAAGTCAGCTTTCTTTACTGCCACCGTGGCGTAGAGGTATTTCTCTGGACTGTGATCCAGACGGCCTCAGTTCGTTTCCATCCGGGTGCTAGTAAATTTAAAGACTCTAAAAATTATTTCTAAATTCTTATAATTATCTTTGCATATTTAATTTCCTATTCTTGCAGTTTCTAGAATATTCTAATTTATGTTAATCTTGTATTCTGGAATATTCGAATATTGTATATAAGCTACTTGTTCCTCAGTTTGTGGATGTTCTCAGCCGAGTGTAGCTGTGTTACAAATTTGTTCTACTAATAAACTACGTTTGTTACTTAACTTTGACTCTTCACGACATCAATGTGACAATATTACGATTTGATTCTGACCCATATAATATAATAAAATAAAATGTAGATATTCTTTTAAAAGGAAATGAATGCATAAATTATAATATTTAACCAGTTTAATACTTTCTACTGTATACTACTTTTTTTTTTTTTTTTTTTTTTTTTTTTTGGATAAATACTGTAAATAAATTAAAAAAAAAAAAAAAAAAAAAAAAAAGAAGAAGAAGAAGAAGATTTTCCTTTTTAAGAAATTAATTTTAAACAATGAAAAATAAAAATGTCTTATACTATAAAAATTATACATAAAAACATAACTGTTACAAAAGTGTTTCTAAATTTCTAATTTAATTCACATATTTCTTTTCTCTACTGCATTACCATTTTATTTTCGATAAATATAATAATGTAAACAATAATAATAAAAAATCTGCCTTTAAATGAATGTATTAAATAAAAGAAAATCTGGTGTGAAACAACCACACGACTTCCATTACCCGCTATTACATGTATTATATGCATTTTTGAGAGAGAATGTGATCAGAAAACATAAAAGTGACCAAAAAAGAAAATCGTTAGAGCCGTTTTTGAGATACCAACTTTCACAAAAAATCAATTATTGAGCGGAAAACAATAATTACATACAAAAGCATATTTAAAAGTGAGTTAAAATGGCGAGTTTGAAAAAAATCCGTACAACCGTTTTTAAAGGAACGCCTTTGCGATGCCTGAAATTGAGCTATTTATACAGGACGCCTATCAATTTTTATGAACTAACCAACTATATCATTCGAAAGGATATCTGATAGAGTGTTTATATAGCAAGTTTGAAGAAAATCGTTAGAGCCGTTTTTGAGATACGGACTTACGGTCCCACTTCCGGTTTCCGATGTCCCATTTCCGGTTAAACTCAATTATTGACAGGAGAACAATAATTACATACAAAAGCATATTTAAAATTGAGTTAAAATGGCGAGTTTGAAAAAAATCCGTACAACCGTTTTTAAAGGAACGCCCTTGGGAGGCCTGAAATTGAGCTATTTATACAGGACGCCTATCAATTTTCTTGAACTAACCAACTATATCATTCGAAAGGACATCTAATAGAGTGTTTATATAGCAAGTTTGAAGAAAATCGTTAGAGCCGTTTTTGAGATACGGACTTACGGTCCCACTTCCGGTTTCCGATGTCCAATTTCCGGTTAAACTCAATTATTGACAGGAGAACAATAATTACATACAAAAGCATATTTAAAATTGAGTTAAAATGGCGAGTTTGAAAAAAATCCGTACAACCGTTTTTAAAGGAACGCCCTTGGGAGGCCTGAAATTGAGCTATTTATACAGGACGCCTATCAATTTTCTTGAACTAACCAACTATATCATTCGAAAGGACATCTAATAGAGTGTTTATATAGCAAGTTTGAAGAAAATCGTTAGAGCCGTTTTTGAGATACGGACTTACGGTCCAACTTCCGGTTTCCGATGTCCCACTTCCGGTTTTTCAATTTTCACCAAAATTTGGAAATTTCATCTGTAGGCCAGACGTATTTCAATTCTAAAGTTTCGTAGCTCTATCTTTATTAGTTTATGAGCTATAATAGCCAGAAGATTCTCCACATACATACATACACACACACACACACACACACATACATACACACTGACCAATTGCCAAAAACCACTTTTTTGGACTCAGGGGACCTTAAAACGTGTAAATCAGGTGAAATCTCGATATCGAATTTTTGGACCGAATACAATACTTCCATTACCTACGGTAGTAGGGTAATGGAAGTAATAAATGTTGTAATAGTCGTTGCTGAAATACTCAGAAGATTACAATGAAAGAATAAATTAATGGAAAATGTACCATGGAAGCTAATGTGTAAAATTAAAAAATAACTAATTGAAAAAAAAAAATGAAATTCGAAATTCGAAATTCGAAAAAATTTCCATGAGGTGCACACTTGAAGGATCCCAGATACACATCTGCCAAGTTTTGTAGCTCTGCGATTGGTAGTGTGAGCACGAGAGCGCAGACAGACACACACACACGCGCGCGCGCGTACAAACACAGATACTTCTCTTTATTTGCATCGAATAATTATCCTTATTACAAGTGTTTCTAGTTAAAGGAGGAGCTGAAATTCAGAATAAAATTATCGGAAAATCAATAAAGTTATTTACATATTAATGAATTTGTAACTTTGAACAAATACAAATTTGGGTTACATACAAACGGAACGCTTGCAATTTCGATGACGTGAATTCTGCAAGTTTTTTGCAAATACAGTCGGCAGCAAAAATATCCGAGCACTAGCAAAAATTCCTATGTAAAAAAAGTACACTGAATGTAGTTTTGTTAAATAAATTCTTGTCGAATCCTGTTCTTAGTCAGTCTAAGAACACAATTCGACAAGGATTTATTTAACAAAAGAGTGTTAAGTGTGCTTTTTTTACATAGGAATGTTTGCTAGTGCTCGAATAATTTTGCTGCTGACTGTAGTCATACATTTGGAACGCTTGCAAATGGCTGCAGACGGCTTTGCAAACTGAAGTGTTTCATTTGTATGTACCCCTTTATCTCTTATTTAAATTTTCTTGCCTTTATATGGTAGATAAAATGTCGTTAAGTTCAGTTTACTTGTCTGATTGTGAAATATTATTAATTAATTAAAAATAAATCACGTATATTAAATGCAGCATAACCATTGTAATGCTTATTGGTATATACCAATATTTTGCATAACTAACCTAAATAACTTAAAAAAAAAAAAAAATAATAATAAATAAAATAATATATGCAATTAAAAAGATAAGAAAGTTTAAATTAAATTGCTTGTTAAGGAGCAATATCAAACTTTTAGTACATGAAAAATTTATATATATTTACACACACACATATATGCTCTATAACATAAACAAACAACAACAACAACAAAAAAAAAAAAAAACGGTCCACAAAGAAGGAGTAATGCAAACTGGACGCAAATTGGCATACATACAGGTTTCGATGGAAAATGCAAAATTCTATAGCTTGGCTGCCATCGAATGAGCATACAACCCTACAGCGCATCTTAACTGCACAATTGGCAGAATATTAAAAATGAGAAATTTTGATTCCAGGTCATAAATTCTTTGAGAATTTTATTCCATCTACTCAGAAAGGCAGTAACTAACATCACATAAAAAAACGCAAATAACATACGCAGATGTCAGCATTTGAGTGTGGTGTGCAGTTGGGCTCAAAGAAGCCGGTTGCCCTAATCCACGATTTTTTTTTTTGCGATTGGATGGTGGATTACCACTGTTAGATGGTATTGACAGCAATGGATAAACCATAGTCGAACACAGCGTCAGGCAGGAAACGGTCGGCTAAAAGAGAGGACAGAAAGTGAGAACCAGTCAATCACAAAGCAGTACTCAAAGCTCAAATTAATCATTATTTTTGATCCTACGTACAACTGTTACTTCAGTGACATCAGAGTATTCAGTGGAAGGAAGCTCAGTGAGATCTAGTTGAGCTCAGTTCCTGGATCTGTCTTTCACTGAGGACGTTTAGAGCATCTTAAAAAAAGGCCCTAAAACCAGCTGGGAAAATTGCCAATCTAACGCACCAATTGGACAGAATTTGGCACGATACTTCACAGGAGCACATATGCCAACTCTGTCAAATAATACCAAGCCGAATAACTGCGTACGTCTGACTTGTTTAATTTGTGAGGCTGTTTCTCTTGATTAAATCATGCAAATTTTCTGAAACTGTAATCAACTGTTTTTCTCCACATGTACATTCCATCTACTAATTTTAGTCCCATTCGGATAACTGCTTTTTGGTGCGTCGTTTTTTTTTTTTTTTTTTTTTTTGTTTTATATATATATATATATATTGTTATGAAGCGTACAACCAACCTGTAAAAAAATAGTATTGACCGTCAAATTAAAAGTTAAAGTTTGAATTTCAGGAATACTTTTAATATTGTATATTGTTAACGTTCAAATTATGCATAAAAATTGCTTTCTTTTAAGACTATTAAAAAATCTAAATTTGCTATTTTTCTCAAAATTAAGAAATCAGCCAATTTTCAGATTAGAAAAGCAAAAAGCATATATATATAGACTATGATACTGATTTTTGAGAAAGAAAATCTAATATATTTTTCGAAATCATTTTTATTCGTAAACACTAGAACTAAAGGGGTATTCTTATTTCAAGGTTCGCATTAGAGGAAAATAATGGGTGAGAATTTCTCACCCTTCTTCAAAAACAAAATGAATCTTTTGAGAACTATGTGAGATCTCTGAAAGTTATTGGAGACCCCAAATAAACTTTGAATAATAATAATACAGTAAGGCCTCGTTTAGCGCTGTTTCGCATTACGCAGTACTTTGATGGAACGTATCCCCCGCGTTAAGCGGGGTCTTATTGTATATCTTTAACATATACACAGATAATTTGTATGTCTAGGTAATACGATTTTTTCATGTTTTTCGATCTTTAAGATTTCTGTAGGGGTTGCAAAGCAGAAATAACTAGAGTGTAATTCTTACTCATCCAAACTGGTTTTCATTATAGGATCGGTTTCATACTGGGTTTATGAAGTGTTTGGAATGTTTGCACTTTTTAGAATAGCAGAAGATTTCTTTTCATCTGTATTCCACTGAATGGAGGAAGGACTGCAATATTTCGAGAGCAGAACCTGTTACATATGATGTACATGTAGATATATAATGGTCATATTCAGACAAAACTGTTTTGTTTTTTAACAATAACGAACATACATAATAATAATAAGACTTACAGTGCAGCCACGTTTCCTACGCCTAGCAGTGAGGACGAGTCCAAAATCTTTCAGGGGTGGAAAGTTGACCGATAGGTTGGAATTTAGTAAACATCCAATCATTCGATTCGCGGTGTTTTCTTATCGCTTATGTTCTCTCAACGAAAAAAAATATCTCCCCTATTTTAACAGTGGATTCTTTCAGTCAGCACATGCGCAGAGGCTTCCATGGTCGCAAGGAACGTGGTTAAAGATTATCTTGAAATGGCTAATTATATATTCATCTCATATTGAAATAAACTTTATTTTATCATTTTGTAAAAGTTGCATTGTGAAACAACATTAAAATTTTCCGTTTTCTAAGGCTAAGTGGGTTAAATATTATAAGCAGTTAGAATGCTGTATGGCTAAAGGGTTAAGAGCAGTTAGAATGCTGTATGGCTAAAGGGTTAAGAGTAGTTAAAATGCTGTATGTAAAAAAAAAAAAAAAAGTTTAGTAGATAAAATAACCATTAGATTCGCGTTTTATAAATCTGGTTTCAAATCAAGAAACCGTTTTAGCTTTCTTTTTTAATGTTTTCGTGTCAATCACCAAGAAAATTAATTTCATTAATATCAATTTTTGAGTTTCAGTCAGATGGAAATTCTTTGAATTAAATTAAGAAAACAATAGTTTATTAAAAAGAAAATTGATGTTTCTATGCGTCATGCGTGCATAATTAAACACATTCAATCAGTATAAATAACAATCATTGTTTCAGTTTGAAAATGGAAACGTTCTCTTTTGACGTCACTGAAATGATAGCTTTGAAGGGATTTGCCAGTAAGAAAATGGTTTGTGGGAGAAAAGAACAATTTGTATAGATTACGGCTTTTTCTCGTAAAAATTCCAAAGTTATACTTTCAAAACATTAATTTACGGGCTACGACCGTTTATTTAGCAAAACGGTCATTTCCTAAATTATACTTTGAAACATTAATTTACGATTATGACAGTTTATAGAAAGAAATAAAAACTTCTTCACACACCATAAATTTTAAGTCAGCACAACCGGTTTCGAAAGGACGTAGCCTTTCTTCATCAGGTGCAAACACGTACTACTTGGAGACAAAAGCAGTTTTCGAATTTAATTTTATGACAGTTTAGGTAGCAAAACAGTTATTTCCCCTAAAATTATATAGTCAAATACCGTAATTTTACTTTTTTTTTTTTTTTTTTTTTAGTAGGGCATGAGTAATTTTTTAAAAATGAAATTTTATCTCCAGGAATTCTTTAAGGGTTATCTTTGAAATATTTTTTGAATAAACGTTATATATAGAATTTAAAAGTATACTTTTCATTACTTGATATGTGATTATAATACTTTTAAAATGCTTAAAAATGAATAAAAATTTGAGCATTGTACATTTTGTTCTACTTTCCTACAAACAGAAATCCTACAAACAGAAAAACAATATACGATTCACACTGAGTTTACATGGGGATATATTAAATTTTATGTCAGGGTTCTCACGAATACGACTATTTGCCGGGCTCTTTCATCAATAAAAACTAAAAATAAACTTTTTATATAAATATTTGTAGTTTTTTATTGCTTTGCTTTTGTATGTAATTTATTTCTATGTTTTATGTATGTTATACAAAATAAAAGACTTCGTGTAAACAATATATGCTCAGCAATATTTAAAAAAAAAACATGACTACAATAGACAGAATTCTTGGCCCTATATATATGTCACGAAATCTTGTATTTAATGAATGTAGATTATCCTAATTATTTTTTTTATACGAAAATATACGTAATGTGATAAGAAATAAACAATGAGATTTGTATTCTTACATGCGTTATTTTAAAAATTCAAAGTATATAATCTATTCATGAATAACTTATTTACACAGTCAGGTATGTCCAACGAATTGAACTAAGTAATTAGCATAATAATTTATCAGAATCTCTTTCTCTCTCTCTCTCTCTCTCTATATATATATATATATATATATATATATATATATACATTATTTCTTAAATCACTTTGGTATTCTCGATTTATATAAAGAATTGTGATTTCGCAATAAACATACTATTGTTTGTCAGCTAGGGAAATCTTTATAAGTATAGTTCTTCTTCTTCCTTTTTTTCAGAATGCATTTCTCTGTTTATTTTTTATTTATTTATTTTTTTTTTTTTTTTAAGAATTCAAGAGATAAAAGTTTCTTTTAAATCCCTCTTAAGTTTTGTTTCGAAAGTTTTTAACATTATTGGCTTATTTTTTACATATATTTATTAAACATACGGAAGTATAGCAATTTATTTAAAATATAATCTAAGCACTTTTGTGTATGTCTATCTAAAGTTGGTAAACTAAGTATCCTCCTAATTCTTCATGTTCTTTAATCTAAAAGTTTATATTTTATTTGTCAACAATTATGCTTAACATATAAAACTTTTGGGATAACTTTAAATATTTTAGATTCATCGTCCATTTTACTTCCATCTACAAAATAGAAGGAAGTACAGTAATCCCGATTTGCGAAATTGATATTTTATTTCGCATATCTGAAAAAATGAACCACCGTAGAATTCTGTAAATGTATATGTGCAACTGTCACGATGTCTAGTTGTACACCTGCATCTTTGTTTTAATACAAGCTCCCATTTCAGAGATATCAACTGCTTTACACGAATTTTCGTTACGTCTGTATGTAAGTATGTGTGTGTGCATTTCGCGTAACTCAGAAAGGGTTGGAAGTAGAACGTTGCAAATTGGTATATAAGTTTGTTATTGCATTTAGTTGGGCAACTCCCGTTTTAAACTTTCTGGGATTTTCCGTTTTGGAGATATTTAGGAGAATTATATATATTTATAATAACCAAACATACAAATGTTTTGGCCATTATATATGACCTACCATCAAAGAAGCTAATGATAGTGCCAGTAATGATATTATTATCAAAGTTAAAGATATTTTTGCTTGAATTAAGTTACGCTTAAATCATAAGCAGGTTCTAGTCGACGAATGCAATTTATTTAAAAGTATTAAGTCCATAGATTCAGTTTATAATGCTAATGATAGAAAAAATAAAAATTGTCGACATGTTAACGTGTAAAAAGTAATTATTAAAGACACAAGCAGATTCTAGTCGACGAATTAACGTTATTTAATGAATATTCCACGCTTAGATAAAGCCCC
Organism: Salticus scenicus; assembly: GCA_963930645.1. Taxonomy (NCBI): domain Eukaryota; kingdom Metazoa; phylum Arthropoda; class Arachnida; order Araneae; family Salticidae; genus Salticus; species Salticus scenicus. The sequence goes on along the minus strand of OZ005656.1, from coordinate 134,308,437 downwards.
TAATGGTATTGTTATGAAAGTTGTTGACCTTTTTTGTGTGTAGAAAGTAATGCTTAAAGCCATATGTAGGTTCTAGTCGACGAATTCATTTTATTTTATGAATATTCGGTATTTAGATAGAGCCCTTAATGATATTGCTATAAAAATTGTGCATACTGTTTTAAGCAGAAAGTAATTCTTAAAGACATATGCAGGTTCTAGTCGACGAATGCACGTCATTTCATGAATATCCAGCCCTTAGACAAGCCTGTAATGATATCGATAATAACGTTGTCGATATTTCAGAATGTAGAAAGTAATTCATAAAAAAATAAACAATTTCTTGTCGATGAATGGGCTTTATTCAATTAATATTCACTACACACTTGAATGGAATCTCTTTTTGGGGCTTCAAAAATCAAAAATCAATTAATGTTCTTGAAACAATCCAACGAAATGGTCATTTTTACTACAGAAATCAAATAAACATTGTTAAATACACTGCAGAGCATAAATCCGCTATATAAGGAATAACCGAATATTTCAAAATCTGAATGGAATTTGAATTTATCCAGAATATTGTCAGTGGTTTCTGGGATTTTCAAGGTAGTTCTGTGTCAGAAACCAATGCATCATTGCAAAATTTCCAGAACTAGACTCCTATTGATGTTAGAGTATTTTGAAAACCCCAAATATTGTGAATCCCGTATTACTACATTTCGCCACATTTGAATGTCTAATTTGAGGTTACGTCAACGTCCACCTTCGTACAAATAAGAAAACTTTCATCTGTTTCCACTTTTATTACGCATAGAAATTAGCACATAAAGTTATAGGCAAGTTCTAATCTACAATCATCAACAATCACTCTTTTCTTTTATTGTTCTTCTGAGTCATTTATAAAACTTTCCAAGAATTTAGATCTTCTCTATAAACCAATGATTTTTTTTCCCCGAAAACTCCAGAACTCTATTATTATTGAAGTTAGAGCTTCCAAACTTTGGTAAATTTTAACTATGTTTTTTGCCAAATTCGGTCTCCAAGTCGCCAACTTCGATGTCAAGACCAAACATATATTCAGGTTACTAACTTAGTGGCTTTCCGAGATTAAAGATAAAATTTTGAGCCCAATATTGTTTCCGGACAGTCAAAAACGCTTTCTTCATTTTAACAGTGAAATTTATATTTTCTGGCCACTAATGTTACGCTTAGATAAAGCCCCTAATGGCATTGATATGAAAGTTGTTGACCTTTTTTGTGTGTAGAAAGTAATGCTTAAAGCCATATGTAGGTTCTAATCGACGAATTCATTTTATTTTATGAATATTCGGTATTTAGATAGAGCCCTTAATGATATTGCTATAAAAGTTGTGGATACTGTTTTAAGACGACAGTAATTCTTAAAGACATATGCAGGTTCTAGTCGACGAATGCACGTCATTTAATGAATATCCAGCCCTTAGATAAGCCTGTAATGATATCGATAATAACGTTGTCGATATTTCAGCATGTAGAAAGTAATTCATAAAAAAATAAGCAATTTCTTGTCGATGAATGAGCTTTATTCAATTAATATTCACTACACACTTGAATGGAATCTCTTTTTGGGGCTTCAAAAATCAAAAATCAATTAATGTTCTTGAAACAACCCAACGAAATGGTCATTTTTACTACAGAAATCAAATAAACATTGTTAAATACACTGCAGAGCATAAATCCGCTAAATAAGGAATAACCGAATATTTCAAAATCTGAATGGAATTTGAATTTATCCAGAATATTGTCAGTGGTTTATGAAATTTTCAAGGTAGTTCTGTGTCAGAAACCAATGCATCATTTCAAAATTTCCAGAACTAGACTCCTATTGACGTTAGAGTATATTGTGAACCCCAAATATTGTGAATCCCGTATTACTACATTTCGCCACATTTGAATGTCTAATTTGAGGTTACGTCAACGTCCACCTTCGTACAAATAAGAAAACTTTCATCTGTTTCCACTTTTACTACGCATAGAAATTAGCACATAAAGTTATAGACAAGTTCTAATCTACAATCATCGACAATCACTCTTTTTTTTTTTATTGTTCTTCTGAGTCATTTATAAAACTTTCCAAGAATTTAGATCTGCGCTATAAACCAATGATTGTTTTCCCGAAAACTCCGGAACTCTGTTATTATTGAAGTTAGAGCTTCCAAACTTTGGTAAATTTTAACTATGTTTTTTGCCAAATTCGGTTTCCATGTCGCGAAATTCGATGTCAAGACCAAACATCTATTCAGGTTACTAACTTAGTGGCTTTCCGAGATTAAAGATAAAATTTTGAGCCCAATATTGTCTCCGGACAGTCAAAAACGCTTTCTTCATTTTAACGGTGAAATTTATATTTTCTGGCCACTAATGTTACGCTTAGATAAAGCCCCAAATGGTATTGTTATGAAAGTTGTTGACCTTTTTTGTGTGTAGAAAGTAATGCTTAAAGCCATATGTAGGTTCTAGTCGACGAATTCATTTTATTTTATGAATATTCGGTATTTAGATAGAGCCCTTAATGATATTGCTATAAAAATTGTGCATACTGTTTTAAGCAGAAAGTAATTCTTAAAGACATATGCAGGTTCTAGTCGACGAATGCACGTCATTTAATGAATATCCAGCCCTTAGACAAGCCTGTAATGATATCGATAATAACGTTGTCGATATTTCAGCATGTAGAAAGTAATTCATAAAAAAATAAGCAATTTCTTGTCGATGAATGAGCTTTATTCAATAAATATTCACTACACACTTGAATGGAATCTCTTTTTGGGGCTTCAAAAATCAAAAATCAAATACTGTTCTTGAAACAACCCAACGAAATGGTCATTTTTACTACCGAAATCAAATAAACATTGTTAAATACACTGCAGATCATAAATCCGCTAAATAAGGAATAACCGAATATTTCAAAATCTGAATGGAATTTGAACTTATCCAGAATATTGTCAGTGGTTTATGGAATTTTCAAGGTAGTTCTGTGTCAGAAACCAATGCATCATTGCAAAATTTCCAGAACTAGACTCCTATTAATGTTAGACTATATTGTGAACCTCAAATATTGTGAATCCCGTATTACTACATTTCGCTACATTTGAATGTCTAATTTGAGGTTACGTCAACATCCACCTTCGTACAAATAAGAAAACTTTCATCTGTTTCCACTTTTACTACGCATAGAAATTAGCACATAAAGTTATAGGCAAGTTCTAATCTACAATCATCGACAATCACTCTTTTTTTTATTGTTCTTCTGAGTCATTTATAAAACTTTCCAAGAATTTAGATCTGCGCTATAAACCAATGATTGTTTTCCCGAAAACTCCGGAACTCTGTTATTATTGAAGTTAGAGCTTCCAAACTTTGGTAAATTTTAACTATGTTTTTTGCCAAATTCGATCTCCAAGTCGCGAAATTCGATGTCAAGACCAAACATCTATTCAGATTACTAACTTAGTGGCTTTCCGAGATTAAAGATAAAATTTTGAGCCCAATATTGTCTCCGAACAGTCAAAAACGCTTTCTTCATTTTAACGGTGAAATTTATATTTTCTGGCCACTAATGTTTGCCAAAGAGAACAAAACTGGACCATCTATACTCGAAAGATTTTCATTGAATTTTAAGCTGTGCATTTGCTAGTGAGAGATTCTGTAATAAGCCGTGGAGTATCATTCCAGAAAAAAAAAACTACTATATTTGTCTCGTCGGTATATGTAATTCTTAATATGTGATCTGTATATGCTACATCATAATTGTTTTTTGCTTTCTATTTTTAATGTTACAATATATGTTATATGTTTAAATTAGAATTCGCAGCCTTTTTATATTATTAAAAGATATCCGGTGATGATTTATGTATAGCAATAATCAATATTAATTTAGTAAATTATATATATATATATATATATATATGTATATATATGAATTAAATACGATGCTTAAATACATTTGACAATTTATATTATAAGAATAAGCACGGATTAGCTAATTTAGGAATTTATGCATTATTTAAATTTAAGTTAACCCAGTTATTCTAAAACATTTTTCTAACACAACCCATTTGAAAATTATTAAGATAAAGTTCTTGTATGTACAATATAGCAATATCTCCTAGAATCTATCTTACATGCACCAATAGAAATGTAACTAGCACTTTCATAAATATATCTATATCTATATCTATATCTATATATATTAACAAAAAAATTCCCTTAATATATCAGGGTATATGCATAAACAATTTGTTGAAATGATATATGAATAATTTTTTATTCCAGTAAAAATAATTTGTATTTTGTTTTCTTCTAATATCTACAATCATATTATATTTATATTTTGAGCTTTAATTTAGAGAAAATGCAGAAATGTTTGCCTTAGCTATTTATCTACTTAATAGAAATATTACTATGACTAAAGGAAGCAATTTTAAATTCCATTTTTTATTTCATAACAATGCCGAGTTTATATATTACCACATTTACTCTTCGACCACATTTCATGAAACCATGGAAGCATCTGCGCAAGTGATAACTCAACGAGACCAATGCTAAAATAGGGGTGACAGTCATCTGACTCAGAGAAAATGAGCAACAGAGTGCGGAATTACTGGATGTTTTCAAAATTTCAAACTGTCGGTCACACTGGCATCCCTCCAACATTTTGGATGCATCCTCACTACTAGTTTTAGGATATATGGCCGCACTGTATTAAAGCAGACATCTATAATATAAATGTTAATAATGAGATAAAATACCAATCATTATTATAATAAATTTCCGCAAAACAAGTTTTAGATTATCACACGTACATACTTACAAAGAAACAAAAACTAGAGTGTCTTGACACACACAACTTTCTTTTATACGATCTTATATAAATTATTTAACACAAATTATTTATGAAATTATTAATTATGAAAAATAGTTTCCATGATGAGAACAGACAATAATTAATTCACACAAGTTTAACACTACAGTGGGTGTTCAAATATTTTTGTAACGATTTTGACGTTCACCTAGGACTTAAATTTAAATTTAAAAATAAAAACATGACTGATATCTAATTGTAATAGGATGTAACTACCTTCTTCAACGTTAAATATATATTTTGCTTTAAAATGTCACTGTGAAATAAAAAATGGATCGAAGGCTATATTTTTTAGCTTTCCGAAGAGAAATAATCTTATTCGCCAATAAAAGATGGATGTAAAAAGCATGGTTTTAATATATCTACACGTAAAATAAAAGATATAATAAAAAAAAAAAAAAAAAAAAAAAACGTAAATTTTGCATTTGACTGGGAAAAAAGCGAAATATTCATACCCTTCAAATATACGTACACTTCCTATTAAATCTAAAGTCGCATCTCATGCTTCAATTGAAAAATGTACCTCTTCAGAAGCTTTCTTAAAAATTTTATACATCTGCTTAGGAACTGTGAAAAATATTATAAAATTTGATTTAAAGTTAAACATAACAACAACAACAACAACAACAACAAAGCATGATGTTCATTTTCTAATACCAAAACATGTTTCTCGGAGTAAGCCTATTGGCAGATTGTTGTATAAAAATTATTTGACAGGCGAAAAAGAGGAAATATACAGATAATATTGATGGGACTTGGATATTATTATCTGTTTTCAATAAAAAAAAAATAATAATAAAAAAAAAAAAGATTTCCTGACGAAAAAAAATAAATAAATAAAAGGAAAAGATTTAAAATGTTGGTTCAAATAAAACAAAGAAAGTTTTGCTAACAGTTTTATGGTTGTTACTGAATTCACTTATAAAGGAGAAAAAATTGAAATTAGAAAATTAGAAAACAAATATCGTAATTAACTCAGATTACTCGCAGTAATGTGTTTTAAGACCTATTTTTAAAGAATAAATTCCATCCCCTAACCCGAATAATCTTCAACGTGTTGAGTTCTAATAGGATTAGATTACATGCCATACCTTTTAACTTTACTGCTCTTTTTTTTTTTTTTTTTTTTTTTTTTTAATGAAAATTGAAATACCGGAATTAAAGCTAAGCCCTTTGTATGCATCTCACCACAGTTCCTTGACGTGTTACACTACCCAGGTAGCACATAACATTGTTATAGCGTTGCAAATAACTCTGAACAGTGGAAAATTAGTTATGTGCTACCTAATTACGCTGAAAAAAAAAAAAAAAAAAAAAAAAAAAAATCGAGCTTTCATATATTCCCGTTGATTTTTTGTAAAATGACTTTCCTGAATCCGAATATGACCCTCATTTTGCCCCATCATCCACCGTTTTCTCATGACGTCACCTCTTCCCCCAATTTTCATCACTCTTCGGTAATTTTATGGCTAAGAATTTGATTTGGAGAATGGAAAAAAAAATACTTTAACTCTTAAAAATAAAAGAAAATATATAATATATATTGAGTGACAATAATAATTGATTAATAAAATATAATAAATGTAACTTGTAATTTCAGTGGCAAATCTCCCCCTAAACCCTCCCCTTGCTGCAAATTTTCAACCCTTTAGGCCCTCAGAAGATATTTAACATCTAAAATCTTTCTTTTATCCGCTATAAAGCAAATTTATAGTCATAAAATTACCAAAAAAATGGTAAAAATAGGGACGTCTCCAAAAAATGGAGAGTGATAGGGCAAAATGGCCGTCATATTCGGATTGGGGAGGTCATTTAGCATAAGAATTTGAAAAAATGGTGCGGGGGGCAATTTTCATGCCGAACAGTGTTATTGTACATTTGGACTTTTAAAACAAGCTCTTCAAATGCGGAGTCCTAAATCATTGGATCGACTGTGTAAAGTTTTGGAGGAGGAGTGGAACAAAATCAACCTTGATGTTTTAATAAATGCTCTGTTACGATTTAAAAAACTAGTTTAACAAAAGGGCTATCAGACAGAAGATACTGGAAAATAAAATTTTTATATTTGGTTATATATACGTCTTTGCGAAATCATTACAAAAATGTGTGACCACCCTCTGTCTTTGCGGAAAGAAAGTCAATTTTGTTTCAACATCACAAAAAATGGGATTTTTTTTTTTCGTCTTTTTTTTCTTCTAAAATAATAATAATAATAATAATAATAATAATAATAAATAAATAAATAAATAAATAAAATATAAAAATATATAAAAAACACAATAACTTTGTTTATATTATCACAAATCCATGATTCAACCAGTCGTTTTAAAGAGAGTGATGAGTTGTTTATAAAGGTACCCATATGAAATTTTCAACTCCACGGGGGTTTTCTTTCCCATGGAGAAAGCTATACTCCTACATATGCATAATTTTTCTTAGCTTAATACTACAATTATCACTAATTCACTTTAATTTTTTAATTATGCCTTCCAAGAAAAAAAAACTATTCTGCCATATTAAATATTTAGAAAAAATGTAACGACAGCGTTTTCTGCTGAGCCATTGATCCCGAAATATAATGACCACAAATATAATTAAATGTCCACCAAAATACCAAGTTTCGTTAAATTTCGTTAATTGGTTAATGAGATACAGCGTAAAACAGTGCATGATGCACACACCCACAGAGACACACAGAACATCAAAACAATCAAATAGTGTTCAGGACATCTCAAAACGTCTAAATTCATCGAAAACAGGAGTTCGAAAATTTTCACGATTCCAGTAATTGCTTGTTATATACATAGAAGAATGTAATAATGTAAAATTAAATTTGGACTTTATCTCTTATTCAAAAATACTGTGGAAATATATGTATCAATATCGAAAATCTTCAATGACTTGCATGATATATGACACATTATATATATGACGGTAAATGGGACATATTTATGGGTAAAAGCGAAACTATGTCATTCAAAACTCCTTTATCTACAATCTTTTAACGTACGAAAATTTTTACGAATTTTTTATTGAACATTTCCCACGAAAATGGAGATGCAATGTAGACCTCCACAATTTTCACAAAGAAGAAAAAAATATCAAGCATGTTAAATACAATTCAAAGAAAAAAGAAATATAAAATATATTTATATGAAATTGACAATGTCGTAAATATTTTTAAAATGAGTTTTTTCTACAGTTTATTCCAGCCGAATAGGTCACTTAATTTCTTTGATACATTAAAATAACGTTTTTTAAATTAATGTTTATGTTTAAAATTTATAATTTTAAAGAAAAATATGTTACATTGCATGTTTATTCTGCATAATGAAACAACTAAACAACTTTTAATCTGGTTGAAAAACTGTATGTATTATATATATATATATATATATATATATATATATCCAATTGTTTTAACGTTAAATTCAAAAAATAAGTACACATGTTATAATCTTCTTATTTAAAATAACGGTGATAAACTTAAATGAGATTGGAGAATTTTGTGAATACATGTTTTAATTGCGTTTTTATTAAACTGAATACATTCGCTATATTTTGTTTTCACTATTAATAAATCTATCATTTATTGTTAGTTTAAAATGTAGAGTCCAATTGCGGTATTGAAAATATATCACTTAACTAAAATCTTTCAAAATCTTCCCCTATGTAATTACTAATTAAATAATCAGATGCCGTTTTTGCATGGTGCTTCCAAAATAACAAGCGATAAAAGCATAGTTGTAAAAAACAACAAGAAACAAAGGCACACTTAAAGTAAAAGGACACTATAAAAAGAAAGGCGTGAATGAAACACTAAATTACATCGGAGGCACACAAATTGCACTGTAACTGCTAAAGTTTATGATGTATACGATGCGAGTTATACGATAGGTTATATAAAAGAATGGGAGATTTATAACTGGATCTTTGAGAGTCAAGTATATAAGTCTCACACATTTATATCAATAAAAGAATACAAAACAATTAACGTAATACTTACCAGAAATCAAAGGGCAGAAATTAAAATTCACCTGCTTGAAATTCCATCTTCATTTTGTCGGAATCTCTGGATGACAAAACAATGACGCACGCAGTCGTAGAACATCCAGGTAATATAACACAATAGCATACGATTTCACAAATTACAGTAAAAAACCTAAAATGCGGTTTTTTCTCCGCTTGCGAAAAACTTACAGGAGATTATGCAGTTATTTTCCTTTTTTTTTTTTTTACAGTGTAGCCCATTAGAAGATATTTAAGAGTTGAAATAATCTTTTTCCCCTTACAAAACAAATTTATAGCCATAAAATTTCCGAAAAGTGTTACAAAGAGTGAGGCGTTACGAAAAAATGGTGGATGATAGGGTAAAATGGACATCATATTCGGATTCAGAAGGTAATTTTACATAAGAGTTAGCAAAAATAGTGTTGGGTCTGATTTTCATGCAGAACAGTGTAATTTTCTACGTTCGTTTTTTTCCAAGCCTTTATGTTTCTTTTCTGTCTAGGTTATTAATGTATGTGTTTCTAGTAGTTCTTTGGTCATACAAAAATATTAGTTCGAGATGAGAATTTTTTTTTCACTTTTTCACACTTACACATAATGTTTACAGAACAATCACAGGAACTCTGGTTATCTCCACGAAAGGAACACATGTTGATTACGAATTTACATGTTAAAACTTCAAATAACTTTGATTTAGCGCTAGCAATGTAACATTTTTTTTTTTAACAGTGTAGCCCCTTAGAAGATATTTAAGAGTTAAAATAATCCTTTTCCCCTTAGAAAAAAAAATTATAGCCATAAAATTTCCGAAAAGTGTTTCAAAGAGTGAGGCATTCCGAAAAAATGTTGGATTATAGGGCAAAATGGACATCATATTCTGATTCAGAAAGAAATTTTGCATAAGAGTTAGCAAAAATAGTGTTGGGGCTGAATTCCAAGCAGTCAGTGTTATTTTCTCTGTTCCTTTTTTCCAAACCTTCATGTTTTTTCTTCTAGTTAGGTTATTAATGTATGTGTTTCTAGTAGTTCGTTGGTCATACAAATATTTTTGTTGGATATAAGAATTTTTTTTTCATTTTTTCACACTGACACTTAATGTTTACAGAACAGTCACGGAAATTCCGGTTTTCCCACGAAAGGAACAAAAGTTGATAACAAATTTACATGTTGTAACTTCAAATAACTTTGATTTAGCGTTAGCGATAAAAATCTTATTTTTTTTTTTTTCCTTCATGTTGTTTTTTGTATTGTCTCTGTTATAAAACTTTATCAAATTGTAAGAGGTATCATTATAGGTTATTATTAATTGCACTATTCTAGTATGGGACACTTGATATTGAACGGTATTATACCAATATTTTCAAACTAATGCAATAGAAAATTGTAAAAAATGCAGGCGTTTCCTTAGACAAACTTTACAATCTGTACCTTTCATCGACACAACATAGAATTACATCCTTATATCCTGACAAAGTGTTTGTACCAGGTTCTTTTAATAAACCCAGAAACAGATGCGCATGGAATTGTCAAGTAGCCGCAATTACTAATGACAGTAAGATTGAAAAAACACTAATACAATACCAAATAGTTTTTTTTTAATTACTCATGTATATTTATTATTTATATAAAATTTTAACACAACTCTACTTAATTAAAATATAACTAAAACGTAATGATCTGATGACACTGCTTTCTGGCAATATATCACAAAGTCGCACCGATCGTGCATACTGCCAGGTACGGTGTCAGCGAGTCTGATGATTTGGTATCCGAAATTACATGCAATATGTTAGTATCACGTGTACATGACTATATGAATAACA
>OZ005656.1:133600221-133695221 GCA_963930645.1 Salticus scenicus | reverse complement strand
CTTAATAACAATATCGTTTGTGGTAAATAGTTTAGATCGCCGAATTTAAAATTTACGATTGAAATTGAGAGTAATACGTCACGGTTTCCTTTGAATTTTTACCTTGTGGAAACAAGATATTGGTCTGTGAAGAGATATGAGGTTTTCGCGTGGGAAGAAAATATATTGACGCCAAAGCTGCCATTCTCCATACCCATACTCGCTAAATTGTGTCGTCAAATTACGAATTCCGTCGTCAAGTCAAATATTTCGTTGTCAGCTATTAAAGTTTGCCGCCAAATCACAAATTTCGTTGCTAAGTCGCAAATTCTGTCACCAAAATCTCGCCAAATCATACAATTTACTAAATTTGTAACAATTAACATTGAAATTTAGTGGTTCCCAAATGGTCCAATGTTACCTAATGTTAATATTAATGTTATAATTTCAAGTTGAAATTGTTATTCCATACAATGTAAAGGTTGTTCCATACAATGTACCTTTGCCTTTAAACTTGTCGAAAAGGGATTCCTTATTGTACTAGTATTATATGGAAAAAGTTATTTCAAAATATCTCTGTATTTTTTTTTTTTTTTTAACATAATCATTTTCAAACATATATCATTTGCAAATGTACTAATTAAAGCATGATATTTTTATAAATTAATAAAATTATTATTCGAAGCGTGTTTAATTCTTTCATACCTTTTTATACTATTCGGTATTCACCCGCCTAGCGCTCTATTTTTGTACATGTATTTCAAAATGTATTCCTCCTTCCATTTGAAATTATTAAACATTAGTTTACATGATATTTAAAATAAATGGCTTCATATTTTACATCATAATATTTATCTATATATTAATTTGAAACATGTTTTTGTCTGTCTCCACTAAATTGAGAGAACTACTTGGTGTAAAAATTTGGTTGAGGTGTCTAAAGAAAGGTCTTCGTCACTAGATGTGTTATGCGAAGAGAAAAATATAAAAAAGTCGAACGGTTTCCCCCCCCCGGGGGAAACGGGTGGGAAACCGTTTCCCACCCGTTTCGGGTTAAAAACACGTTTACGAGCTTAACTAAGCTTCAAATTACTTCACGGGGAAGAAATTGTATATATGGGGACTAGAGTCGAATACTAAAAAATCACTTTCTGCGAATTTGGAATTTTCGATTTTAAAGGGGGGAAAAAGGGGAAAAGTAGATTTGGAGGGAGGGAGGGGAAGGGGGAAATTAGCTTGAGAGGGAAATCTGTTCTAGACCCACGCATGTAGCACCTCATTTTAAAGGTCTGGAAATTTCATGTCGAATATGGATGTTTGTATACAATATAGTGCGACCCCTGGTGGTGAAAAATGGAACTAGGTGATTATGCTGTAGACCCTATCATGTTACATCTTATTTTAAAGGTCTTGGTATTTCCTGACCGTTGGTGATATTCGTACAGAGCACACTACGCCCCCTGGCGTTGGAAAGTGCAACTAAAGGATTTTGCAGTTGACACCAGCATGTGACACCTTATTTGAAAGGTCTTGGAAAGCCAAGACGATTGGTAATAGAGGTCTTGAAATTTCATGTTGATTGGGGATGTTTGTGTACAATATAGTGCGCCCCCTGGTGGTGAAAAATGGAACTAGGTGATTTTGTAGTAGACCGTATCATGTTATATCTTATTTTAAAGGTCTTGGTATTTCCTGACCGTTGGTGATGTTCGTACAGAACACATTGCGCCCCCTGGTGGTGGGAAGTGCAACTAAAGGATTTTGCAGTTGACACCACCAGTGACACCTTATTTGAAAAGTCTTGGAAATTCAAGGCGATTGCTGATGTTCGTATACAACATACTGCACCCCCTAGTGGAGGAAAGTGGATTTTGCAACGCATGCGTAGCATGCATGCCTGCTATACAGTGCAGCAGCTACAGGCAGAGGTAACACGAGTCAGAGGTTCGCTCGGTTCAAGGTTCATTTTTGAGAATTTTTTCATGTTATTAGCGGCCTGTATATACGCTGCCGAAGGCACCGGGTCACGAGCCCGAGTTCCGTTCTGTTTAAGGTTTTTTTTTTGTGATGCTTTCATTAAAAAATAGAAATTCAAACAAAATCGAGTTAAAGATATAAAACCATACAAATTTAAGGTTCATTTAAGGTTATTATCATGGGTCCGGGCATTGACGGGCTGGTTCGTTTGGTTCCAGGTTAATTTTTTGGATTTTTTTTATGTTATTAGCGGCCCACGCATGCGCTGCCGCAGGCACCGGGGTCACAAGGCAGAGTTTCGTTCGGTTCTAGGTAATTGTTTTGTTGCAGCTGATTATTTTTTTCGTGATGCTTTCATTTATAAACAGAAATTCAAACTAAATCAAGTTAAAGGTATAAAATCATACAAATTTAAAGTTCATTTAAGGGCCCGGGCATTCATGGGCCCGGGCAACACCTGGCGGGTTCGTTCGGTTTCAGGTTATTTTTTGGGAATATTTTTATGTTATTAGCGGCCGGCGTATGCGCTGCCGCAGGCACCGGGATCACAAGGCAGAGTTTCGTTCGGTTCGAGGTTTTTTTTTTTTTTTTGTTTTTTTTTGTTACAACTTATTATTATTTTTGTGATGCTTTCATTTAAAAACAGAAATTCAAACTAAATCGAGTTAAAGGGTATAAAATCATACAAATTTAAGGTTCATTTAAGGTATCATGGGCCCTGGCAACACCGGGCGGGTTCGTTCGGTTCCAGGTTAATTTTTGGGAATATTTTTATGTTATTAGCGGCCGGCGTATGCGCTGCCGAAGGCACCAGGGTCACAAGGCAGAGTTTCGTTCGGTTCGAGGTAATTTTTTTGTTACAGCTGATTATTTTTTCACGATGCTTTTATTTAAAAATAGAAATTCAAACAAAAAAGAGTTAAAAATGTAAAACCATACAAATTTAAGGTTATTACCATGGGCCCGGGAAACGCCGGACGGGTCATCTAACATGTAGCCTTAGTATTAAACGAAATAGAAAATGAAAGATAGGAACTGTTTATTTGGAGGCAGTTTGACGTCACATTGACTGTACTTTGTAGAAAGTGATGTCATATATAGTATTTCTATTTATAAGCATTTTTCTGACTTTCTTTTTTTAAAGTGAAATGTCGTAAATTATATTAGATGTTTTAACTTGAAATATATTTAAATAATGATGCGACGTTTTTTGAAACATTACGGTCAATAAAATGATCGTCGATTTCGACGGGTTCCAGCTAGTGTGTTTTAAAGTTCAACCGTCTCCAAGAAATTAAAAATATTATCGTAATTCTATAATTAAACTTTTATAACCACGTGTATATTTATTTATTTATATTTTTAATTCCTCGTAACATGGAATTCTTCATATTTAATACATCAATATTATTTTCCCCTGTCGTATTAAAATTCCGCATAGTAACGAAAAGAGTTTAGTCTAAAAGTAGAAATTGTTTCGTTTTGTTTAAAGAGAATTAAAGAAGGGTGCATTTATTTTTTAAGAACGAAAATTTCAATACCATGGAAACCGTCGATAATACCGTATTATCTTTATCTTAATATATATAAGAAATATTAGAGAAAATAGCAATGGAAAAAATAAACCAAAGCCTATTTTCGTTTTCTAAGTTATATATATAACACTCTGTAGTACAAGACACAGTATTATTTAATACGGCAGGCCTTATTTCAATATATTCTACAACATAAAAGCATGCAGTAACAATGTTTTTAAATTTCGTCTATGGTTTCAATGCTAAAGCTGTTCCATTTCTTTAGCACGAGTTTTTTTTTTTTTTTTTTTTTCAATTTTAGTGTAATTATTTAAAATATATATAGATTTATATCTTCATTTTCTTTAGACATAAAAATGAATATGTTTGCTTATTTATTGATTTATTTTTTATATTTAAATAATTTTAAGCTAAAATGGGGGTTTTGTTTAGTATATTTTGAACCAATTATTCGATTGAACTAAAAAATATCACGTTAGTTAGAGTTTGTCCTGATTCGTAGGTGTTTCATAGGTGTACCAGTTTTTATAAAATATAATAATCCGGACAGATACAATGACAAACTTTCAGCTTTATATGCTTTAAGTAAAACCAAAATGTTTGCACATTCATTCGATGCAATAGATACAAAATGGTAACGACGCAAAAGTAGACGATGGAAAGAAATAGTACAACCTGTCTTACTAATAAATATATTCATAGATAATGCCAATGTAGATTTGTTATAACACAATCATTACACAAACTACAGATTAAACAGCCCACGTAGTGAGATTTCTCCCGAACTTGAGAACTATATGTAGTCAATCAGTCTTTCCACCTACTTTCTCCCTCTCTACTCCACAAGCATATACATAGGTAAATTTAGAAAAAAGCCTTTCGTTATAAGTTATGTACTGTACAGTAGAGAAATAATAGTAAAGAATATTAAAGAAGTAGTTTAGAATAAATTATCTCTTTTACAAAGTTATTTGCTTATTATTATCATTACTTTTATTATCATTATTGGATAATCTTTACATATATCGCTTTATGTAATTTGCTAGTTTGTGATTGTTTTAAATTTCGCACCTTTACAAAGGATGATGAAAATTATCAAAATCCATGCAATTAAAAATATCCAGTTGTTGTTTGTGTTAAGGCTGATTGACTAATTAAGGTCCTTAGCCATTGGCTGGAATGTCCTCGTTGGGAGGTCTTTCTAAGTGGACCTAGCCCGTATTCTCGAGATTTCCCTAGAAAAACACGAAAAAACAAGGCTAGGTCGATGAGCGCGATCTTTTCAACCATATTTGACAACAGAATCGCTCGGCAACTGATGGGGCTAAAAAATATCCAGATAGTCTTTATAAAATGTACAAATCTATATAATACTTTTAAAATAGTATCAATCTATAAATACTCGAGCGTTATATAAAACTTTTACAAAATATTAAATTTTAAATTTGTAACCCTTACATTCCAACTTTCGGAAATAATCATTTACTTATAATGTTACTTGTAAATGTGTTTTCATTCAAATCCAATACTTTAAAAAAAATTATATGAATGTTAATAGGATATATGTAACAAAACTGGGCATTTATTTTGAAATCAAGACATTATTACCTTCATTATGAACTCTCACATTAATGCACATGAGAAAAATTCATGAAATTTTTAAACTTAAAAGATTTTTTTGTTTGTGAATGGCATTGTAATTGAATTAGGAACAGCTTTACTATAAGACACCCATTGCTGTTGCCGATGTACAGCTGATGGGATTTGTCGATACTGTAAATCACATCGCAAATCGATACTCTGAATCATTAAAACATCAACAATGGATTTTAAGAAAATCAATTGTTTCACTCTGGCGTTTGCGCTTGTTTTGAAATTCTCTGAAATAAATTAAGCATATTTTTAAAGATTAATAAGTCAAACATTTAAAAGAAATTTAATCTATTTTTACCAAAAAAAAAAAAAAAAAAAAATCGGATGTCTTTCAAGTTTTAGCTCATGAAATTCAATATTATAAATGATGCATAGTAACTCGAAGATTTTTCACAAATTTTCGGAATTATAGCCTTGCAGGAATCTGAAAATGCATGAAAATCGGTACAGAAGCAATTACAAAACAAACAAAAAATAAATAAAATCACTGGTTGCTGCTATAATTAGTCATGCACAAGAATGAAAATGCATGGAAATCTGTGCTGCAGCAGTCAGTATCTTGATAATGAAACCAAAAAAACGTCACTGGATACCCGTAATTTGTGGTACAATAATCAGAAAATGCATAAAAATTTATACTGCAGAGGCCAGTATCCCTATATTAAAACAAACAAATAAAAGAAAACATTACTGGATACTCCTAATTTTTAGTGCATGAATCAGTATACGCATAAAAAAACTGTATTGCCTGCAGCGGTCAGTATCTGGAGATTAAAAAAAAATATATACAGACACGACATTATTTCATTATTTAAAACATGAAAATCTGACATTGACAGATTTTAATTTAGTGCCAGAGGCCTACTGCTAAACTTGTTAATATCGACAAATTCTTCTTTAGATAATTCGTGACGATCTAAATTCCATGATAAAGTTTTCATTAAATCAAACCAATGTGTTTCAGCTGCAGATATTGTAACAAATAACGTTGGAAGTCCAAACTGTCTTATAGCCGCAAAACAACGTTTTTTCTCTTTTTCCCAATGAGGGGGAGATGTGCCTTGGGGGGGGACTCATGTCAAAGGTGTGCCTTGGGGGGGGACTCATGTCAAAGTTGTACCTTGGGGGGGAGTCATGTCAAAGTTGGGCCTTGGGGGGACACATGTCAAATTTGGGCCTGGGGGGGGGGGGGGAACTCATGTCAAAGATGGGCCTTGCGGGGACTCATGTCAAAGTTGTACCTTGGGGGGGGGGACTCATGTCAAAGTTGTGCCTTGGGGGGGGGGACTTCATTCAATAAATCCCCATTCAATAAACCGAATGAAATAGGCCCTTAGCACTATTAAGAGTATATTATAAAAATTCGACAACGCTGTACCGACTGAAATAGGGGTACTTTGGGGGGACTCATGTCAAAGTTGGGCCTTGGGGGGACTTCATTCAATAAATCCCCATTCAATAAACCGACTGAAATAGGCCCTTAGCACTATTAAGAGTGTATTATAAAAATTCGACAACGCTGTACCGACTGAAATAGAGGTACCTTGGGGGGGACTCATGTCAAAGTTGTGCCTCTGGGGGACTTCATTCAATAAATCCCCATTCAATAAACCGACTGAAATAGGCCCTTATCACTATTAAGAGTGTATTATAAAAATTCGACAACGCTGTACCGACTGAAATAGGGGTAGGGCCTGGGGGGGGAGGGACTCATGTCAAAGTTGTGCCTTGGGGGGACTTCATTCAATAAATCCCCATTCAATAAACCGACTGAAATAGGTCTATAGCACTAATTAAGAGTGACCTATAAAAATTCGACAACTGTACCGAGTGAAATAGGCCTCTAGCACTAAAAAAAAAAAAAAAAAAAAAAATCACTGAATACCCCTAATTCATGGCGCATGAAGCAGAAAATGCATGAAATTCAGTACTGAAGCGGTCCGTATCCTGAGCATATGAATCAGAAAATTCATAAAATCTGTACTGCATCAGTTACTAGCATGCAGTATTTTTTCTCAAAATAATTCAAATTATTTAAGAAATAATAATAAAATGTACTCGAAAAATTCATTTTTAAATCTCAAAAACGCATTAAAAAAAAAAAAAAAAAAAAAAAAAAAAAAAAAAAAAAATCATTCAGCTGCCCCGCATTACAATAAACTACATATGAGAGGCCGGTGTAAAAAGAAAAACAATGTTCCGAGAAGGTTAAACGAAGTTCCGACACTAAATGGTTGCTAATAAAAAGTGTCGATACACTGAATCACATCACAGCGTCACGAATCGCCAATGGGTGCCCTATAGTAAAGCTTAGACATTATTACCTTCATTGTGAACTCTCAAATTAATGCGCATGAGAAAAATCATGAAATCTTTAAACTTCAAAGTTTTTCTGTTTATGAATGGCATTGTAATTGAATTATAAAAAAATAAAACAAAAACATTTGTGTTTCATTACAAACAAAAAGCAAGAAATAATAATTAAAAGAGAGAGAGAGAGAGAGAGAGAGAGAGATTTAAAATAATTTAGAATTTATAACAAATATTTTAAAACTGAACAATATTTTTCCATAAATGGGGCATTTCAATATCTAAAACTACATTTGATTCTTTAAAACACGTCGGAAAAATTATATAAATGATAGATTTCTGGTAGTGTATGATTTATAAAAAGATATAAAATGGAAAACAAATTTAATTAATTTCAACGTCCATTGTCTCCTTAAATATTAAATAAATGCAGTTTTGGTGCTGCCATCTGTTGCTGAAAACCTTGATTTTTTCTACATTAGCGTATTCAAGATGAGTTTCTAAAATTACATTAATACATATTTAAGTTTTTAAATTATTTGTACATTAATTACCATGAAGTAAGTGGAATTCAATTGTAAGAAAAAATATAGATACATATTAAGTCCATTTAAACCATAAAAAATAGTTACTATTAATTTTTATCGTTTTAAGTTGACCTAAATTTAACTTAAAGTCAAGTTTCCTCAAAAAAAATATCGTTTTTTGTTGAACTTAATATTTTAGACATCCATTAAAGAAATTTCAAAATATGTACTAAATTGAGTTAAATATCATATAAATATGTTTCCATTTCTAGGAAAAGAAGAATCTTCAAAAGTATTATATTTCTGTAAAAGAAATATTGTTAACAGTAAAAGAATTAATATTTAGATTTAATAATTTCTTTCAATTCAACATATTTAAATTTTCGCTTAAAACTTTTTATAGCTTATTATTCGTTCAAATCTTAGAATAAACATTTCAAAGGCTTTTCTTTTAAAATTTTACATCATTTTGGCGTTTAGTTTTATTATTAATAATAAAGATTTTTATTACTTATACATATTGAAAAAAAATCAGAGTGTTAGAATTGGCGTTTCGGAATAAGCTCCATTGACTACTCTACGGTCCTAGGCCGGAAGGGTGTACCTACCATGAATGTCTTTCTAAAGGGGCCCTAACTCATATGCACGTAAGTTTTCGAAAAAACCACGGAAAACTCCGAATGAAAAAAAATCAGTGTAAGCATCAAAGTTTTTTAACATTAATGTCAATGATTTGAGAAATACTCAATTCAACGATTTCAAGAATTTGAAGCAGTGGATTATAAGTCTGGGACGTTTTAACAGGGAAGAAGTTCTCTTAATCTGACTTTTAACAAAAAAAAAAAAAAAAAAAAAAAAAAAAGATAATATTCCAAAATCGCAGAGGGGGAAATGGTGATCGGGTGGTGGCGCTTGCTTAAAATTTTAATATTTATTGGGGGTGGGGGGGGGGAGAGAAAATTTAAAAAAAAAATGTTTTTTAAGAGATATGAAACTTCGTGTTATCTGTCTGAACATTAGTAAAATGAATGTGATGTAATCATTATTATTTTTTTAAATAGCAGTTTTCTCTAAGATACAGTTAAAAACGGACCAGTATCCCTTAAAAAGACCCGCACACGTGAATTCATGCAGCTCACACTTAGGACCCACGTACAATTACTAGTTGGACTTAACCTCTACATCTCCACCATTTAAAATTAAAAATAATAGTTACCTTACTTAAGAAACCTAAAATTACATTCAAGTCCATTTGTGCATGTATATTTATTTGTAAGATTGTAGCTTTTTGAGAAAATCAGAAATTTCACTTCCTGAAAAATAAATCTGTGAAATGTTTTGATATATCTTTACTGTTTTTAAAATCACGA
Organism: Salticus scenicus; assembly: GCA_963930645.1. Classification (NCBI taxonomy): domain Eukaryota; kingdom Metazoa; phylum Arthropoda; class Arachnida; order Araneae; family Salticidae; genus Salticus; species Salticus scenicus. Next base: position 133,685,870 of record OZ005656.1, on the reverse strand, counting down.
GAAAAATGTTGTTTTAGGCAAACAACAGCACTTACAGTATTAATTGCTTCAGTACTATGTATTTACAGAAACTTGTGATGTAATGAGTGTTAAAATAATCTATTTTACTATGGAATGACCTAAAACAATTCCGTGCAGTAAATAATCTTTTACAGCATCAATAAACAGAAAATCTGAAATAATATGGAAGGAACGGGCTGCTCAAGAAATGCTAACCTGCAAAAATAAAAAAAAATAAAAAAAAAACACCTGCTTAACTTTTTTTTTTTTTTTTTTTTTTAATCTGTTTTTGGAAAGGTTTAATTGACACTAGACTCCTTTATGAAATAAATATACTGTTGGTGCTGCCATCTGCTGCTGTAATCCTAGACTTTTTCTACATTATCATATTCAAATTCAAAATCTGTTTCTAGAATTAAGTTATTATATAGTTAAGATTTTCCATTATTTTTATACTTTATCTGTCGAATTTCATTGTAAGGGAAAAATATAGATACAGAAATAAATATTTTTTATCGTTTTACAAGGATATAAATTTAACTTTCCGTCAGATTTCTCAAAAAAATTATCGGTTTTTGTTGGATTTAATATTTTAGATATATACATTAATAAAATTTCAAATATCGACACACACACGCATATATATATATACATATATATATATATATATATATACATATATATATATATATATATATATATATATATATATATATATATATATGTATTAACTTGAAGTTTAAAATAATATAAATATGTTTTCATTATAATAGAAAAATAATTTGAACAAGTCTTCATTTTATTTCATTACAACATTTTTATTTTTTAGATTTATTGCTTTCTTTCTTCTTCTCCACATATTGAAAAATTCTCTTAAATTTTATTAAATTTTACAAAAAATATTTTAAAGCTTTTTCTTCGAGAATCAAATGGCATTTTCATGTTTTTATTTATTCACTTATTTGTTAACTTTTATTACTAATTCAATTACTTATTTATTGTACTTTCATTTCATTTTATTTTTTTAATAAATCTTTTAAAAACATATGCAACTCAATGTCATCAAATTAATAAAGTAGTAAATTGAATATAAGTTATTCATCAAAAATTCAAAATGTTGGTCATCCCCGAAAAATGGGTAAGAACTAAAACACCTTAAAATAACGTCCAACAGAAGGACTCTATCAGTAACCGAAATTTCTTCTCTTGAAGCTGGTAAACTTAAAATTGAAGTGCTGGGTTCAATTGCAGGTAACGCTCATCGACCTAGCTGTTCGCTGTTTACAGTGGTTTTCTCCAAAACTTGCGTAAATATATGTCTTAGACATAAGAAAGACACATATGGAAGGCATCTCACCAAGGCCTCGGATCCTCATGCATCAACTTATAGAAATAAAAATAATGATTACTTTACTTAATGCACGTAAATTTGCATGTAGGTTTATTTGTGCATGTGGATCATGCATTTGTGAGATTCAAGGTTTTTAAAGAAATCGGAAATAGTACAGCTTTAAAATAAATCTGTGAAATGTTTTGACATATCTTTATTGTTATTAAAATCCCGAGGAAAATCTTGGCTTAGGTAAACAACAACATTTGCACTTTTAATTGCTTGAGTACTATGCATAGAAAATCTTGTTATGTGATATACGTGAAAATAAACTATTTTACTACGGGTTAGCGTGACGTAATTCCGTGCAGGAATTATTCTTTTACAGTACAAATAAACAGAAAATGGAAGGTTGACTGCGAATGTTAAAAAATAAATAAATAAATAAGAATTGGTCCCATGTTACTTTTTTTTTTCTCTTTCTTTCTTTCTTTTTTTAAGACAAAATTTTCTAGAATTCAACTTTGAATGTAAGCCCATAGAATTGAATATAAACCCGCTCTCACAACATACAACCTTAATAAAATAAATATAGTTTTGGTGCTGCCATCTGATGCTGAAATTCTATACTTTTTCTAGATTACAATATTCAAGTTCAAAATCAGTCTCTAAAATTCAGTTAATATATAGCTGATTTTTTTCATTATTTTTATAATTTATACGTCGAATTTTATAAAAAGAAGAAATATATAGATATAGACATAACTATTTTTTATTTATTAAAAGGCGTTAATTTAACTTGCCGTCAGATTTCTCCCAAAAAAATATCTGTTTATGTTGGATTTAATATTTAAGACACACAATAATGAAATTCCCAAAAGATATATATTAATTTGAAGTCAAAAATAGTATAACTACATTTTCACATAGAACATAAAAAAATAATCTGTAAGAATATTTATTAGTTCCCCATCATACTATAGGTATGGGGAACTTAGGTAATCGTGAAAATTTTCGACCTCGGTTTTTTGACTTTTTTACACGTTTTCAGGTGTGAAGAATCCGAAAATGACAAAACTCGTATGGTGTCTGTCTGTAGGGTGTCTGTTAGTGCGTCAGTGTGTCAGTCCGTTAGAGTGTTAGTCCGTTAGTTTGTTAGTCTGTTAACACGATATCTCACGAACAAATGATCGCAGAGAGGTCAGATCAGTTTTAGAATATTACTTTCGATACTGGCAAGAACCCTATTCTTTTGCAACATTCGAATTAAAGAACTTCGTAAGTTATGAGAAATTTACGATTTTCTTAACATGGGAGAATAGGACAAAAATTCACTTAAACGTGCATTAAATGCAAACTTTTTACTGTAAAAATGTCAGACCAGTTTTAAAATATCAGGTTTGGTGCCAGAATGAACATTAGTAACTATAAATGTGCTACTTTGAAAATTTCGCAAGTTATTGGAAATTTACGAATTTCTTAACATGGCAGTATAGGGCAAAATTCCACATAAACGTCAATTTTGAGAGATATTTTCATCGTAAAGATGTCAGACTACTTTTGAAATATTATTTAGAACACTGGCATGAATATTAATGACTATGAATTTTCCAATATAAAAATTTCGTAAGTTATTGGAAAATTACGAATTACTTAACATGGCAGCATAGAGCCAAATTTCACATAAACGTCAATCTTGAGGGATATTTTCATCGTAAAGATGTGAAACCACTTTCGAAATATTATATAGGATACTGGCATGAATATCATAGACTATATGATTTTTCCAATTTAAAAAATTCGTAAGTTATTTGGAATTTACGATTTACTTAACATGTCAGAATAAGGCAAAATTGAGCATAAATTTCCATTTTGAGGATCATAAATACATTAGACAACTTCAAAATTACATTTATGATATTTGTTTGAACATGATTGAATACAAATATTCTAACAGGAAAATTTCGTAAATCTTTCGTAATTTACGATTTTATCAACATAGCGAAATTGTAAATCTTTCATATAAATATGAATTTTGAGGATTATTGCATTGGAAATAGTAGCATGAAAACTAAACAACGGAATTGACCCTGATAAAATAAATTAATAGATTAGAATAAGATATATATATCGAAGTTAACGGTGGATAGCCTATTAGGCGGGGATTTCATTCTGTCACTATATCAATCTTTGGTCAAATTCATTTCTTTTAACATGATTATAATATGTCTCGCACTAGAAATTTATGAGAACATAAATATGATGGGGAACTGAGACGAGTCCACCTATGCCAACTAGTTTTATTTCATTATAACAGTATTATTATTGCTGAAACGTCAGTAGAAGCCTCCATGAGGAGACTCAAAAAGGATTTGAGGTCTGTCTGCCCGTGTGTCTGTTTTGCAAAAATTACACTATTGATTTGAAGTTTGGTATACATGGTCGTGAACCACACGGAATTAGCTGTATAGTTTTCGGTGTGTATTCTATTTGTAGTTCGTGTACAGGGACATATCAAAATTTTTCATACCATTGTGCCCTATGAAAAGAATTTACATGTACCGCAATAGCGGCTGCAAAAATCCTCTGATTGACTTACAAATTGGTTCACACATTCAAGCTTTGTAAAAAATAGCTGTATAATTTTTCATGTCTATATTGTGTCCATAGGTGTAGATAATAAGTGTGGCTCATTTTCAGGGACACAAAAAAGAATTCCCTTTTATTGGGGGTGTATAGACACTATTTCTTAAAAGTGTATTTTAACATGTTTACACCCAATTAAATATAATGAAATGTTATAAAAATGTTTAAAAGCATGTTTTTCTGTAGATAATTGTGAGCATAGAATTGGTAATTAGTTTACAGGGTTACGCAAAATAATTTCAATATGTTATGAATCATTTTTCATTAAATTTGATGAATTTATGTTATGAATCATTTTTCATTAAATTTGGTAAAAGTATTTATGAGTTACAAGGCATTGATACAAGGCCATCAGTTACTAAGAGTATATATATATATATATACAGAAAGATATAGAAAGAGAGATACAGCGGGTGGTTCAGAGATACCTACTTGTTTTCGTAGAAAGTCAATCGAGTCAATATATCTATTATATAATAAGAAAAAAAAAATAATAATAATAAGGTTCTGTTGAATAATGTGTGATGCAAAATGAACGTTGAGACTCCTGATCTGCAGATCCACTAGTTCAGATTTCTTGTTTGTTTTCTCCTCGACATACTGACAAATCCTCTTAAATTTCATTATTAGCTTAAAGCTTATCTTTATACATAATAATGGAAGATGAGTGAGTGTGTAACAGGAACTTTTTAGAATAACGGCTGATTGTAGAGCTACACAAATTTATATAAAGGATTGTATTGACCTCTCCTAACGCACTTCGAAGCCAGATTTTCGAATTTTTGATTATTTTAGTTAGATTATTTAAACTGGGCAAAATGAAAGTCACATTCGGATTCAGGAGGTCATTTTACATAATCAGCAAGAACGGTATCAAAACTCGATTTTTTTTTTTTTTTTTTTTTTTTTTTTTTCAGCGCAGTACGATTATTATTATTAAACTAGCCGCCTTCTGCGACCAGCTGGTTCACGATCCCTGAAAAATCCGACTTTACGAAACTCCCGCTCGGTGGCGCCTGCGGCGCATTTTTCCCGTTTCAGGTCTAATAACAGCTTATTGAAAAATTTAATAGCAGTAAATTCCCGTGCGGTAGCGCCTTCTGCGCCCTCTTCCCTTTTCAATATCTGAAACAGCCTGTTCGCTCACCATGTTATGATCTTTAAAATTTCTGACTTTAGCTAAGTCCCGCTCGATGGCGCCTGCGGCGCCTTATCCCCGTTTTAGAACTTACAACACCTTCTTCGCTCATTAGAATTAGAAATATTGAAATTTTAAAATATTACAGCGCCATCTCGCGATAGAAATTTCTGTAATGTATTGTTCAATTCCAAGTCAACAAAGCTTTCAAATGATGTATTACTTATGAAATTATTTTAATTTGTAGCTGAGATACAAAAGAAAACTTAATCAGGACACCTTAAAACGTGTAAATCAGGTGAAATCTCAAATTCCACTTTCGATAATATAAAAGTACTTAATAAAAAAGTACTTTTTTTGTTTATTTAAATATTTTCATGAAAATTGAACAGTAGCTTTATAATATGCTGTCTATGCCAAATATTAATTTAAATGTAACGTGAATGAAAATTTGAAAAAGTTTGAAAATTGCAATTTTATCCCCACTATAAAACACGTGATATCTTAATTGGTTACATTCATTTCCTTTTTTACCGCAGATAGTTGTCTCGCATGTAATTTGTTTCCGATCGAGACAGCTTAGAAAATCGTCTGCTGATAGAATGTTTCTTTTTAAGCAATTATCCGTAGTTTCTCGGTCATTTTTCGATCGACATGGGTCGACATTTTAATTAATATCTCCGCAACTAATTAAATTTTTTAAATTCTGTTTTCACTATCCCCTCGGGAAGGCTTCTGAGCACCCGTATGTCAAATTTTATACTTCTGCGTTCAGTAGGGGCTGAACGTATAGATGCTAAGACAGACAGACATCATCTTTTATAATAGAAGATAGGCATTCCCGAATATTATTCATATGATATTTTCCTTTTTTTTTTTTTTTTTTTTATGAAAAATTTCTAAGAAAGAAACTAGCGTCTGCGCATTCAATGTGGTAGTATGGAGCCGAACTAATGAAAATCTTTTTTGCATTTCTCCTATATATTCTTTTATGACAGCCTCTTTGATTGGTTAAGACAAATGATTACCATTATGTTAGCGAAAATGGGCTTCTTGGCGTTGGCGATATATTTTTTTCTATGTTTACGACCACATTAAGCGATTTTGTCATTATGCCTTTTGTTTTTTGTATTTACTTAGTATCATTATCATTTTCTCTATTATAATCTGTGATTTTTTTTTTCTTTTTTAGATCGATCCAATATTAAGCGTATCTGATGTATATGTATATACTAGCCACCTTCGGCGACCAGCTGGTTCACGATCCCTGAAAAATCCGACTTTACGAAACTTCCGCTCGGTCGCGCCTGCGGCGCCTTTTTCCCGTTTCAGGTCTAATAACAGCTTATTGATATATCGTGAAAATAGCTTATTGAAATCGCAGTAAATTCCTGTGCGGTAGCGCCTTCGGCGCCCTTTTCCCTTTTCAATATCTGAAACAGGCTGTTCGCTCACCATGTTATGATCTTTCAAATTTCTGACTTTAGCTAAGTCCACTCAGTGGCGCCTGCGGCGCCTTATCCCCGTTTTCGAACTTACAACAACTTCCTCGCTCATTAGAATTTGAAATACTGAAATTTTAAAATATTACAGCGCCATCTGGCGGTAGAAATTTCTGCAATATATTGTTCAATTCCAAATCAACAAAGCTTTCAAATAATGTATTACTTATGAAATTATTTTAATTAGTAGCTGAGATACAAAAGAAAACCTAATCAGGAGACCTTAAAACGTGTAAATCAGGTGAATTTCGAATTCCACTTTCGGTAATATAAAAATGAAATTATACTAATTAGAAGCTGAAATACAAAGATAATACAAACATATTTTTTAAAGATTTGTGTCTGACTTATCTGTGGTTTTCTCCAAAACTTGCTTAATTCCGGGCTATATACCATTAAAAATTATTAGTAGGAAATGTGAGCGAAAATCTAAATTTGAAACTCTGTAAAATATAAAAGAATAAAAATTTTCTGTTTTTTCCGTAGTTTTCTCCGAAAGTTTCGTACAGAATTTGAACGGCTTATATCATTTTAATAGCCTGCAATAAAAATACTTTAAAATATCTTTTGAATGATGTATTATGTATTACAATAATGAATATCTTTGATATATTTTAGACTCAAAATGGCTAATCTATCAAGGGCGATTAACGATTTCTATTGAAATCCGTCTAAAATTTAAGAGTTCCAAAACTGCTTTTTTACAACCGAATTCATAAAAAAAAGGAAAAAAAAAAAATCAATATTATTCTGTTAAAAGTAACTTTTGGTGTCATTAACAGATGAAATAAAAATGAATTTAAATAAATATAATATGTCTATTTATTTTATTTTTAAAGCTATACTTTAGATTTTTTAACTGCATACAGGTGAGCCATAATGACGGGCAACTTCGAAGTTCTGCTTTTGGTCGATTTTAAATTGAAAAAATTCAAAAACTACTTTTTTTATTTCCACTACTTTGTCACGTGGGCGAAAAACGAAAAACATTATTTCCCGACAGGAAGCCAGCATGTCTAGCACCTGGCACTGAAGAATCTTTGATAAATGAAATAATTAAGTGTTCTGCCTGTTGCCAACTAAATTTCATAATTTAGTTAATTTTAAAAAATATCTAATTGCTGTAGAGATACGCCACTTGCACTCTTAGATTCGGAAAAAATATCCCCTTTCATTTGGTACCAAATTCGTAACGATCGGACTAATATTTCTAATTTATTTTCCACTTTTTCTGTTTTTAACTTTGTTAAAATATCTATTTTTATGCAATCGCGGTGAATTCTCAGTCATTGAGATCGCTTTTTGATTAGACATAGGTTTACATTTTAATTAATATCTCCGCAACTAATTAAAATTTTTAAATTCTGTTTTCACTATGTATTCGGGCAAGCTTCGGAGCACCCGTATGTCAAATTTTGTACTTCTGCGTTCAATAGGGGCTGAACGTATAGATGCTCAGACAGACAAACAGACAGACGGACAGACAGACAGACAGAGAGACAGACAGACATCTTCCTTTATTATTATAGATTAATGTTTGGTAAACAGTAATAAAAGGGATAATTTTTATTTGAACGTTATAACATTAGTAAGCATGCTATCTCCAGATAAATTAAATTTTATGTTGAATTTTTACCCTTGAGTAAGAAAAAGGTAAATTTAAAACATACTAGATATTGTAAAACGTTTAATAATAATAATAATAATATGTTGCTTGTTACTTGTACATGTTTAATTCTAAATATTTAACTGTTTAATTTTGTATATACCCTTAATTAAAAAAGAAGGAAAGATTAGTTTTATAATTGATTTTATTAAGGCTTTTTTATTTTGAAAAAGGCAAAAACAATAATAATGTAACAATTTTGTCAAAAGGCTTTAATAATCTTTTTGTAAATATTAATTTTACATATCTGCGTAGCATATTTGAAGTTGGATGCTATTAAATTAAATAAATAATAATAATTAAAAAAAAAAAAACCTTGGTTTAGATTATGAATTTTCATTGTTTTATTAAAATACAGTATACGAACAAATAAAAGTCAGCTTAATGAGAAATTTATCATCTGCCACTTGTATTTTATTTATTTAATTTTTAATGCAATATTTATAAATGTTAATTTGCAGTAAATTATGTATTAAAAAGTTAAAATACTGCGCAAAGTCCTGTTAATAATATAATTTATTATATGTATTGAATTAGTTAAAGGTTAATGGTAGACTATTTTGTGTCACACATGCTTTAAAAAGTTATATATTTGCAAAATCAACCAAAATTTTTTTTATTTTTTAACCTATCAGCTTCAGATTTCAATTAAACATTTGTAATCATTAAACAAAGTAATCATTCTTCCTTTTTAAATAAATGATAAAATACTCTTAAAAATGTTAAAGCTTAAATAAACACATTCTTATGTTTTATGAGATAGAAAAGTTTCTGACCATCATTTTAAAGAGAATTTCGTGAGATTTTATTTGATTTTATTAGGTAAAAATATATTTTAATTTATTTAGAAAGATAGTATTTTGTAAACTTTTTTTTTTTTCTTTTAAGGTTTTTGTATTACTATGAGCTGTACTATGTATTACTTAAATCTTTTAATAAGGATTTATGACAAGTTACTGTACATGTAAGAATATCATTATCATACATTTTGCTTACATGATAAAAGACCTCATTTTTAAAGTCAATAATTTATAAAAGATGAATAACCTATCCATTTTATTATGGTCGAAGAATTCATTGCCTAGTGTAGGGAAGGGGCCGGCACCTGGAAAACAACTAAACCCCTACACAATAAAGCTATGAATGAGACTCCAGGTGTCAGGTTGAAAATCAACCGTCAAAGGCCTAATTATGTTCTTTATAATCTTTTGTTGATATTGTTCTTACACTTTAAAGAAAATTATCTGTTGAGTGTAAAACAAACAATAACTGTTAAGCTTATTTTTTAATTATGTTCTGACTGAAAGTTAATAATACCTAACGTAACCCAATCTTTACGAAATCTTAAATTTGGCATTGGTTCCGTGTTAGTATGAAAAAGACTGCACTGTTGGAAGGGGTGGTTTGACCCCCCCCCCCTCGATGCCTCATGTCGAAAGGTTATGGTTCGAAATTTACGAAATTTTAAATTTAGGGTTGGTTGGGTGTTAGTATGACAAAGAATACACTGTTAAAAGGAGGGCGGGTCGTACCTCCCCATGGTGCCTGATCTCGAAAAAAATTATGGTCAGAACTTTAAGAAATTTTAAATTTCGGGTTGGTTGGGATGATAAACACTACACTGTTAAAAGGAGAGAGAGTCTCCTCCCCCCCCCCCCCCACACACACACAAACACGCACATACACAGTGCCTTATCTCGAAAACTTATGGTCCAAACTTAAGGAAATTTTAATTTGGGGTTGGTTAGGTATTATTTTGAAAAAGAAAGCACTGTTGGAAGGGTGAGGGTCTTACCCCCCCCCCCCCCCATGGTGTCTATCACGAAAAATTACAGTCCTATCTTTACGAAATTTTAAATTTGGCATTGGTTGGGTGTTAGTATGACAAAGACTGCACTTTTGGAAGGGTGGTCTAACCCCCCCCCCCACCCTCGATGCCTTATGTTAAAAAGTTATAGTTTGAAATTTACAAAATTTTAATAAATAATCAAAGATTTTCTTTCTTATCTGTACAGAATATAAAATGTATACAAAGAAAAAATATATAAATTTATTTTGAATTCTTACTTTCTTCTATATTAAATAGGACATAATGGATGTGTAAAAATGTTTTACTTCCAATTTTCAGTGTATTTACACATTTTGAGGGGATTAGAACGCAATCTGACCATTTTTAAAAAATGTCTGGTAAAAATTTTGTGTAGCAGCTCTAGTTCAAGAACTAATGCAAAGAATTTCATATAAATTTATACATAGAAAAAAAAAATGCACATCAGTTTTTTTATGCAAATCACTCAACAGGTGACACTGCTATACTGTGATTTCTCTTATTTAATTGAAGACTATATCTCCGCTTCTATTGCGTATATTAAAAAAAAAAAAACTATGTATGCCATAGGATTATCATGAAACATGTTTGTTTAATTTCTGTGCACATTGGCAAATAGGTGATGCTGCTATACTTCAATTTTTCCTGTGAATAGGAAAGTTCATTCAGATTTATTTGTGTATAATTACACAAAATTTTGTATGTGGCCATTTTTACAAAACATCATGTTGATTGAATTTTGGTACATATTGGGCGATAGATGGCAATATTATGACGCAATTTACTCTGTCTATAGGAAGGCTAAATCTCAACATCTATAACATTTAACTGCACTTAACTTGATATGGAAGATAAATAGTATGAGAACGAAAGCTGGCTTAATTTGGGTGTATATTGACCTACAGGTGGCGCTGTTCCTCACCTTTTGTGATTCTCCACATGGCTACATCTCAACCTTTTGATTAAAATTGCCCTAAACTCCATATCTAAACTCTTTATTGAGAGAAGCTATGATTAAATTTCTTCTGTGCATGTTAAACAGCATGTAGCAAGTTTTTTTTTTTTTTTTTTCTTTTCTTTTCTTTCTTTTATCTTTTCTTATGAATGTCTCAAAAGAAAGTATTGGATTCATAAAAATTTTTAACTTCTGGTTTTCGATGGATTTACACATTTTAAGAGGTCCAGAACCTGCCTTGATCACTTTTAAAAAATGTCTGTATCTGTGTGTGAGAGAAAAATTCTGTTCAACTATATCTCCAGAATTACGTAGTAGTTCTGGAATTAAAATAAAAAATTAAATTACATATAAATTTATATGTAGTTTCACCATGACATATACTAGTGTCTATCAAATTTTGATGCAAATGGCTCAACAGGTTCTGGCGCACTGTGATTTCTGCAACCTATAAGAAGGCTATATCTCAGGAACTACTGCACAGAATTTCATATAAATTTATATGTACATGCACCTTGGCATATATTAGTGCCTATCAAGTTTTGGTGCCAATCACTCAACAGGTGGTGCTGTTATACAGTACTTTCTGCAATGTTAGGGAAGGCTATAACTTATGTTCTAATGCGCATAATTACACGAAACTTTATATTAGAAGGGTATTATGAGAAGTTATGCTGATTCAATTTGGGTGCATGCTGGCCGATAGGTAGCGCTGCTATACTGGAATTTCTCCCAATACGGGAAAGCTTTATCTCAGATTCTATCATGTATAATTGCACAAAACTTGGTATGTGAGAGAGTCGGCCATTATGAAACACTATCGTGATTTTATTTTGAGTGTATATCAGCTAACAGATTACTGCACTGCAATTTACCCCATGATTTTTCATAAGCCTATATCTCAGCATCTGTTGATTAAAATTGCACCAAACTCCATACGTAAAATATTTATTGTGAGAAGCTATGGGCAAATTTATGTACAATTTAAACTGTAATTGACGCTGTTATACACAATAATATAGAAAAAAGATTTATGATGGCCACAATATATTAGTTTTCCTATGAAAATAACCCTTCAACTATGATTTCATTAGTAAAATACAGTACCCGCCACTTATTAAAATCACATTCGTTCTGAGCAAAAGTGATTTCATTAAGCGGATGATTTTTATATCCGGCTAACGTTCCTGCACACAATAAAAAGGTGTTACTTCCCTGAATTTGGAAAGAAATTTTAAAAGATACCTAATAATGGATTTAATAAACAATGCTAATTAATTTTTAACAAATAATTATTTAAGTTTTTTTTAAATTTAAATATTTTCGTTTAAACATCTTACTTCTTAGTTTTTTCAGAATAAAAATTATAAATTGTCTTTAAATAAGTAAAAATAAAATAAAAAAATCACTGGCGAATTAAATCAAATTTGTAACTTATTACAAATTAACTTATTACGCCTTGGAGAAAACATTCCTTGAAATTGTTCCTAAGTCAAGTGATGGGGTGTGTTTAATTGCTGCAAAATTTAATATTGTAAAATTTTCGACAAAAAGAGATAACAGAGGGATTTCTGTATTTAATTTATTTTTTATTTAAAAAATAAAAATTCGGGGTGTAAATAAGAATTTACTCAGCATGCATAAATGGTATTTTTGCTTCTGATGAGAATTTTTTACTTTATTAACCGGCGATACTGGTTTTATTGAGAGGCAGTTTTAAAGTTGGTTTGCATTGATTTGATTCCGATCCTGGCAATTTGATCAGATTAAGCAGCTGATTTTATTAACCAGTGATTTTATTAAGCGGCGGATACTGTATTTTGTTTCATTTTTTAAAATATTAATATTGCAAAAAATATGTAAATAGTAAGTTATAGTTTTATAACTCTGAACAAAACTTATTTCTTTGTGACAATGTTTTTCACCACAAATTGCAAGTGTAGGAATAAGTATGTTACGCTTAAAGTTTTATTCTTCATGGCAATATTGAACAAATAAATAGAATATTAAATAAATATGTTTAAATAAATTATATTTAAAATGTTTTTAAAAGGTGGGTTATATTTTATTGTTTTAAAATAATGAAAAAGAAAAGAAACATACAAAAAAAATTAAAACTAATGCTGGATATCCGTACCCGACAGGCAAAAGAGTTCCGGATATCCGATATCCGGCAAAATCTCTATCCGTTTCATCCCTAAAAATAACAGACATGCCACAGTATAATAATACTTTAAGTACTTAATTTCTTTCCATGTACTTTTTAAGTTTAAAAACGCATGACAAAATGATATATGTAGATATTTACCATGATCTTATGTTCATTAACAGAAAGCAAAAAGAAAATATAATATCTTAGAAAGAATAAGTAAATATTTAAAGCTTACTTTTAAAATATTTTTCTGAATTTTACAATTTATACGCAATATTAAAAGTTTTTATATGGTCATTTACAAAATAATACTAAGTGCAATCTAAATTATTTTCACAATGGCTACATGAAAAACTTTGTAAACATTTTTCCGCAGGTTTTAAGGATTTTTACAGAGGGAAATATTTATCGCCACAAATGAGCTTCTGTCTTTTAAAATCGAACTGAGAATTCTAACTAAAAATGTTAAAAACAATGAGTCAAAGTAACATTTTACAATTTATTGAGTAGCCTATTGTAATGTGTGGATTATATTATCTTTTCTTCGCTCAACAACTTTAAATATTAAGTACTTTCATTTTCATCATTAAAAAGAAGTAAAAAAAAAATTGCGTTAAGATAATAATAATAACTTTAACATCTTTAGAGACAGACTTGTTAAAGGACTAAATAAAGTTACATATTTAAACACAAATATTTAAAAGCACTCAATTCAATCATCAAAGAACAACAATCTAAAATCACATTAGTATTTTATTTTAGATGCGAATGTAATTGATTAGTATTCAACACATTTTAATGATAAAAATATGATTATTATTTAACATATGCAAAACTAATTATATTTCCTAAGTTGTTCTAAAATGATACCAAAATATTGCAAGAAAAGAAAATAATTATACTTCTAATAAAGATAAATGAATTCTTCATTTTTTTTTTTTTTTTTTCTTATTTGATTGTTATAAATGAAACGATATTAATTAAAAGAATGCATTAAAAAATAAATATTTTTATTTTTGCACGTTTTCCATATTCAAGCCAAGACTCATGTAAACAAAGTGCGCAAAAGAGAGGTCAGGAGGAATGTGTAACTTAAATATTCCATGATGTAAACTGTAAACAAATTGCTGGCGAGATGCACAGAATGAATGTCAAAAAGATTTTGCAAAAGCAAGCCATTCATTCCATAGACAATTCGCTAACAGGTTGCTATAAGAACTGATAACCAATCAACAATGGTGTTGTAAATTTTCAGCGTAAGTTGAACTCTGATTGGTTCGCTGCATACTACCACATCGCATCCACAGGCGCTAGTAAGAAAGAAGGGTTTCATTAACGACATCAGCATCGGTAAGCATGAAGGGTTGGGAAATTTCACCATAACACAAGACGTCTATTCCTGCTTCAAAGAATGATGACCCGCTGCCTCATAGGCGCGTGTGCTATTACTGGATTATGAAATCTTACAAAATTTATTTCACTCTATCTCATGGTTAAAAAGAATATATCAAAGAAAATAAATTTATTTCACGGTGTGAAATATAATAATTTGTTTTATCTTCGTATCAGTGTTGCCAGATGAAAATTTAAATTATCCCTACTTAATGGAGAAAAAATCCCTACATTCCCTACGTTAAAATATTTTTACCCTACAAAATACCCTACGATTCAAAACTATTAATTGAAATTATATAAAATCATATTATTATTATTATTTTAATATTTTCTAGCATTAAAACAAACAAACAAAAAAAAAGATCCATTCTTATTAATATACACGTAAGTTGATTGCTGAAACAAACGGACAAATAAAAGCAAGTACCTGATATATGTATACAAATGTATATTCATGAAAACACAGTAAATAAAATGGACTATGTTTCTATAATTTGTTTAAATTTATTACTATTAGCTCTTTATTCCATTAAAATTTTAAATCAAACATCTAATCTCCTTTGACATGTTTTCGCATCAAGCTTACCTAATAAATTTAATTTAGAAAAAAATGATCAATATTAAACCAGCAAATATCGACTTGATAGGTACCTTACTCCGACTACTTAGGGGGTGTGGCTACACGAAATGGGTGGTGTGAGCACATCAAAGAGATATAAAAAGACTAATTTACAGAAAGGAAAACGAAAGACAACGCATTCTGAAGTAAAACAAAATAAAATACATTTTTAGATCAGTATAATATATTTACGATTAAGATTTTGTACTGCACAATATATTTTATTTGAGGGGTGAGTGTATCATGAAAAACGGCAGTTTTTCTAGTGACGCAAGCGCAAAAACAAACGAACGCCACGACACTCAGCGGAAACGGAAAAACGAACGAAAACTGCGACACTTATATATACAGGAATTTTAAGATCAAAGTAACCGCTGAAAGCCGACACTTAATATCTCAGGAAATATGGGAGGTTATGTTCTGATATTTTCAAAATAGACTTTCACCTTCTGTCTGATCCTACCCTGAAATCCCTACATTTCTGCGTGCAATATATTTCGAGATATGAATTGGCTCATTTAAGTTGTAAATGGACGGCGTATGTAAGGTACAAATTTTTCTCGAATATGGCTCGAGCGAATTTAGTTTAATTGATATATGATATTAATCGCTTTTATCTGATGTGCCTGACATCTCCCTTTTCCCTAGGAAAACTCTTGTTTTTTTTATAACTCAGTTTAAAAATCGAACTATTTTTTACTCCGAAAATACCGTGATGCGGCAGTTTCGCGGACGAATTTCTTCTCTTCCAATCTGAAATACTGAATATCAAATAATCGTTTTGGCTCCATCTATCGGGGAGCGTCAAAAATAAACACAAAAAATAAAATAAAAAATATTTTTCTTTTTTTAATATATATATTAAATGAGTTATTTATTTAGGTACTTGTATTTTATATGACATTTGTTTATCAAAAATATTCTTTGTATTTACATTGTTTTCATGCTGATACATTGTTAACTTTCAAAATTGGTTCTATTTTAAAAGGTGATTGCAACAACAAAAAATTTTCCCTTTATTTTCATAAAAATGACAAATAATATGATAATCATATGCAAATATTTGTAATTTTTTCAAAATTAGGTGATAAATCACTTAAACTACGGATTGAAAAAATTCTTAAAACAGAATTTGAAAATAATTAATTTGCTCATTAAGTTTCTAGTATATATATAATATATAAATTACAAAATGTTAAGCTATAATAAAATTTTGAATAGATTAAGATTTTTTTTTTTTTTTATTAAATTCATAACAAACTATACTACTTAAATATTTACCAGTATAAAATTTTCACTTTTTAAAGATTTTTCTATTATTATTTATTTTTCTCTTTTAAATCAAATCTATACCTAAAACATTATAATAAGAAATAAATATAAATAAGAAATTTTTGTCATTTTAAAAATGTACTATATTATGCCTTTGTAATGTTGCATGTGTCCATCTTTTTTATCACTTTTTATAAAATTTTGAAATTTTATTTAGTTTGTTATTTTGTTCGAGTGTGACCTATAAAACAACACTTTTAATACAGTGTTATTACCATGCTCCTTTAATTTTGCGTTTTGATCATTAACCCCTAAAAAGTAATGATATCAATACAAAAAACCCTTAACGGGTTAAAAGTTTGTGACGCAGCATTGTACTTTATGGCTATAAGAATTAGAAATACGGGTCTTAAAAATAATGATATCAAATTTTCAGTGACGCTTTGATATTAATTAAATTATACATAGATTTTCTTATTTGAATTTGCTTTTTCCTTTTATTTATATTTACAGTGTAAACGTTATTTTCAACATAAAATAATATATAGCATTTACTCATTGATACCTTTCCATTGACATCTCTTATACTATGAAAGCATGTGTTTTAAAAGAAATTATATGAAATTCCAGTAACGCAGTGGTGTTACATTAAGTGATTTGTTTTTAAATTTCTCTGCAATTATTTTGTTTTGCATATTAAAGTATATGTGCACATTGAAATATTGCTTTTAATTTTCAAATACGCTGTCAAATATATCACTTTCATTAAGCTTATATTATGTACTGAAATATATTTATTTCAATGAATTATTCTATCTTTTGCGTCACGCCATCCAAAACTGTAAGTAAAATATATGGAAATGTTTACTTTGTGTCATTTCATCCAAATAAATTGAAAATGCATGCAAATAGATATCGTGATGCAAAGAAAAAAACTGTGAAATTTTTTTCAGTGTTGGATGGCGTGACGCAAAAGATAGAATAATTCATTGAAATAAATATATTTCAGTACATAATATAAGCTTAATGAAAGTGATATATTTGACAGCGTATTTGAAAATTAAAAGCAATATTTCAATGTGCACATATACTTTAATATGCAAAACAAAATAATTGCAGAGAAATTTAAAAACAAATCACTTAATGTAACACCACTGCGTTACTGGAATTTCATATAATTTCTTTTAAAACACATGCTTTCATAGTATAAGAGATGTCAATGGAAAGGTATCAATGAGTAAATGCTATATATTATTTTATGTTGAAAATAACGTTTACACTGTAAATATAAATAAAAGGAAAAAGCAAATTCAAATAAGAAAATCTATGTATAATTTAATTAATATCAAAGCGTCACTGAAAATTTGATATCATTATTTTTAAGACCCGTATTTCTAATTCTTATAGCCATAAAGTACAATGCTGCGTCACAAACTTTTAACCCGTTAAGGGTTTTTTGTATTGATACAAATTACAAATAATTTGACAATTGGCATTTCGAAAAAATTTAATTTTAACATGTACATAACTTATTGTCCAATTTATTTTAAAACTTTGATGTTAATTATATCAAAATATTAAATAATTGTTATATTTTTTATTAAAATTATATAATAGATTGACCATTTCGGAATAATAATAGTAATAATAATAAAAGGGAGGACATATTAAAAATATGCAAATTTTCCAACTATTATAATTTATCGCAATCATAATAATGACCATTTTTCTCCCTTACTAATTTTCTAGAGTAATTTTGTCCAGTATGTAACTAAGATTAAATAGGAAGAAAACAACTCTTATAAAAAAAAGTAGTAGAAGTACGAGAAGTAGAGACCGGTACTAATAATACACTGGAATAAATTATAGATGTTGGCAACTGTGAGTTATGAGATGTTTCACTTCGCATCAATCTGTCATAAAATAATGTATCAGAAATAAGGAACTTTTTTACAGATAAGCCTAAAACTTTTTGCGTTTTTAAAAAGAATTCTATAATTTTCATTAGATAGTAAGAATATCCATACAAAACAGAATTAAAAAAAAAAAAAATCTCATTCATAATGTCATAATATAATTCAGATATTTAGAAAAACCACTAGTCTATCTAACGTTTCATCTGATTGGTTTCCTCAGCAGATATTATAAGATCACGCACGATTGGACCCTGGAGAGAGTTTGGAGGCCCGCCACCGTCTAGTGAAATCCCTACATCTGGCAACACTGCTTCGTACAGACACAGACAAGGAATATCGGAACTTTCTTAACGTACGTTTGTAACATAGGCGCCAAGTCCCCCGTTTTTCAAGGGAAAATTCAAATTAGGAAATTTTTTGCTATTTTCGGTAAAATTAATCGTCAAAAATATATATAACTTATTCCATTTAAAAATATTGGTGTCAATTCTGAACTAAATAGTTTAATTGTTGACAGCTCTGTTATAGGTAATAAAACAGGGTTCCCACGACCACGCCTTTTTTCAAGAACTCTTGCACCAGAATAAGTTTAAGATAAATTTATTCGTAAATATACAGTGTGCACTTAAGTGGAAATTTACTTTTAGATAATACTGGGGTAGGAATCCTTGAAAAAATCGCGCCGTGGAAACTCAGCGAATAGAAGAAAATTTTTCAGAATCTTAGAAAAATATGGATATCTGATTTTTCTTTTATTGCTGCATCAAAAATAAGCAACTATTTGAAAAAAAAAAAAAAAAATCCTGTATGACAACATAAATCTCAATAGAATATCTCGATTTAATAAGGAGATAGGAGTGCTAAACATGTAAAAAATGCAAAAAAACAAATTATTGTCAAAATCTGAATTGACATTACAGTAAACACAATTCAAATTGCAGTAGAACGCTTTTTCTGAAAATCTTTCCCACTCTAGCAGATTTTGAATAAGCATACATTGAATTATATAGGTTACCTAATTCAAGAAGAGGAATTTATTACTATTATTATTATTATTATTATTATAAATATATCATACTTGTCAACCTAACTCGGAAGATTGTTAGTTCCCGCCCTTTTTTGTAAACCACTTAATTTTTAGAGTAATTCTTTTCAAATATATTTACGATGACAACATAAATCTCAATAGAATATCTCGATTTAATAAGGAGATAGGAGTGCTAAACATGTAAAAAATGCAAAAAAACAAATTATTGTCAAAATCTGAATTGACATTACAGTAAACACAATTCAAATTGCAGTAGAACGCTTTTTCTGAAAATCTTTCCCACTCTAGCAGATTTTGAATAAGCATACATTGAATTATATAGGTTACCTAATTCAAGAAGAGGAATTTATTACTATTATTATTATTATTATTATTATAAATATATCATACTTGTCAACCTAACTCGGAAGATTGTTAGTTCCCGCCCTTTTTTGTAAACCACTTAATTTTTAGAGTAATTCTTTTCAAATATATTTACGATTAAATAAGATGAAAAGTACTCTAAAAAAAGACGGGTGTGAAAAAGTAGGCGGAAATGGGCGGGACTACCAATCCTCCGGTTTGGTTTGGCAGGTATGATATATATATACCGGATGCTTTAAAAATCAGCGAAAAAATAAAAAATATATATTATGCAAACAGTATTGAGCGTAGCACTATGCAGTTTCGCTGAAATAAACACAAAAAACATGAGATTTATTTTTTTCTTTTAAGTAAAAAAAGGTTTATTTAAAAATTAGTTTAAAAATTCTTCCAAAAGTGGGTGGCAATTTAATTGTAAGATTACTCTTTTACAGTGACGCAGTACTTTGAACTACGTAACGAAGGCTATAAATGATCAGTGTAACGGCCGTCTTTCCTTAGAATGACCGTTCCTTTGAAAATTCTGCAAACTTCAGTATTCACAATATGACGTCATTTTATGTGGCATATTTGTTTAAAATGTGAAATGATGATGTGAATACAACGTAATATATTAACGAAAAATACAACTAATATTTTTTCTTATATATCTAAAAAAAAAAAAAAAAAAAAAAAAATTCCCATTTATCTCTGCACATTTTAATGAAAACCGTACAGAACTACAGTCGGTACCTTTTGAATAATATATATACCGTACTTTCCGGCGTATAACGCGCAGCTCACATAAATGAGTTACGCACTAGAAAATTTAATTCACAAATTAAGATATATTTCTAAGAAACAAAAGCTCGTTAATAAATAGCTTTAAGTGTATATTTAAATTTCCGGTTTATAACCGATTAAACAAAACTGCGCGTAAAACGCCGGAAAGTAGATATATATTATTTTTTCCTGTGACTTTTGGATCACCCCGTATATAATTTATTAAATTTCTTCATCTTTCTTGAAAAAGAGGTTTTGTGAATCAGGTTTTAATTCACTTTTAATCATATTTCTACGCCATATTTATAGCCTTTGTATCCTACCGGTAATAATTATAAGTTCATTTTTATTTAATATTTTTTTACGTGTTAATTTGTATTTTGAATAAAAATAATATTTAAAAATGGGAGTAATTTCTCTTTAACGTGTAAACACTCTCAAATAATGTGTTTGAAAATAACAGATGCTGCTGAAATTTATTTGTGAGAATTT
Source organism: Salticus scenicus (assembly GCA_963930645.1). Lineage (NCBI taxonomy): Eukaryota > Metazoa > Arthropoda > Arachnida > Araneae > Salticidae > Salticus > Salticus scenicus. The sequence continues at coordinate 133,664,786 of OZ005656.1, read as the reverse complement.
ATGCGGTTTAAAGAAGAGGCTTACTTCATTTTAAATTAAAATAAACTTGTTATTTTTTTTTTTATTATTATTATTATTAAAATACAATGAAAATATATCATAATTTCATGATAGAAATAAACAGTTATAATCTATGTAATCAATAAGCTGTAAATATATGCATTCAAATATGATTAATAGTGATCTTAATCCTGATCAGGAAACCATCCCAATAGTGTAATAATAGAAATCATTTAAATTAGGTATATTCTTTCAAGAGATAATCTAACGCGATTTTTGACGCATAAATTGTTAGCACTCATAAACTCGTTCTCGAGAAATCTATATTTAAGTTTGAGCAAAAATGTATTATAGTAATGAGAAACGAGTGGGAGGAGTCCTCTTAAAACCTGTTAGAACCATGACGTTTATCAATTTTTAGATTCTATTTCAGCGAATTTTTAGACATTATATCTCGACTGAATATATCTCAAAGCAGAAATGGGCAACTGATTAATGAATCAAATAACACGTTTGTCTATGCTCTTTCGATTTCTGCTTATTTTGGTTTTCATTCATTATTTCAGTAAGGCGTGGTATTATCGATTCAGGGGTGGTTGTACCAATTATTAGCGAACTTCCAGAATCTATTACTTGCAAACGAGCTGCCGAGGACAACTGTTTTATGCGTAAAAAAAAACACATGTATATATGCTCTTTCGATTAATGATTGTTTGATATTTTTTTTTTTTTTTATGAGTACGGTGTAGAATGGTTTCCTGGTGAGTAGAAAATCGATGGCGGTAGCTTCTTTCAAAAACAGGAAATTCCAAACAAAAATTTTAATTTCTTTTGAATTAGAAAACCAATATGGTTTAATGTAACACTTTCGCGACCGCTGACGCAGATTCACGTAATTTGAAAATCTCTAACTTCAATAGTGGGCGTTTCTTTCGCAATTTCTATGTCATTATGCTTTGACTAGAAAGAGTATAATTATAATGTATATCCATTTTTAATAAAAATGTGAATACGGAAAATTTTGTTCTGAAATATTGTAACTGGGGAGAATAATGCCCACAGGCGGACCTTACTGTGAAAGAGACAAAAACATGCGGTCGCGAAAGTGTTAAAAAGCCGCTAGAATGCGTAAGTTTTTGAAAAAAAACTGATCACCTTCAGTTAGTACGGTGTTTCGACAATGCCGCTTTCACGTTTTTGGGTCAATTTGATTTTGCATTTTTCGAATGCTTCAGGGCTTGTATCTGACTATTAAATCAAGATAGTTAAAAAAAAAAAAATTGGTTCCATGTTACAGAATTTTTTTCTGTTTTTCCTTAATAAATGCTAATTTCTTTGTGCAGCTTCCACAGAAAATGTTGAAACTTGAGATATTCCTGGATTTAGACTTTTTATACACGCTAAGTATTTTAATTTATTTCGTAATAGTGTTAGGACATGTTTTTTTTTTTTTTTTTTTTTTTTTTTTTTCACACCGATGTTTTTCAAGAAAAACGATATATTTTTTTCCCTCCTAACTTCATCAGAAATATACATATTGTAGAAAAATACTTTTCAAATAAAATGGTGTAGAAAAAAAAAAAAAGTGGAACCTTACACTATTACGGAATAATTTACGATAACTGTCAGATCTACATTTTTCCTCCAAATGTCTGTCACCTCCTAAGTTACTACCTTACACCTTTACAACAGAGTTTTAACACATCATGTATATATTCATATGAGTTTTCAGCTGTTCCTTTTTTGAATACCACTATTAATTAAAAGCAATCTTCCAATTATTGAACCAAAGAAGAATATTGTTGACTTCCCAATTATTCCGATTTCCTCTATAATTGTTTTAGCATCCACCTTTATTTCACAATTTATCAATATTATCATTGTTTTATTTAACTTTAAATTATATATCTGTGAAATAAAATTCCGTTTTTTTTTTTTTTTTTGTTTTTTTTTTTTTTTTGTTTCGTAATATTTTATGCGTCATATTTTTAAAATATATTTTTACTTCTGAAATCAATTTTAAATTTAGTTATAATCTAAGAAAGTCAAAGTAATCTATTTAAAAAAGGATACTGAAATAAATATAGAGTGACATTTTTATTGTGTATAATGTTTATTTATTTATTTAGTATTTAACTAGTATTATTTTAGTATTATTTATTTATTTAGTATTGGCTTTGAAGCCAACATAGAATTTACGACTAAGATTCTTTTTATGAATTTCGATTTAGGATTAATTAAATTTATCATCTCGGATTACGAAAGTCTAACGAATTTATTTTAAATTCAAATTCTGCAACTTTTACTTTATTACAAATCAGAATAACATGCATATCAATTAAATGAGAATAAGTTTAATTCTACTTACCCCCTCTGCCAGTATTCCGAAGATTAACGACACACCACTAAATCACTAGACTATAATTCGACATTTGAAGAATCGTTTTATTTGACTTGAATAATTAATTACGAATTTTTATTCATATTTAAGAATGATTACTGGAACTATAATGAATACGATTAGAATATTTAATAGTTCTGATTGTATTTTAAAGTTCTGAGATACCTTGTACCTCGTCCGGATTCAAAAGGCGACTGAAACAAAACTGCTCAGCGCCGTTCCTAATCAGTTCAGATGTGCGCACCTTCTCCATTCCCCTCCTCCCCGACATCCTCCGGGGGGGGGGCTGAGCATAGCAGACTGGCGATTCGATTCACGGGTCTCTTGATTATTCTCGATGGCGTCTTCAGGGTAGCCACTCTAATAATTCCATCCTCACCCGGATGGACTTCCAGAAGGCGTGCTAACTTCCACTGAGCTGGCTGAATAGAAGGTTCCAACACCAGGACTAGCTGACCAGGTTGCAGATGTGTATTACCACTCTTCCATTTTTCTCTTGACTGGACTGAAGTCAAATAAGACTTTGCCCAGGTGCTCCAAAAGGACTTTTTGATCTGCTGAAGGAGTTTCCATCTGGAAGAAAAACTGGTACAAAATGGATTAGTTTGGTTAAAAGATTGTTCAGGAAGCTGGAGAAGCGGAGCCCCAATTAAGAAGTGTCCTGGTGTAAGTACTAAGAAATTATTAGGCTCGGTGGAAAGTGGGACTAAGGGTCGTGAATTTAAACAAGACTCAATAGTTGTGAGAATCGTAGCACACTCCTCAAACGATAGGCAACTGCCTTTACACGCTTTAATTAAATGGCGTTTGGCTAATTTAACCGAAGATTCCCATAGGCCGCCAAAGTTAGGCCCGTAAGGTGGCATAAAATGCCAATGAATTTGTCTATTTGCGACAAAGTCTTGAATAGTGTTGCTGGTTGAAAGCTTTACTAGCCCTTTTAAATGGGCATTGGCACCCACAAAATTGCGTCCGTTATCGGAGTAAATGTCAGTAGGATAGCCTCGACGCCCGATGAATCGTTGTAGGGTATATAAAAAAATTTCTGTCGATAACCTAGTGACCAATTCGAGATGAATTGCTTTGGTACACATGCAAACAAAAAGACATATATAAGATTTAAATTTGGTACCCTTCCGTTTATGGTCACACTTAATTTCTATAGGACCTACATAATCAATTCCGACATGTTGAAATGGTCCACAAGGGTTGACTCTTGCACTGGGTAAGTCACCCATCATTTGTTGAATTGGGGTCGGTTGGACTTTGGCACAAGTGACACATTTACGAAGCTCTTTTTTCACAGTGGATCTACCATCAGGAATCCAGTAAGACTGGCAAATGGAGATTTAATACTAGGTCGACACCTCCATGAAGACTATACGTGTGAAAATGTCTTATTAATGTCGATGTAAAAGGGTGATTTTTAGGTATGAGTATTGGATGTTTAGTATCATAGGGCAGAGTGATGTTTTTGTCAATTCTACCTCCCACTCTTAATAGATTTTCGGAATCAATAAACACATTGAGGGTTTTCAATTTACTGTTGTTTGCAACGGGTTTGCCACGCTGCAAAAGGGCGATTTCTGAAGCAAAGGACTTTTGTTGTACACATTTAATCACAAGGTTTTTAGCCTCTGAAATTTCTTGTACTGAGACTGGTCCTTTCAATTTTGTAGCATTTCTACTGTTATAAATAAACCTCTTCATAAATGCAATTACACGAAAAAGTTTATTACTTGATGAAAATTTTGAAACCAAATCCTCTATAACGAATTCATGCATTGGAGTTGACTCTATTAGTCCAGGAATTCCCACAACTATACATGGGACTGAGGTAGCAATCTTAGACTCGTGATCTGAGACCGGGATCTTTGACCAATCAGGTCCAGACCACCACAAGTTAAAGTGGTTTAATTTGTCGGGTAACAGCCCACGGGTTGCACAGTCTGCTGGGTTATGTTTGCTTGGTAAGTGATGCCATGATGTTGGGTCTGTGAGAGCTCTAATTTTGTTTACTCGGTGTAGGACATATGTGTTGCCCTTTAAGGGTGGATTTAAGATCCAACTACGGGCGATTGTTGAGTCTGTCCATAGGAGAATTTCCTCAACCTGATAATCCAGCGAGCTCTGGACGACTGACAAAAGTTCCGATAGTAATACAGCCGCGCATAGCTCCAACCTAGGCAAGGTAATGGGTTTTAAAGGGGCTACACGGGTTTTAGCTGCAATCAATTTTAAAGATGAGTTCTGACTTGGGCGTATATAAATTACGGCAGCATATGCCTTTGTTGACGCATCACAAAATCCCAGAATCTGGTAAATAGGTTCGGATTTCAGGTCTAAAAATCTGGGTACTGACATGGCCTTAAAGGAAACAATTTTTTCATAAAATTCGTTCCACCTGTTTTGAATGTCTGGTGGTAAAGGATCATCCCAACCAAGTTTTAGCTTCCAAACATCTTGGAGAAGCAATTTTAAAAGAATAGTGGCAGGGGATAACAGACCCAAAGTGTCGAAGATGCGTGCAATTACGGACAATAATTGTCTTTTGGTTTTGACGTTTTCTTCTGTGTTGACGCCAACCTGCAGTGTATCCGATGTTAAATTCCAGTTTAGTCCTAAAATACGTTGGGATTGATCGGGGTTTAAGGATAATTCCTGATTTGTTGATTTTAAAGCCTCTGGGACCTGAACTAGAGCTTCCACATAATTTGAAGCCCATTTTCGCAGCTTGAAACCCCCAGCTTTAAACAAAGCTTGAAGGTATGTGACCAAAGATTGAGCGGCTTCGATTGTTTCAGCCCCTCCAAGGAAATCGTCCATATACAGGTTGTTGCGGGCGGCCTGCACAGCTACGGGAAAATTGGGTTCTTCATCGTTTAATAGCTGTAATATGGTACGCAGGGCTAAAAATGGAGCACAGGCTGTGCCATAAGTAACAGTGTTCAATTTATACACTCTGAGTGGATCTGAAACATTGGCCCTCCAAAATATTCTTTGAAAGTCTGTATCAGGCTCTGCGACTAGAATTTGCCGAAACATTTTTTCGATATCACTCGAGAGGGCGACTTTATTTAAACGAAATCTAATTAGATTGCTAAAAATGCTGGATTGGAGTTTGGGCCCTTTATGCAAGTTAGAGTTCAGGGATTTGCCATTTGTAGTTACGGCCGACGCATTGAACACTACCCGTAGTTTCGTAGTGCTACTATTTTCATTTATAACTCCATGATGGGGCATATAATAATTGGGTTGGCGATTAAGTTCTTCAGCCCTTAGTAAAGTCATATGACCTAAGTCAGAGTATTCACACATAAACTTACAGTATTCCCGTTTAAGATTAGGGTTCTGAATAAATCGATTTTCAAGCCGTTTAAACAATTTTAGTGCTCAGTTGGCACTTTCACCTAAATCTATCTCATCATGGAGGGGTAATTTCATCACATAGCGACCTTCGGGGTTGCGCTTGGTGGAAGATTTATATAGTTCCTCTGCCGGATCGGCTTCGGTTTCACTCTTAGAAGATATTTTTGGGTGATTGTCAAAAAAATCGTTCAAGTTAAGGCAGTGTAACGAGGAGCTATATGTTGATTCTGGTTCCATTCCATCCCTTGAGAGGGGGCCACTGAGTAAGTACCCAAGTGAACTGGGAATGGCAGATGGTTCTCCTGGCCTTCCATGTACTGGTTTGCCACAAATTAGTGACGCAAAAATATCTGCGCCTAATGATACTTCGATTGGTTGTTGCTTGAAGAAATTCATATCGGCTAACTGAAGATTTTTTGTATGTGGCCAAGACGTCGTTTGCACTCGGAAATTTGGCAGAGGGGTAGTAACCCTATTTACTACTAGCGCTTTCAAGTTCCTATACTCGTTAGCGAAATATGGCGAGAATGAGAATTCCGTAAAATTTAAAACAGTTTCTGCGGAAAGACCGTTTATGCCTACAAGTCGATGAGAAGTGCCAAACAAAGGCAAATTTAGCTTCTCAACGCACTCTTTTGTTATAAGACTATTTTGTGAGGCACTATCAACTAACGCCCGACATTGAATAATTTTGCCGTTAGGTGACCTAACCTTTATAAGGGCAGTAGCCAATAACACCTTTTGGTTACTAAAATTTGCATTAGATTGTGAACTATTGGCCACCGACGTAGTAACAAGGCCGCCTCCCTGATCTGCAGAATTCTGTGTATAAATGTGCAGAAGAGTGTGATGTGAACCTGCACATACTTTACATTTAATATTAATTCTACATTGACGCACTTGATGATTAGTTCGCAAACAATTTTCACACAGTGATTTTGATTTAACTAAGTCCCATCGCTCCTGAACACTAATTCGATTGAATTTGGGACATTTAAACAAATGATGTACTTGAGAACAGGCGACGCATTTATTTTCTTTGACTAGTATTGAATTATTGACACAAGATTTTTTTACACTACTACCTTCTACTGGCTTCTTAAACATTCCTGGTTTATTTTCAAGCTTTGTTTGACTCGACGCCTCCCTTTCAATGAATGTACGAAACGAATTTAAATCGGGAATAGTTTGCGTATTCTCTAGACTGAGCTCCCACCTATGCCTAACGGATGAATCCAATTTTGAAATCATGAAATTTATAAGAATAAGATCGCTAAGAGGATTAGATTCCAATCCGAGGGTCGATAAATTTCGCACCGCTTCGTTACAAGTATCTATTAAATTGAAAAACGATTTAGGATCATCCGCTTTGTTTACCTTTACTGAAAAGATTTTATTTATTTGAGTTATAGCTAATTGACGTTTATTTTCGTAGCGCTGAGTAAGAATTTCCCAACAGTGTTTAAGATTTTCCGATTGTAACGAAAATCCTCGAATAAGTTTTGATGCACTACCTCTTACACACGATTGGAGGTATTGTAGCTTTTCAACCTCACTAAGGCTGTCATTATCCAGAATAGATGATTTAAATAAATTTTTAAATGACAACCAAGATTCATTATCCCCGTAAAAATAAGGAATTTCAAGTTTAGGGAGACTAATATGCGAATTAACAGAAGTCCCGGGTTTGGTACGTGCATCATTATTTACATTTGGAGTATTTGATTGCGATATACCCTCTAATACAACGGATAATTCTAACAGAATGTCCCTATTCTTTAACACCTCTTCAGAGTTTTCATCGTTTTCCTCTTCGGAAAAATTTGTAACTATTTCCTCGAATTTAACCTCCAGTGCATTTACCTTATCTTTTAAGATTTTTAATCTGGCTTGATCGCCTTTATCACAATCATTGACTTTCGATTTTATAAATTCTATCTCTTGAATTACATTTTCAAATTTTATCACTCCATTAGATTTTGGGAACAACGCACTCTGTTCGGCGTCATTCGCCCTTGTTTTTCCCTTTCTACCCATCTTATGAGCAAACTAATTACAAACAATTAAATTTAAATATGAATTAATCGATTGAATTAAATTATTATTCTGCAGATCAGGAAGTAAAACAAAACAAAAATATAAGAACAAATGAAAAGAAACAACACATAATAGAATAGTTTTTTTTTTTTTTTTTTTTTTTTTTTTTTTACTGAAATAAATAAACTAATAAAATATTAAATGCACCCTTTTCATTCTCGTACACTCATTTATTCAACAATTATTTAACATGAATAGAATGGCAATTCCTTAAATTCCCTAACCGAAATTGTTCCGGTTTGAAAACCAAACTATTTTGAATTACGTTTTCTCTAAACCATACTTGCCAACATACTAATTAATATTCCGTAGTATTGTTAGCCCCGCCTTCTTTTTCACACCAATATCTTTTTAGAGTATTTTGCTTTTTATTTAATCGTAATTGCATTTCGAGAATATTACTTTAAAAGTTTTCTGGTATATAAAAAAGGGCGGAACTAACAACACTACGGAATATTAATTAGGATGTTGGCAAGTATGCTCTAAACCAAACTTTTACGTAAGCATGAAAGCGAAACTTCTTTGAATTACGTTTTATATCAAAACAATTTAACCTTGTATTAATGATTTATTTCAACAAATTAATTTTAATTTACTTTAAAGTTCTTATACAGATAATTTAATCCTACGTAAACAAAAGAATTTTTTCAATTTACAAATATATATATATATATATTTTTAATTTAACGAATTACGATTAATTATCTAATTAATAGGTAATTAAACCTCCGTGAATCGACGGACCACTATGGCTTTGAAGCCAACATAGAATTTACGACTAAGATTCTTTTTATGAATTTCGATTTAGGATTAATTAAATTTATCATCTCGGATTACGAAAGTCTAACGAATTTATTTTAAATTCAAATTCTGCAACTTTTACTTTATTACAAATCAGAATAACATGCATATCAATTAAATGAGAATAAGTTTAATTCTACTTACCCCCTCTGCCAGTATTCCGAAGATTAACGACACACCACTAAATCACTAGACTATAATTCGACATTTGAAGAATCGTTTTATTTGACTTGAATAATTAATTACGAATTTTTATTCATATTTAAGAATGATTACTGGAAGTATAATGAATACGATTAGAATATTTAATAGTTCTGATTTTATTTTAAAGTTCTGAGATACCTTGTACCTCGTCCGGATTCGAAAGGCGACTGAAACAAAACTGCTCAGCGCCGTTCCTAATCATTTCAGATGTGCGCACCTTCTCCATTCCCCTCCTCCCCGACAAGTATTATTAGTATTTATTTAGTAATTATTTAGCATTTAGTATCATATATTCACTTATATGTTTATTATGTGTATTCAGTTTTAAAAGAATATTTTTCAACTGATTGCTTTGCAATTGCATGAGAATGTTTTCTACTTTTGTAGCATTAAATCTTTTCAAAAGACTTTTGTTCTTCCGTATACATTATGAAAATAGACTGAAAATATTCGATGGAAATAAATTTAAAAAGTTCGGATACAGAACCTTTTTATTTTCGATCGTCAATAGTCAGGATCCCCCCCCCCCCTCCATCGAAATACACGAGGCGGGGCTACCTGTTTTACGTACTTAATCAGTAATTCTGACATCGACTACTTTGAATTTTAGGTGCCAAAACCCGTCTGCAATATCTCCCGTCTGTAATATTAAGTGTCAATTCTTTTAAATATAATCACTTTTGTTTGAATCATTTACAAATTCTATTTTTGAAGAATTACGTATCTGTATAAATTTATAAAATTTATTTATTTATACTTTGTTATGACGATTACATTGCTCGGCATAAAAATTGCCCTAATTCTTGCAAATTCTCCCTATTTTTATCACCTTTCGGTTATTTTATGGCTATAAATTTGATTTTTAAGGGGGCGGAGATTTTTTTAACATATTCGTGACCGCATGTTTCTGTATTACTGACAGTAAGGTTCGCCTGTGGGCGTTATTCTCCCAAGTTACAATATTTCACAACAAAATTATCTATATTTAGATTCGTATTACAAATGGATATACATTATGATTATACTCTTTCTAATCAAAGTATTTATATCCATTGTAAATTGATTGTGCAAATATGAAAATTGTGTACATTTTTAATTAATAAATGACATACAAATTGCAAAAGAAACGCCCACTGGCGGAGTTATAGATATATCAACGGTCGCAAAACTGTTAACTGTTAAATATCCTCTGAGGGGCTACAGAGTTAGAAAATTCTAAAAACATGAACATTTGCGGTAAGGGGAAAATGTATTTGCCACTGAATGTACGTATTACGTTTCTTATATTTTTTAATCTATTATAAATGTCATTTGTTAAACATTATAATTTTTTGTTTTTATGTATTAAATTAATTCTTTTTCATTCTCCAAACCAAATTCATGGTTATAAAATTACCGAACAGTGATAAAAATAAAGGAAAAGGGGGGGGGGGGGGGGGCTACAAAACGGTGGGTGACTGGGCACAAAATGAGTGTCACATTCGGATTCAGGAGGTCATTTTACATAATCAGCAAGAATGGTATCAGAAATCGATTTTCTTTTCTTTTCTTTTTTCTTTTTTTTTCCAGAGCAGTGTTCTTATTTTTATTATTAAACATTTTCGATTATTTTTATTATGATGTTTTATTTTTTATAGGAAACATTTCTGATCGTCAATAATAAGTTTTTTTAAATGAAACATTTATCATAATTAATAATCTGAGCTTTATTTATTTATCTATTTTTTATTTCAATTCTATGACCTTATTCTTTTTTTTTTTTTTTATAATTTCAGATAATTTCCAGAAACTCTTATCCCTATAAGTACTAAAGAAAAAGTATAAAAATTATATATATTTTTTTTCGCACTGCTATGATTCCAGCAATTAAATTATGTAGTTCAAATAGAGTGTTAGCATCGAAAAAAAAAAAAAAAAATGTATTTGCATTTTAATATGTAAATGATCCCTAATCCAAAATGTAGGGTAGTTTCCTAAACATATACTTAATTTCTCGTTGAGTAATATGCATTAGGTTTTTCTGTGTCAATTAAAACCAAATAACATCGGGTGTTGCGTTTTCTCTCCCAGACTGTATATATAAGCATTAAAGAAAGAAAGAAAGAAAAAGAAAGAAAGAAAAAGAAAGAAAGAAAGAAAGAAATACGAACTTCAGTTAGAATTTATTAGTTGTTACCATTAAAATAATATAGGTTCAGAAACACCAAACTTTAGACAGTGGTCGTACTCTCCGCCCTTTTTTCAGGACACTATCAGAGATAAGAAATTTCCGACTTTTTTGCCACCAAAAATTTCATGCAAAAATGCATATGGTATATTTATATTAATGTGTCATGATTAGCTATATAGGTTAGAGCTTATTTTATAAAAATAGTGGTAGCAATGAATTTCAATATTTCTTATTATTGAGAGTGTCCTGAAAAAAGGGTGGAGAGTACGACCCCTGTTTAGCATATAATTAACGGAACTACCAAATTTTAGCGTTATGTATAATAGATTCTGCACATGCTACGTTCACTATCTTACACTTAGAACAGTATTACAAATGCATGCACGGTTGTATTTGAAAAATAATGTGTCAAAACACAATTTTCAAAAGTATTCATGTATTAAAAAAACCAAATTTAGGGATAGCCAAGTTGCTGTAAAAAGTAAAAATGACAACGTCTTCGCATGATTAATGCAGGACTGCCAACCATCTCATTAATAAGCGTAGACTTGTTAACGCCCCTTGAAAATACGCCCCTTTTCCCACATCACTTTATATTTAGAGCAATTCTCTCCATATAGTGTTACGATTAAATAAAAATGAAATTACTCTAAAAAATTACTGGTGTACAAAAAAAGGCGGTGACTAAAAGTACTACGCTTCATAATGAGATGGTTGGCAAGCATGTTAATGAGTGCCAAGAGTCCATTGATGACCCCACACCTCAGCGACCAGATGTTAATAGCAGGGGCTTGTGATGGCTTAACAAAAAAAAAAAAAAAAAAAAAAAAAAAAGACGTTACATACTAAGAACATAAATTTTGAGCTCGAACAAAAAAGAGGAACAGCTAACAAATAATTAACAGTAAACATCACAAACATAAATCAAAATTAGAGAGAGGTTAAGTATAGCATTACGAAAGCCTTAAAAAGAATAAAAGTGAGATTGAGCAGGGGTCGTATCCTCCGCACGTTATTCAGAACACTTTCTCAGGTATGAAATTTTTTTTTAGTACGATAGGACTATTTTTTTTCTTTTCAATCAGGCATTTTCCATCTTTACTAATTTACAGTACTCCACTTCGAAATCACCTACAATGTTTTGCACTAGATATTTATAGTCATAATTTGAACTAAGACATTTTTAGTGGTGGGAGCATGATTTTAAATGCATGCTATTTCGCCAAGTATTTTTGAATAGCAAAGTTGTAATTGCTGTTTTTAAAATACCATTGTAAATTCGCTTTTTGATTTTAACCTTGCTTACGATTTTCGAGATTTTAATTTTCCAGTGAGAGTGATTAAATGTAGTAGTATTTTCTACATCTAGAAGTTTGTGGAATTCATACCGAAACAAATTTTCATAAATAATTTAACGATACATTTCTTTACTCATATTATATTATTTGAATAAAAAACATACTACCACTTCCACTATTTTTATGCAGTAACCTCTACCCTGTATATTCATGGCACATTATAATAAATTTATCCCGAAGTATTTCTGTATAAAATTAGTTGTGGCAAAAAGGCGGAAATTTCTTATTTATAGAAAGTGTCCTGAAACATGGGCGGAGAGTACGACCTTTGGTTTAAATCATATTTGCCAACGTCCTAATTAATATTCCGTATTGTTGTTAGTCTCGCCCTTTTTCTAAAACCGAGAAATTTATAGAGTAATATTCTCCAAACTTAATTTCGATTAAATAAGATGAAAAATATTCTAAAAATATGCTGGTTATCAAAAGAAGGCGGAGCTAATGACACTATGGAATATTAATTAGGATGTTGACAAATATGGTTTAAGTACAGCGTTACGAACAAGTGCATTAATTTTCTTACTATTATTATTATTATTATTATTATTATTATTGGAAATTTCTTTTTTTTTTTTTTTTTTTTTGAAGATTTTTTTTTTTTCTTTAGTAAACATTAAGAGGACAAGAAAATACAGCAAAATACTATAGAAGATAAGTTAAAATAACACTGACGTTTGGATGTCGTCTATTACATAGATCTGTGTGGTCATACACTTCAAGGGTGTTTAAAGCTTGGTTTTCATAGATTCCAGTTGGTTGTGAAAATCAATATTAAAGTGTTGTATAAAATTTTCAAGACGCGCGTAGATGATTCTTATATACAATTGATAATTATGGATGTAATAAAGTATATTGTAGATTTGCCGAATCGTTGAATTTTTGCTTTTAATAAGCATATTGATAATCGTTTTGGACGTAAATGATCATACGGAAGAACCATAAGTTAGGAGACGAAGGTGGGAGGAATAAGGAGCATTTTATTACTAACAGATAAATCACTTTTCCGACCAATTAGGGGGAATAATTGACTTCTAGCTTTTCGGAATTTGTTATACGACTTTAGAATGTGTACTTGAAATGTAAGTATCTGATCCAGAATAATCCCTAAATATCTACAGTGGTTGGACCATGGAATTAAGAGGTTGTTGAGTTTAATTTGATATTTGTCCCTATTAAAATGGCTCATAGTCGAAAAAAGAACGGCCTCCGTTTTAGTATAATTAATGGCAATTCTCTATTTTTGGAACCATGAGGTTAAAATTTTAAGGTGTTTGGAGATTGCAACAATGGCATATTTCTTATTACTGTGTGCCGAAAAAATGCAGGTATCATCTGCGTAGATTGTCAAATTAGTCTGGGGGTAAAGGGGGCATGTCAAAATGTTAAAAATTTTGGAAAAAATTTGAATCTCTGAGGGAGACCATATGAGGCAAAGTGATTACTAGAAAGCTTATCTTTAACTTTGACATGAAAATTGCTATCATGTAGATAGAAGAAAATAAGTTTTATAAGGGGGAAGGAGATTGTAATTAATTAAAAGATAAGAACGTTAACCCAGGCCTTGGTAAACGCTTTTTTATTATCGAGGAAGATGGCAGCTGTAATTTTCTTCTCAATTTTGTTGGTAATGATGTGCTCGACGAGGCGGTAGACGTGATGGGTGGCCGAAAGATTATTCCAGAAACCGAATAGCTCTGGCTTTGTTATATTATTATCCTCAAGAAATTCATCAATTTATCGACCAAAAAAGACCTCGGAAAGTTTACTAAGTGAATTTAGAAGAGAGTAGCTGGAAGCCTTTTCGGGAGGTTTGTTAACTTTAAGTTTAGGGGCAATAACAGCCGTCTTCCATGCATGCGGATAATAACATAAATTAAACAGATTATTAATTAATTAGGTTATTTTCGGAATAAAGGATCGTGGAATATTCTTGAGTGCTTCGTTACTGATTGTGCTGATGCCAGGGTATTTTTTTTATTTTAAAGAAAGATTTCATTAACGAAATCAGCTTCGGTAAGCATGGAGGGTGGGGAAACGTTATCAAAACTCAAGATGTCTATTCCTACTTCAAAGAATCTTCACCCGCTGCCTCAGAGGCGCTAGTGCTACTACTAGCTTTCCAGCGTTTTCGGCCGTTGGTTCATTCTAAATGCGAAGCTGTTGAGGCTTCATGGGCTGCCTAGTTGTTTGACAACTTTACGCCCGGAAGATGCATATTTGGCGAAATCTATATCAGGAGCCATTATGTAAAAAATAAATGCCTAAAAAATAATTTTGAGACCAAGAGCATGAAAAAGTGAGAAACGCGTCTCATACTTGAAGTGTTGTCAGAACTCAATTTGTATATTTCTAATCAGAGAATCCTCACCCGCTGCCTCGAAGGCGCGCGTGCTATTACTGGACTGAAATACACTCTAGTATTTAAGCCATACGTTCTATCTTTTCGTTTGAAAAATTATATGACAAAAGACTTTGATTCACATAACGGTGTAAAATACAATAATTTATTTTTTCCTCTCATATAGACAACGAATATCGTAACTTTCTAAACGTACGTCTATAGGTGTTAGAAGAGCTCTTGAAAGCACAAAAAACAGGAGAAACCCTCTCCTGTCTCCAATTCTACGCACTTTACTGAGAATAGAAGGAAATTTTTCAGAATCTAAGAAAAATATGGATATATGAAATTTCTATTATTGTTGCATCAAAAATAAGCAACTATTTGAAAAAAAAAAAAAAAAAAAAAAAAAATCCTATATGTTAACATAAATCCCAATATCTCTATTTAATAAGGAGATACAAGTACTGAAGATGTAAAAAATGCAAAAAAACAAAACAAATTACTGTCAAAATCTGAGTTGACATTACAGTGAACACTATTCAAACTACAGTAGAACGCTTTTTCTGATAATCTTACCCACACTAGCAGATTTTGAATAAGCTTACATTGAACCATATAGGTTACCTAATTCAAGAAGAGGAATTTATTATTATTATTATTAATATATCATACTTGTCAACCTAACCCGGAAGATTGTTAGTTCCCGCCCTTTTTTGTAAACCACTTAATTTTTAGAGTAATTCTCTTCAAATATATTTACGATTAAATAAGATGAAAAGTACTGTAACGAAAGACTGGTGTGAAAAAATAGGCGGAAAGGGGCGGGATTAACAATCTTCCGGGTTAGGTTGACAGTTATGATATAAAAATACCGGATGATTTAAGAGTCAGCTAAAAATAAAAAAAAATATATTATGCAAACAGTATTGAACGTAGCACTATGCAGTTTCGCTGAAATGAACACAGAAAACGTGCGAATTTTTTTTTTTTTTTTTTTAAGGTAAAAAAAAAAAAAAAAAAAAAAAAAAAAAATTAAAAATTAGTTTAAAACTTTTTCCTTAGGAGGTGCTTTAATTGTAAAATTACTCTTTTACAGTGACGCCTTGGAAATATGTAACGAGGACTATAAATGCTCAATGTAACGGCCGTCTTTCATTAGAATGTCTGTCAGATGTTGCGCCATTCAAAATTCTACAAGCTTCAGTATTCTCTATTTGACGTTATTTTGTATGCATATTTGTTTCAAATGTGAGAGGATACTGCAAATACAACGTGATATATTAACAAAAAATGCAATTAATTTTTTTTTCTTTTATATACTTAAAAAAAAAAATAAAAAAATTCTGCACATTTTCATGAAAACCGCATAGAGCTACAGCCTCTTTGAATAATATATATATATATTGTTTTTTGCTGTGACTTTTGGATCACCCCGTATATAATTTATTGAAGTTCTTCGTCTTTCTTGATAAAGAGGTTTCGTGAATCATCTACTCTCCTCAGGTTTTAATTCACTTTTAAGCATATTTCTACGCCATATTTATATCCTTTTTATCAGATAGGTAATAATAATAAGTTCATTTGTATTTAATAATTTTTTATGTGTTGCTTTGCATTTTGAAAAAAAAAATATATATTTAGTGATATTTAAAAATGGCAGCGGTTTCTCTTTTACGTGTAAACACTCTCAAATAACGTGTTCGGAAATTGCAGATGCTTCTGAAATTGGTTTGTGAGAATTTATGCAGTTTAAAGAATAGGCTTACTTCATTTTAAATTAAAATAAACTTGTTATATTTTAAATTAAAATACAATGAATATATGTCATAATTTTATGATAGAAATAAACAGTTATAATCTATGTAATCTATACATTGTAAATATTAGCTTTTAAATATGATCAATAGTGATCTTAATCCTGATCAGGAAACCATCCCAATAGTATAATAATAGAAATCAATTAAATTATATTCTTTCGAGGGATAATCTAACGCGATTTTTGACGCATAAATTGTTAGCACTCATAAGCCCGTTCTCGAGAAATTTATATTTAAGTTTGAGCAAAAATGTAGTTAAGTGAAAGGAGTGGGAGGAGTCCCGTTAAAGGGCGTATCAGACTCGACGACTTTACAGGCGCTTTTAGAGCCAACCACTGATTAGCGCCGATTTTTCGGAAAAAATTGTCTCTACTCCCAGTGTGATAGCGCAGACCGAAGTTGCCCAACTTTTTCAGAGCTGCCTTTATAAAATTGTCCGTATACTCAATTTCTTCTCGGATTCGTCCAATCAGGATGCGCTATTTTGATACGTCATATTTCCAAGATGGCGGAACACGCGAATCGCTTCAAGTGGAGATTTGAAGAAGAAATATTATCGTTAAGCACGTTTATTTTACCGTTAAATGATAAGAATTTTCAATTAATCGTTTTTATTTTCGTATGGCGTTATGACAATAGTTGTAACAAAGATCAAAATAGAAATAATAATGCGATATTTTACACAAATGAAAGGTAATTTTAACGCTAATCATTGCGTATTTTATTCGCGCCAAGAAAAGTGATAAGCGTCAGAAGTTAGTCTTCTTTCATCCAACTTTTCACCCGACTATTGTAACTTCTACGGTGCTTTCGTCGAGGAAAAATCGGCTCAAAAATTGGTTGTTTCTAAAGTTGCTGAATCTGATACGCCCTTAAAACATGTTAGAACCACGACTTTTACCAATTTTTAGATTCCAGTCAGCGCTCAGTGTCAAAATCTAAACAGAGAATCCTCATCCGCTGCCTCGAAGGCGCGTGTGCTGTTACTGGATCGAAGTACAATTTAGTAATTAGGCCATACATTCAAGATGTTGGTTTGAAAAATAATATTACAAAAGACTTTAATTTATTTAACGGTGTAAAATACAATAATCTGTTTTTCTTCTCGTATAGACAACGAATATCGGAACTTTCTAAACGTAGGTTTATAGGTGTTAGAAGAGCTCTTGAAAGCACAAAGAACAGAAGAAACCCTCTCCTGTCTCCAATACTACGCACTTTACTGAAAATAGAAGGAAATTTTTCAGATTCTTAAAAAAATATGGATATATGAATTTTCTACTATTGTTGCATCAAAAATAAGCAACTATTTGAAAAAAAAAAAAAAAAAAAAAAAATCCTGTATGATAACATAAATCTCAATATCTCTATTTAATAAGGAGACACAAGTACTGAAAATGTTGAAAATGCAAAAAAAAAAAAAAATTATTGTCAAAATCTGAGTTGAGATTACAGTAAACACTATTCAAACTACAGTAGAACGCTTTTTCTGATAATCTTACCCACCCTAGCAGATTTTGAATAAGCTTACATTGAACCATATAGGTTACCTAATTCAAGAAGAGGAATTTATTATTATTATTATTAATATATCATACTTGTCAACCTAACCCGGAAGATTGTTAGTTCCCGCCCTTTTTTGTAAACCACTTAATTTTTAGAGTAATTCTCTTCAAATATATTTACGATTAAGTAAGATGAAAAGTACTGTAAAGAAAGACTGGTGTGAAAAAATAGGCGGAAAGGGGCGGGACTAACAATCTTCCGGGTTAGGTTGACAGTTATGATATAAAAATACCGGATGATTTAAAAGTCAGCTAAAAATTAAAAAAATATATATTATGCAAACAGTATTGGACGTAGCACTATGCAGTTTCGCTGAAATGAACACAAAAAACGTGGGATTTTTTTTTTTTTTTTTTTTTTTAAGGAAAAAAAAAAAAAAATTAAAAATTAGTTTAAAATTTCTTCCTCAGGTGGTGCTTTATTTGTAAAATTACTCTTTTACAGTGACGCCCTGGAACTGTGTAACGAGGACTATAAATGCTCAATGTAACGGCCGTCTTTCATTAGAATGACTGTCAGACGTTGCGCCATTGAAAATTCTACAAGCTTCAGTATTCACAATATGACGTCATTTTGCAAGCGTATTTGTTTAAAATGTGAGAGGATGCTGTGAATACAACGTGATATATTAACGAAAAATTCAATTAATATATATATATATATATAACATTTTTTTCCCGCACATTTTCATGAAAACCGCATAGAGCTACAGCCTCTTTGAATAATATATATATATATATATATATAGTCTTTTACTGTGACTTTTGGATAACCCCGTATATAATTTATTGAAGTTCTTCATCTCATCTTTCTTGATAAAGAGGTTTCGTGAATCAAGTTTTAATTCTCTTTTAATCATATTTGTACGCCATATTTGTATCTTTTTTATCATATAGTTATTAATAATAGGTTCATTTGTATTTAATAATTTTTTATGTGTTAATTTGCATTTTGAAAGAAAAAAAAAAAAAAAAAAAAAATTAGTACATTTAAAAATGGCAGCGTTTCTCTTTTACGTGTTAACACTCTCAAATAATATGTTCGAAAATTTCACATGCATCTGAAATTGGTTTGTGAGAATTTATGCAGTTTAAAGAATAGGCTTACTTCATTTTAAATTAAAATAAACTTGTTATATTTTTAATTAAAATACAATGAATATATGTCATGATTTTATGATAGAAATAAACAGTTATAATCTATGGAATCTATACATTGTAAATATATGCATTTAAATATGATCAATAGTGATCTTAATCCTGATCGGGGAACCATCCCAATAGTATAATAATAGAAATCAATTAAATTATATTCTTTCGAGAGATAATCTAACGCAATTTTTGACGTATAAATTGTTAGCACTCATAAGCCCGTTCTCGAGAAATCTATATTTAAGTTTGAGCAAAAATGTAGTGAAGTGAAAGGAGTGGGAGGAGTCCCGTTAAAACATGTTAGAACCACGACATTTATCAATTTTTAGATTCTATTTTGCGAATTTTTAGACGTTATATCTCTAAACAGAAATGTGCAACTGATTAATAAATCAGAGAACACGTTTACCTATGCTCTTTCGATTTCTGCTTGTTTTGGATTTCATTCATTATTTCAGTAAGGCGCGGTATTATCAATTAAGGCGTGGTTGTACTGAATATTAGCGAACTTCTAGAATTTATAACTCGAAAACGAGCTGATGAGATAAACTGTTTTATGCGTCAAAAAACACATTTATATATGCTCTTTCTATCAATGGTTGTTTGGATTTTTTTTTTTTTTTTTTTTTTTTTTTTTTAATATAAGTACAGTGTGGGATAGTTTCCCAGTGAGTAGAAAACTGATGGGCGGAGCTTCCGTAGAAAAACAGGAAATTGCAATCAAATATTTTAATTTCTTTTGAATTAGAAAATAAATGTGGTATAATGTAAGCTTCTTAACACTTTCGCGTCAGCTGACGTAGATTCACACCTTTTGAAAATCACTAAATCCACCAGTGGGCGTTTCTTTCGCAATTTATATGTTATTTATTTCATAAAAATGTACTCAATATTCATATTTATACTATCATTATACTATGAATATAAATGCTTTGATTAGCAAGAGTAACCCTATAATGTTTTTCCATTTTTAATGTAAATGTGAATACGGAAAATTTTATTCTGAAATATTGTAACTGGGTAGATTAACGCCCACAGGCAGACCTCACTGTGAAAAAGTCAAAACCATGCGGTTGCGAAAGTGTATAAAAACCGCTATAATGCAAACGTTTTTGGAAAAAAGTCAAAAACCAACTTCAGTTAGAACGGTGTTTGGACAATGCCGCTTTAACGCTTTTGTGTCAATTTGATTTTGCATTTTTCACATGCTTCAGGGCATGTTTTTGACTATTTAATTTAGGTATTCTAAAAAATTGGTTCCAAGTTACAGAATTTTTTTTCTGTTTTTTCTTAATAAATGCTAATTTCTCTGTGCAGCCTCCCCAGAAAATTTAAAAACTTGAGATATTCCAGGATTTAGACTTTTTATACACTCTAATAAATTTAATTTTTTTCGTAATATTGTTAGGACATGTCTTTTTTTTTTTTTTTTTTTTTTTTTCACACCGATATTTTTTAAGAGAAACGAGATTCCCCCCCCCCCTCCCTCCTAATTTAATCAGAAGTACATATTGTAGAAAAATTCTTCAAATAAAATGGTGTAGAAAAATAAAAGTGAAACCTAACACTATTACGGATTAATTTAGAATAATTGTCAGATCTAGATTTTTCATTCAAGCGTCTATCACCTCCTAACTTAGTACATTACACCTATACAAGTGTTCTAAATACCCTGTATATATTCATCAGAGTTTTCAGCAGTTACTATTTTGAATACCACTATTAATTAAAAGCAGTCTTCCTATTATTGATTCAAAGAGGAATATTGTTGACTTACCAATTATTCTAATTTCCTCTATAATAGTTTTAGCATCCACCTTTATTTCACAATTTATTAATATTATCATTGTTTTATTTAACTTTAAATTATATATATGTGAAATAAAATTTCATAATATTCCTACGCATAATATTTTTTAAATGTATTCTACTCCTCAAATCAATTTTAAATTTAGGTGTCTCTAGAAAACGGTGTCTCTAGTTTGGTGTCTCTAGAAAACGTTGGGTGACTAAAAAAAAAGTATTTGCATATTTCAATATGTAAATAATCTTTAATCCAAAATGTCGGGTAGTTTCCTAAACATACACTTAATTTCAAGTTGAGTAATATTAATTAGGTTTTTCTTTGTCAATTAATAACCAAATAACATTAGGTATTGCGTTTTCTTGCCCAGACTGTATATATAGGCATTAAAAATAAATAAAGAGAAAGAAAGAAAGAAAAAATACAGAACTGCAGCTAGAATTTATTAGTTGCTACCATATTAAAATAATGTAGCTTCAGAAACAACAAACTTTAGCATATAATTAGCGGAACTATCAAACTTTAGAATTATGAATAACCGCATTCATAGCACACGGACAAAACTCAGGTAAAAACTGCACATGCTTCGTTCACTATCTTACAGTTAGTACAAATACATACACGGTTGTATTTGAAAAATAATGTGTCACCCAATTTTCAAAAATACATTATAAAATAAATCAGTTTTTTTTTTTTTTTTTTTTTTTTGCGCGTGTATGTGTTTAGAATATTTTAGCAAAGCTGATTACATAATAAACATTGGCACTTAACTCTTTGCCGTCCCTGTTGTAACGTTCTAAACTGTGCTGTCGAATTTAAGGAATCTATATTCATTTGTCACTAATAGTTCTGAGGAGTGATTTTTGATATACAGTAGAGCCTCGGTTATCCGAGCCCCGATTATCCGAGTTTTGGATTAACAGAGGTAGTCCCAAAAATGCCATGTCCCGGAGGAAGCATGACCTTTGACAAATAGCGTGAAAAACTTTCACAAATTTGACTATACAGTACTGTTTTTATAATTTGTGCATGCATGTATTGTATTGCATTTTTGACTGATTACATTTAAATATTTAATAGAGGAATTCTTTTACTTCATTGGTTATGTCTTCATTCATTTTAAACTTTACTGTGTATTTCCCCTCAAATTACAACAGAGTCCGTTTTATCCGAGTTTTCGATCATCCGTTATGTTTTTATAACACAGAAGTCTTAACATGATACCTATATACATGTTTGATTTAATAATTCGCTTTATTACACTCTATGAAGTATTTAATAAAAATCTACATAAAATTTCTTTTTAAAAGGTAATACAGTCGAACTTCGTTAACATGAACACTTCTAACGTGAATTACTTTTAACATGAACTGTTTCTGCAATCCCCATCAAAATGAAGATTAGTTTAGTTATATGAAGATGAGTTACTGATAGCATGAACTTCTGATAACATGAACACATTTTTTATCCCCCTTCAGATTCGCGTTAGCGAGGTTCGACCGTGTAATAAATATATACTTTGTATTCTATTAGGACTTATTATATGAAATAAACACATTATTTTGTAATGTATGAAATAAAACTATTTATTTGTTAGATCTAAACAATCACTTAATAAAAATATGTTTTTTGCATTGGATAATTCCACTTTTATATAAAATTACTTCTTTAATGCGGGATGGCGTAGTATTTAACAGTTTTTTTTTTTTTTTTTTTTTTTTTAAACATGAAACTCAGAAATTTTACTGTGCCAAACATCATAAATAATTTCTTCTAGTTCTTGCAAAGTTGTAGGCTACAAATTTCGAATTTTCACCCTATTTTATAGATTGAACATTTTCCAGTGGATTGGGATTAGGGCTATTTTCAGCTCTCGTAAAAAAGAAATTCTACGATTCTTTGTGGGATTTAACTTTTGGTAAATAAAGTTATGTTAACTTACAAAATTATAGATGTTCATGGGAAAGGATGGGTAATTTTAACAACTTGAATCAAAGAAACGCACCACAAGCGCCATGTAATAAGGTGCATTATCATCTTGAAATGCTGATTGTTGAAAAGTTTGAAATACCTCTACAATATTCGGCCAGATATCAATATTTTAATGGATGAATTTTATTTTGGATTAGTTGGTCACTTGAACATGAAAATTTGCCCGACTCATGGAAAAAATATGCAGTTTCGTATCACAATATACGGATAATGTGTTACTGTTTTAAAAGTGCGATTTTTCATTAGGTCGATTACATTTTCGTCATTAAACCTGCTTTTTTCCGTCAGCTGGAAACATGTTAAACTTGACTCACCATAGGGGAACACTTCAGCCCAATAATTAACTGACCATTTTTAAATTTTTTTAATCATTTAAAGTCTTGTTTCCCTAACTCTTTGCGTTAAGAAAGGATTTTTTTTTTTTTTCTTTTTTTTTTTTTTTTTTTTTGTAAAATAGATTTTCTGGCACTTAAACTTCCTTTATATATATATATATATATATATACTAGCTGACCCGACAAACGTTGTTTTGTCATATAAATTATTTCTAGAGAATATTTTGCTATTAAAAAATAACTAACTTATTGTACGTGTGTAAAGATGTGGTATATAAGTAAAACAGGTATGGAGCGCTGTGAACGGTGACTGTGAATTCCTGTTATAACGTAAAAGACATAATTACCAAAACTTTCGCTACTTGCTACTTGGTACTTTCTACTTGCTACTTGTTATTTAAAACCTCCGCTGAATGTCGAACAGCACAAAATTTTATTTCATACGGCAAATATTTCAATTTAAGAGAGAATCTCTGTTAGCAACGAATTTCACATGAAAATTCCGTCTCTTTTGAATAAGCTGTAACAATCTGGACCGATTTGATGAAAATTTTTATCAAAAAGTTATTACAATATCTAACATCATTACATGTACATTTATCACAATTCAATCAATCGATGCATGTGAGTATGTGTATAGTATGAGCGAAGTGAAAAGTAGAGTTCGTATTAAATAAAAACTTAAATTCGTTTTAATTAAAGGTGAAAAAGTTGAAACTCAATTTATTTTATAACAGGTATATTTTTTTAATCTACAAAAACTTAATTTATCGTAATGCCATTGGATGTACAATATTTTTGGTTAATCCTTGAGGAATATACACAAACAAATTCGAAGGTTTTCCAACAATGGAACACGCAACATATAATTGGCCGTGAGACAAGCACGGATTTTCTAAATCTAAGCCACAAATTGGGACCCCTTTGGCGACTTCAAATATTTTAAGCCATTTTTGCGATGAATTGAAATGGCTATCTCAATTGTGGAACTAAAGTTCTTGGCGAGAAGCGTCCGAGCTACTTCGGTGCCAAATTTCAAATTTTGCCAAAGGGATCCGATACTAAAGGTGTTCCATACAAAAAATAAATAAATAAAATATCAGTGACATACACACGCACAAAAGTATAGGAGCCCATTGGTGACTTTAAATATTTTAAGCCATTTTTGCGATGAATTGAAATGACTATCTCAATTGTGGAACTAAAGATCTTGGCGAGAAGCGTCCGAGCTACTTCGGTGCCAAATTTTCCATACAAAAAATAAATAAATAAAATATCAGTGACATGCACACGCACAAAAGTATGGGACCCCTTTGGTGACTTTAAATATTTTAAGCCATTTTTGCGATGAATTGAAATGGCTATCTCGATTGTGGAAATAAAGATCTTGGCGACAAGCGTCCGAGCTACTTCGGTGCCAAATTTCAAATTTTGCCAAAGGGTTCCGATATTAAAGGTGTTCCATTAAAAAAATAAATAAATAAAATATAATAAATTAGCTACACAAATAAATTTGTAGGTTAGGGTGGTTGTTAATCAACGCGCGTGTAAATTTGATAGAAAATTATATAAAATAATAGTCCAATTCCGCACTAAATTTGCAAAATGTATAGTTTTTTATGCGCACTTCAAAACTCTTCAAACACTAATTACATCTTGATGTAATATTTCAATTAGGACTCGCTCGTGAAATATACGCGCTGGCCGTTTTCAAGATCGACGGCTAAATGAAGAACTGCTGGATCCCGTTCATGAATTGGGAAACCAAAGATACGCCAAACAGCTTCACTAGAGCTGACGTACCGGCCAATTTGATAAAGTGTTATTTCATCGTTGTTATTCACCGGAGGAGCATTCACATTGGTATTTTGAACTCGAAATACAGCCATATCACTGCCTTTATTCACATACTTGCAAATGTATTTGATACTGTTCACTGAACTGCAGAACTCAACATTAATATGAGCATTGAATGTTTTGCTCAGCAGAGCGAATATGGGACCACCCAACGGTTATCAATGTCAATGTCTATGTTGTTTACATAGATGACCGCCATAGATGATAAGATTGTCCGCCATTATCGGTGTTTCTTCGACGATATATTGGATATCCGTCAACATTTGTGATCGTATCGTTAGTGAAATTTTTCGGAAAACTTTTAGTACATTTTCCATCTGCACAAATAATAATGGCCTAAAAATTCATTTTTCATTTTAACATAAAATAACTCCGTCGGATATTGACGAATTTTTTAAAAGAATATACAATTTTAATCCTCAGGCTAAAAATATTAACTTTGAAAAAATATTTTAAACACTTACGGTTAAAAATTCATTTTTCATTTCAACATTAAATAAATTCTAACATCGTGTTTACGATTCTAAAAATTTTAACTTTGAAAAAATATTTGAAACACTTCGTAAGATACGGTTACGATTCTAAAAATATTAACTTTGAAAAATATTTTAAACACTTCGTAAGATACGGTTAAAAATTCATTTTTCATTTCAACATTAAATAAATTCTGACATCGTGTTTATGGACAACTCACGCCATCTAGGTGGAAAAGTTGTTGAAACTGTTGGTTAAAAATTAATTAAGAAAGAACTAATTAACTTACAACTTTCATTTGTAAATTTAAACCATTCTCGAATCCATCTGAAGACACACAAAAAATTTCATTAAACTCGGTCCAACCGTTTAGGAGGAGTTCAGTGACATACACACGCACAAAAGAAATATATATATAAAGATATAAAGGAAGGAGGAGGCTGAGTAGATTAAATATTATTTTATTGAATGAGAGGGCGGTTTAACTACAGAAGGGCTCTAAATCAGATGATTATTATTTAAGTAACTCAGACTATTAGTAATCTCAGGCAGCACTCAGCTGCAAAACATAATTAGCCTTCTCTCCTCCCTTGCTCAACTCACACTCTCTGCTGACCTATTCGGCGGGTTCTTGCAACTTTTTGGCTGTTGCCAGATTCATAAAAGAATATTGGATGAAGGGCTGTTGCCAGTTTCCAGAGACAAATAGTAACCGATTCAGGAGAGTGGGGTGACCTCAGCCGATTCATATATATATATATAAGATCCTTTGTGCGACTCAGTGTTTTTAATTTTTCAGCCCGATTTTGTACAGTTCTAAAATTTATTAATATATTCTGGACATACGTGTCGCCTAGTTGCAAAACCGGCAAACTCCTTAAAATTGTAAAGTGCATGTTTTCAGTTTTTAAAGTTCTAAGCAAGCGTTTCAACAATCTAGAAACAATAAAACGTGTCAAACTCGATCACCCCTGTGTTATTTGCATTTGAAAATACTGATTTGCTGTAAAACCCGTCAAATCCTAAGACTGCTGAGTTTTAAAGCCTGTCATCTCCATGTCCGCGGGATCGTGATTCTGCTCCACACGACTATAGAGCCACAGTTGTTGATTAGGTTAGTGTTATCATGTTTTCTCTCGCTTGTGACTGCTCTTTCTTGGTGCACACAAAGTTACTAATCATTGAATTTCGTATATACTTCGACTTTGGAGAAGTTTGCAGATAAAATATTTTCTAATATATCGAAGAAGGGGAAAAGTGACCCTACAACGTAAAAAAGGTACAAAGCCAATGTTTTATGTTACTGTACTATCACTTTGTAATAGCATAACATTAATTGTCAACATAATAGCATCACAGCCAGCATATTATGATTAATCAATCATGTGCTATTAATTTAACAATATACCTGTGATAATTCAGCAGGTTATAGCCACGTTTTTATGTAAAGGTTTGTTTACAACTCGAATGATTTCCCACCATATTATAGAATAGCTTGTGATTAATCAATTTGGGACCATTTGTGATATAATTTTATAATTTTTTAAAGTTACTTTTTTGTTATTGATATCAGCTATTTATTATTATTTTTATTATTATTTTACCACTTAACATAAATAAGTTATTTTAAAATAAAATTTAAATGCAGAAAACATTTTGTGTATTTGCAATCCTGAAAATTCAATATTCCCATTAAATTTAACAAAAATTAAGTTCTGCTTTGTTGCAAAACTGACCAACTCCAAAGTTAGTTAGAAATCCTAATCAAGCGTATAAACTTAAATAATCCACTCCATTCACGTGCCCCTGCCACTTGATTTCGAGTTTTCAAACGTGTTGCCCTAACGATTATAAAGCTAAAATGTTTTGGTTCCTATCTTATTTTGGCTAAGTGTGACAAAAGGTGAGCTTCTTCTAAAAATTTCCTGTTTTGGAGATGGCCGATTTTGCAACTAGATGGTATATACAGTAAAATCCCGTTACAACGAACTTCACGGGACCGCAAATTTTATTCGTTGTAA
This sequence comes from Salticus scenicus, assembly GCA_963930645.1. NCBI lineage: Eukaryota > Metazoa > Arthropoda > Arachnida > Araneae > Salticidae > Salticus > Salticus scenicus. Next base: position 133,637,028 of record OZ005656.1, on the reverse strand, counting down.
CGGGAATTTCGTTGTAACGGAATTCAATAGAAAATTAAACATTTCAATTCAGATCCTCATATCATAGTTAATTATAAAAATAGTAGTATAATACAAATTAGTAGATAATTAATTATTAAAAATAGTAATAAAAATTAGTAGTACCTTCTAATAACGTAAAGTTAGTACTAATACAATGTATAATATTTTTTATAGAACTGAAAAATTGACTTACCACCATTTCAATGATCTTCAAATTGTACAAGAAAAAATTTAATGCAGAAAATCAGTGATTTTTTTTTGTACAAGGGAGTTTGAAGCTGCGGACAATACAAAATTATGTACATGATTAATATTAGAAAAAATGTTATCTGGTACACTGCTCTGTAAAGAAATAAAATTGCGCACTCTTTCTAAGCTTTCTAAGGCTTCAGCAGATGTAACTTTTGAAGTAGTAATAACCTCATTTTCTTCATCTTCAGAACTTTCTTCATCATTTTCTAAAATGCGATCATCAACAATAGACTGCACAATATCTGTCTCTGTTAATGAATAACAAGTTGCAGCATTGTCATCTGCAGTTAAAAAATCTTTAAAGCTTATGCTTTGAGACACACCAGATTTTTCTTTTACTAAGTTCCAAACGGATTCGATCTCATATTCGACTGTCTGCTCCTCATCATGTAGTACATCGCTAGATCCTTGAGCCGTCGATTCTTTATTTAAATCCTGGTCAATCTGCGCGTGTTTCCAACAGTGGGCTATTGTTTTCTGGCTTATATCATCCCACGATCCACAGATCATATCAATTGCCTCTTTCATGTTGCACTTTCTGTTTACGTTATTTTGCAGATCACAGATAATGCGTTTTAATAACATAGTTTTGTATCGTGATTTTACGGCTCTGATAATGCCTTGGTCAAGAGGCTGAAGTATTGCAGTACAGTTAGGCGGGAAATACTCTACACGAATGTGATTCAATATAGGAGGATCATTGTGTGCTGTGCAGTTGTCTATGAGTAGAAGAATTTTACGTTTTTGTTTTTGCATATCTTTATCAAAATTTATCAGCCATTCATTAAAGAATCCTTGCGTCATCCATGATTTTTTGTTGGCTTTGTAGATGCATGGTAAGGACTTAAAATTTTTGAAACAACGGGGTTTTTCAGATTTGCCGATTATGAGTAATTTTCGTTTTTCTGTTCCTGATTTGTTGCAGCAAAATAGGGCTGTAATCCTTTGTTTGGAAAGCTTTCCTCCAATACACTTGTCTCCTTTTAACGCTAAAGTCTTCCTTGGTTCTAACTGAAAAAATATTCTGGCTTCATCGGCATTAAAAACATCGTTAGGACTATACGTCTTGATTAATTTTAGTACTTCACCTTTACGCCATTCGTTTACAGATTCAACTGGGACGTCTTTTGCTTCTCCTGAAATGCATTTTGCCACTATACCGTATCTTTCTCGGAATCGATTCAACCATCCGACACTGGCTTGAAAATTTTCAACGTTTAGCATTCTTGCAAATTCCAAACCTTTTTCTCTAATTAAAGGGCCACTTAGAGGGATGTTTCTAGAACGAACATCCATAAACCATTTGTAAACAGCACTATCCACATCTTGAAACTGGGCATTTCGAATTCGTTTTCTGCTTGGATCAAAGACTTGAACTTGAAGTTTTTTCAAAATGCTTTCTTTATCTTTTAGAAAAGTGGATAAAGTAGACGGCGAAATTCCATATTTGCTAGCAACATCAGATTTTTTCATTCCTTTCTCAACTTCAGAAATTATGGTTTTTTTTTCTTCCAAACTAAACTGTTTTCGCTTAACAGCCGCCATTTTATGACCTACTGGTAAGATGAAAATTTTCAAACTGATTTCGAGCTTTGGGAATTCCTTTGCGAAAGTCTTTCAGGTAGGGAGGAGAGGGAAGGGGGAATGTGCAATACTCATTTCACGTTTTGTTAAGTTTGCTTACATTGGTTACAGCTTACTTGGACTTCCAAGAAAAAGGGGTGGAGAAAAGGGGAGAGCGAACAAAGGAAACATTCCTTATGCAGTGAAATGCCTATGCACACCTGTTTTACAACAAAGCTCGGAGAAAAGCGATTGCTTTAGAGATAAGCTTGATTGTCCCTAAGACTAGGCATCGAAAACAAAAATTGTCAAGCGATAAAAATGTACAACTGAAAGTATTTGCCGTGTCATATTATTTCGTTCTAACGAGATTATAAAAAATTGAATATTTCGTTATACTGAGATTATGTTAACATTATTTGAATACATTTCAAAACGGGACTCGCATTTCGTTATAACGGGATTTTTCGTTGTAATGGAATTCGTTGTAACGGGATTTTACTGTATATGAGTCGTACTTTGTGGATTAATTTTAAAGTTAATAATAATAATAATAGTTATAATGATAATAATATTTTTGTTGGAATGTTCAAAATTTTCAACATTCGAGTATTTGAAAAAAAAAAAAAAAAAGAACAAAGAAAAGAACTTATAACAGTAATAACAATACTAAAAATACTTAAAAAGAAAAAAAAAAAAAAAATATATATATATATATAGAGAGAGAGAGAGAGAGAATATTAAAACAAAATAATAATAATAATAATAATACTTTATATATATATATATATATATATTAATAAAAAATTAATATTAAATAAATAAATAAATAAATAAATGAGAGCTAAAGTGTGAAGGGTTTTACTCACATTGATTTTGATTCAATCAATGTCCAATGGTAATTGTTCGTTAATTGTAAATAAATGTAGACAAAACCCACAATCATTTTTTTTTTTGCAGAGTAACTGAATTTCTGTTCATTCTATAACTCATAACTTTTTGAATTTACACCATATTTGTTATTTCATATATGTAACTCAATACTTTTGTCTATTAAATTGTGCAAATGAATTTTTTAAAAATCTTACACGCACGTCGTTAAAATTTTTTTAGTTAAAATACTCATATTTATCAATACTCATATACTTATATTTTTGCATTCTAATTGCAGTCTGCTGTGTCTAATGTAGCCCGCCAAGTTTTAATGAAAAAAGCTTTGCACTGGTCTAATACCCTACGTGTTATAATTATAAAAAGTTAGATTTTTTTTTAAGAAACTATTATATTTCAAAGAATTTATGTGGCAGCCTCATAAAAAATTATACAAATAATTAGAAAAATCTCATTAGATTAGAGAAGATTTGTTTAATATATTTATAATTTATTTTTAAATTAAGTTAATAGATGGCAGCAGTAAAAAACTTTTACAAAGATATTTCTGCCTTATTTAGTGTATTATTTTGTGTCTGAGGGGTAAACTAAATATATTGACCCCATCTTTCAATTATTATTATTTTATATTGATATATTGAAGTACTAAAAGAAAAAAGAAAGAGAGGAAAAAGGATTCAATTTCAAAAATTTACAAAATTATTATTATATGCAGAAAAATAAATATTCAATAAGTAAAATGTTCACCACAATTTCGTTATATGATATCCAAATCTCAGCACAGTTTTATAAAAACTTTCATCACAAGATTAAAAATAAATAAATAAATAAAATAAATAAACATGCAATGGTAAAAAATTATTGGATGGCAAAAACCATATCGTGGCATGATCTTATTTCAGTTGTAATGCACAAATTACGAGCGATAGCAATAAGTAAAATAAATAAACAATTTCAGTATATTTATATAATTTAATTTTTACGTTTTATATCGCTGTGAAGTCAAAAGCATTGTTTCAACAAACCTTTAGCTTAATTTGAGCACGAAGCACTGTTTTTCTGTTTTTAGCAGTAGAGAAAGTTATGTAATACCCTGACATTTTTAATTGATCTAAAAAAAAAAAAGAAAACCCTTTTTTACACATTTTTCTAATTAGTGTGTTTGGTGTTAAGGCCGATTTGACCTTAGGCTTGAGTCGGTGTGCTTCTCATAGGGTTCTTAGACTGTACATATGCAAGTTTTAGAGAAAACTACGGAAAATTTCAAACGGCTAGGTCGACAATGCGACCTGGGATCGAACACGGTAATTTCCGTGTACCTGTTTTGGGCGCAGAACCACTCGGCAACTGGTGGGGCTTTTTCCAATTAGTGCTGAATGTTTAAAATCAAGAAGTAAGGAATTAAAACTAAGGTCAAGGATATTTGAAGACATCGCATTGGTAAACTTCAAATTAAACCAGGAATATATGAAGAGGTAAATAATGTATAGAATATTACTGTGTTCATATTAAAATTAATTTATTAGTTAAAACACATTATTTAAAATTTATGGTAAAAATTATGACACGAGAGCTCATCTTTATTATAAAATTAATCAGTTCGCTCAATGGGCAAATTCGCGATTACGGAATAAGTAGGTAATATTTTAAGCATATGTCATTTCTTAGAGTTTAGTGAATGATAATTTTTTCTGTAATCAGCGTGTATGTTTTTATTATGTAATAATAATAATAATTAATTTTTTAATAAAATGTATGGGATTCTTAAATGTTATTTCTGATTATTATTATTGTTGTTTAATGAACATTAGTATATGATATTATTTTAATATTCAAAAAATTTAAATTCAGGAATGTTAATATATAACACTTGGTGCTGCCATCTACTGGAGTTAAATAACAACTTATTTTTAACACAGCATAAGTTTTGCAATGTTACAAAGAAGGAAATGTCAGTATTATTTAAAAATATCAATTATTTATTTTATTTGTAGCAATGTTACTATTTTTTTTACTATTGTTTTTATTGTTATTTCACATTATTTTAATTTAAGTCTACCCATTGTTTCTCCTGAAAGAAAAAAAAAATTGCTTAATATATAATAATAATAATAATAATAATAATAATAATAATAAAGAAATAATAGTAGATAATGGTAAAAACTTAAAGTTACAAAAAAAAAAAAAAAAAAAAAAACTGAAAGGAAAAGATTTTAAATTATTCCCAAAAATACAGAACGATTTTTAAACGATTAATTATAATTTTGTAATTCTCAGTCTCAGTGATTTTACTGGAATTAGGAATAACTATAAAATGTATTCAAAATATATTGAAAATTATTATTATTATTATTATTCTAAACATTGTTGTTATTATTATTTTATTTATGTGATGAGCGCTATATTTATATTAAAATATCAACATATTGTTAGTTTTTCATTAGGAAATACGAAACTAGATATTTTATAAATAAAAACATTTTTAAATTATTTTGTGTAGTGTATTTTCGCATTAAAATCTTTTATTTTATGAGTTTTCACAGAAGTAGCTCATCGAAATTAATAACTACCCTACCACCTAAAAATGGCTTTGCGCGATTATAACGCATAGAAATTGATACTCAGCATGTTATAATAAAAAAGACACTTTTTATTTTTCAATCTTTTATTTTTTATTTTTTTTAATGAAACATTCATATCGTTATTAATATATGTTCTAAACACACACAAATTACTACATATAAATATAATAAACCTTCTAATCACATGCTGCAGTCGGAGTGCATTTCAAGCATCACTTTTCACAGGGTGATCCAAAATATTTTTTTATTGTTTAATTTATTAGCCGTTTCTTTTTTCTCTTCTGTGAAAAAATTTCATTTAAATATATGAACTATAACATGTTCTTTACACGCTTAAGGATTCAGAACAATTTTCCAAGAATTTCTTTATATATATATCTATATCTATCTATCTATCTATCTATCTATCTATCTATATATATATATATATATATATATAAGTCTAAAATCAAAAGTGTCCAGCTATTTATGGTAGGAAAGTTTTATATTGTACTGATGTACAGCGTAAGTTTCTACAGAGTGGCTATTAAATACTGTTACAAATATTGAGTCATTTTATTTCACAGATATAAAAAAGAAAATTAAAATACCACTAATAAGTATCAAAAAAATGTAAATGATAGTTTACCTAGAAATGATTTTATTCAAATCGCCACCATCTTTATCGATTACTAAAAATAATCTATTGCGCCATTGTCCGGTTGCGGCACGAATCACTTTTAGAGATAATTTTTCCCATTCTTGCAATATGGAAGCTTTAAGTGAGTCCAAATTTCTATGTTGTTTAGCATTCACTTTGGCCTCTAAAATACCCCAGATGCAATAATCTAATGGATTAAGATCCGGTGATGAAGGTGGCCAATCTTCTTGCTTGATAAACTTGGGACAGTCGACATGAAACCAATCCTGTATTGATTTTGCTCTGTGTGAAGGTGCAGAGTCTTGTTGGAATATCCAGTTCTGTTTGGGATATAATCTGTCAGCATATGACAATAAATGTGTTGCCAATATGTCCTGTTTGTAAAACTCAGTATTGATTTTGATCCGTTTACCAATGAATATCAGGTGCAGTTTTTCATTGTTTGAGACTGCTCCACAAACCATAACACTACTCTCGTTTTGAAAGCGTTTGACTATTCGGAAGTTTTTAGTATATCTTTGATAGTTGGTGAACACACGACATCATTTTTGGCATTATAACATTGTTCAGTGGAAAGTAATTTCTCATCAGAAAATATTATTTCAATGTTTTTTTTTACCGTGCCATCTAAGCAGTTTTTTACATCTTTGTAACCTTTTTTATTCTTCGTAATTTAATCAAACCTTGAACTTTTCTTTTGCAATAAGTAGATGAAATCTGAGGTCTTCATTTAGGATAACTTGCATAGTTCTACAACTCACATTCTCTTCTGCAGCCATTTTATTTACAGAACGTTGGGGATTTCTTCGTATCTTTTCACGAATTCCTTTTATGCGCTTTTTTGCGCGAGTCGAGCGTGGACGACCAGGCTGAGGTCTAGCCTTACAGCTATTTCTCCTGCAGAAAATTTCACGATCAAAGAGCTGTTTAACCATTATTATTTTAGATTCCATCTTTAAAAAATTCCAGAAACTTTTTCCTTAAAAAAAAAAAAAAAAATCATTTGCACTAAAAGAAGGTTTCCAATCGCAGAAAAAAAAAAAAAAAAAAGGATAAATTGTTGTCAACAAATGATTAAAATTAAATCCAATATTTTGGAGTGTTACAGAATTTAATAGCCACCCTGTATGTAGAGAAAAACATACTCTGATAACATAAGTCAGCGATAATTTATTTATTTATTTATTTTTTGAAGATGATATATTTTTCTGATGTGGAAGGTGTTTAAAGAAAATATCTATCTATCTATCTATCTATCTATCTATATATATATTAAAAAATTACCACCACTTGAGTTTTCACCGTAAATGGGATTTGTTTGACAGAAATTTGCCTAAAACTCCGCATCCTCAAATCCCATATCAGTTATTTTCCGGAAAATCTAGACGATGTGAGTGAAGAAAGAGAAAAAGGATTTTTTTAAGACATCAAAGAAATGGAAAGTAGGTATCTGATACCATTTCAGCATATTCTTATGAAACATGACCTCCTAAATCCGAATATGATGTCCATTTTGCCCTATCACCCATCGTTTGTTAGGAATGGCCCCTATTTTTATCATTTTTCACTGGTTTTATGGCTATAAATTTGATTTTTAGGAAGATATCTTTTGAGGAGTTACAGAGTTGGAAAATTCTAAAACATGGACATTTGGGACTAGGGAAAATTTTTAGGTGGGATTTGCAACTGAAATTATGCATTATATATCTTATATTTTTTAAAATCTGTTTTTAATGTTATTTTTTAAACTTTATATTTTATTTGTTTTTAGGTGTTAAATTAATTATTTTTTCATTCTTCCAATCAAATTCATGGTCATAAAATTGTCGAAGAGGGAAAGAAATTGAGGGAGGGGTTGGTGTATCTAGAAAACGGTGGGTGACGGGGTGAAATGGGAGTCATATTCGGATTCAGGAGATCATTTTGCATAGGAATAAGCAAGAATGGTATCAGATCTCGTTTTCATTTTTTTTTTTTTTTTTTTTTTTTTTTTTTTTTTGCAGAGCAGTGTTATTGTTGGATGCTGCATAGAGAGCAAGGCGTGCAGAAAAAAAAAAAAAAATAAATAAATAAAAATAAATAAATAAAAAAAAAATAACGAAATGTGATAGAAAGAAAAGACAAACGCTTCAAAAAACATTGGACACACTTAAAACAAAGAATAAAAAGTACAATCTTGCAGACCCGTGTAATCTACTTTTTACAAGATATAGTTGGCAGTCACATGGGTACCAACAGACGAATTTATTATTATTATTATGACGGAGAACTATTAGTTTCAATCTGCAGATTTTGTAGACCATTTTTGCGCAATATGAAAATAAATTAGAAATATCAGCCCTATCGTCATATATTCGGAACCAAATGAAAAGGGCAACTTTTCTGAATCCATGGGTGCAAACTGTTTTTTAACAGATTTTTTTTTTTTTTTTTTTTTTTTTTTTTTTTTTTTAATTAAGTAGAGAATTCAGGTGGCAACACTTCATTTTAATTCATTTCAGTCATTGCACGTGGTTCGTTACAAATTCGGCCCCAAATGAAAAAGGCAATTTTTCTGAATCCAGGAAGGAAACAGTTTTTCGACACAGTAATAATTTTTTTTAAAATTAACTAAGCATACAATTTAAGTGGCAAAACTTCATTTTACTTCATTTCAGTCATTTAAAAGAAAAAAAAAATATGTGGCTCAATTTTACGGTCAAAAAAATGAGATTAAAAAAAAAAAAAAAAAATTACGGAATGAAATTAATAGACCTCCGTATTAAACAAAATTCTGTCCTTGACAGAATTTTTATCTATTTTGTAGCATCCGATTGAGCTGATGACAGTACATGTTCAAGTAGTAAGAGACAGAAAGAATAGAATTTTTGTGGCCCTGGGTCGTTTTGATAGTTGTCTGTCAGACTGAAATCTTGCAAGTTAATTGTAACTCACTTTCTATCATCGGACTGAGCTGAAACGTTGCATGCATTTATAACTCCGATGGCCTTACATTCACAAGCAGAATCGAAATTAAAGAAGGGGGTCTGGGCTCCCAATTCTATTTAAAATTTAGATTTTGAATTTTAAACCTCTTTCTGTCACTCGATTGCAACCGTTATACGAGTACTCACTAATATATATATATAATTTTGAGTTTAAAAATGCGAATTTTAACTATATACATTTTCTCATTTTTGAGCTGTAAAAAAAAAAAAAAAAAAATCAATTTTTGGAAGACGGGTACTCATTTAACGGTTGTGAATTTTCTGTATGTGAAAACGTAATTTAAAAATACCAATTAGGTAATGAGCAATTTTATAAACAAATTTCGCCTTAGACTTACATGGGATTTTGCGACTACAGACGGGGAAATCGTGAGGGAGTGAGCAGCCTTAATCCCTTTCTGTCATCCGATTGAGCTAAAATTTTGCATAGAAACTGAAATAAACCAAAAATTTTGTCACATCTTATAACAATTTACCATCGATTGCAAAATTTAGTACGCACAAGACTAAAAATTAGAAATTAAGGATTTTTTAAAAAGTAATAGTAATAACATACAACATTTTAAAAACAGATTTAAAAATGTATAAAGTAATTTTTCCTGATCCCATATACATTTATAGCTATATACCGATTTTCCTGAATTTTTTTGAATTTTTAAAAGCTGTGAAAAAACTTGTAAGATTTAAAACTCAAAGTGTGGGGGGCATGCGATAGATAACAGTAGGGAGTACCTGTCGTTGACAAATTTCGCACAACACAACAGTTCACATCACTTGTAAGTCAATGATATTGTTAATGACTTAGGTGAACTATTTATACATCAATCATCTATTAAGTATTACCTGCACCTCATGTGTTTCATTTTACATCTTACAAGTATTTTCATTACTGTGAAAAAATCCCAATAATAATTTTTCCGAACAATTTGTACAGGGTTAGAGTTAGATCTGTGTGGATCTAGGACAATTTATTTTATACCTGTTTTTTCCGTTTTAAAATTGTAACGTATTAAAAAAATATATTTAAAGAATTATTTCTTTTATGAATAATCTTTTATTTTAATTAAGTCTTTTGTTTAAAAGTCTTTTTTTTTTTTAATCGTATTTTTTTTAATTAAATTTTGTCACATAAATGCACGGTTCCATAAAGCAAAATTTTTAGCATTATTATTATTATTACTATTATTATTATTATTTAAATAAGAATATGGCTTGGGCTAACTGAAATACCATTACTCATACATCTTAATATGTAATGTAAACATCTCTCTCATATTTTTTAATTAAAAGACTAGCGAGCTTCGCCCGCTAGCGGGTAACTGCTGTCTATTACTCGCCAAATATCAAAATAGCATATCATTCATTCAATTTCATTCCTCTTCATACACAAACCTCGGCCCACTACCTTTGACAGCGTCTTCCTTGGCCAAACTATGTTGCCACCGAGTCTCCATTGTCGGCGGCTGCGTGTACCAACGCACTCCCTCCTCTATCACCTGTGAAGAGATATCCTCTATCTCCAGTCCCTCAGACCAGTTTTAAAATACCATTTACGATATTTTGCAAGAACTCTATTGAATTTCGAAAGTCTAATTTGAAAATTTGGATGTTATTCGAAATTTGTGATTTTCTTAATACGACAGTATTGGGTAACATTTCACATTAACGTCTGTTATGAGATTTTTCTTATCGTAAAGAAGTCGGAGTAGTTTTAAATTATAATTTTTTGATAGAGTGTGAATCCTTTCGATTTCCTTTAAAAACTTTGTAAGTTAGTCGAAACTTATGGTTTTATAATATAGTAGGATAGAGGGGAAATTCGCACAAACTTGCAATATGAAAATTATTTTCATCATGAATCAGTTGGAAAACTTTTAAAATATCATTTATGATGGTTGGTGTGATGAAAATTATTGCGAATAACAACCTATTTATAAAGCTTCATAAATTGTTCAGAAATGAAGATTTTCATATGAAATCGGAATAGCGCAGATTATTGTAACAATTTAAATTATGCTGATTGCCGCTTTGGAAATAGCATGGAGTTAGCAGAAAATGTAAATACGAAACTAACACCAACGGAATTATGTAGGAAAATAGAATAATATAAAAATATCGAACCGGGGTGAAAGGTAGCACTATGGGTTGAGCATTTCTGTTAGCAAGTCTGTCTGGGAAATCGGCTGTATTAATTACTTTTAACATGAATATAGTATTTCCTATACATAAATTTATGAGGACATATACATAATGGATAAATCAACATAGTCAACCTATGCCAATTAATTTTTAATACAATTCAAGAGGTAGCCCAGTAATCAAGAAATTTTTAAAAGTTGCAACTTTCATCGATTGAAAAGTGAGACGGAGTGGTGTAGTGGTTATTTTCATTTTCCAAGGGGTCTGTAATTCCTGTTACCTGTCCAATATCTCTCTCTCTTTCTCCCTCTCCACCCCCCCCCCTCTCTCTCTCTCTATATATATATATATATATATATATATATATATATATATATATGTATGTATATACATACAAGGTGTCTTTTAATTAACCTAAAACTTTAAAATAAAAAAATAAAATAAGAATCGTTGCAGATAATTTCATTGCAGATTTTTTTTTTTTTTTTTTTTTTTTTTTTTTTTTATTGTAAAGAACGTCGAAAAAGTAATTAATGCACAAGGTTTTCAAAGTGACAACCTTCAGAGGCGTTACAGTAGAGCAACCTAGTCACAAAGTTATCAGTTACTTGTTCACACACAAGTGTTTCTCTTTTAATGCTTGCAAATGAGTCAGTAATGGATTTCTTGAGGCTATTGAGGTCTGTCGGCTTCTTCTTATACACCAAGTCTTTCATGTGACCCCAAAGATAGAAATCGCATGGATTCATATCCAGTGAATAAAGTGGCTAATGCAATGCACCAGGATGGTTGTTCTGGTACTGATAAGCAATAACCCGGGTTCCAAACACACTGTTAATGGTGTCAAACACTCTGCCTGTTCGATGCGGAGGGGCACCATCCTGCACGAACCAATATCCACCGGTGTTCATACCCACAGTCACGTAAGCAAACATCTCAGATTTTCTTACATGATCACTTATCATTGTTCTAGAAGACTTAGATCGGATTTTGTACGTTGTAGCCCACTTCCGCAGCAATAATGGTGCATTTTCACCAGATAAATACCAATTTTTAACAATGAACATACGGTCTTCAGTTGAATATCTCACTTTGGGAGACATTTTCGTAATGGCGTGAAACCAACCTGAAACATTTTCCTTTTATACCCTCTGCCACTGCATTACTCAGTAGCGCCATCTAGTGAGTCTGCGCGAAGTTATTTTATTTTAAAGTTGTAGGTCAACTAAAAGACACCTTGTATACATATATATATATATATATATATATATATATATATAGAGAGAGAGAGAGAGAGAGAGAGAGAATTATTGTGTTTAAAACATATTATTTTCATTATTCCATTTTATTTTCAAGTGACAGTCAATTGAAAATTTTAAATTTACATTGTAAAAATCGTATTTAAAACCGGATTTGCTTGAATTTTGATCTATACATAAACCATATAAAGGTCTCAAATAATACCACTAATGAACTTTATCCGTAATTTTGTTTCAAAATATTATACCGCAGTCATGCCAACTTTGTAATTTATTTTGAAGTATTGTAAATACCCACTCTTTTCACCACCACTTTATTTGTAATGAAATTTTCTTCAATGTATTTCGATTAAATAAGAAGGAAAATATCGTTGAAGGAAAATGGTGTGAAAAAGTAAACAAACTAACAATACTCCAGAATAAATTTTGTCAGGTGTAGTAGAGTACTGCGCATTGTACTGAAAAAAAAAAAAAAATAGTTGTTTATGTTTATTAAAAAAAAAAAAAAAATCAATAATTTGTTTTTGTTTTTTGTTGAAAAAACCCTTTTATTTCAACCCGTCCTTTTCCTGCGCACGCGAATAGTCCGGAACGCGCATAATATGCACGCGAATAATCAGCAGATTACTGTATTTATTTTTTATGCAAATTTTGATTTTCATAACATTTTTTAATTTTTTAATACAATTTTTAAATTGTGGATTAAATTACTCTTATTAATAAGATTCCGTTTATCAAATGACATTCATTAGGAACTGTCTTTCTTCTTATCATTCTTTTGTATTAGAGACTTAGTGAGAATATTCTAAATATTACAAATTAACGGTATTTGTATTTATAAATATATTGGTATTTGTATTTATAAATGTATTGGTATTTATATATTACTGTATTTGGAGAATTTTTTCGGCACCAATTTAGCAAAAAGAAGAATTTGGAAAGATTACGAAAGAAAATATAACTTTTATATTGTTATTATTTTGATCAAATCTATGGAATTTAAACATATTTCCAAACTAATAAAAACCACTGTTAATGGGTGAAAAAACGATAAATGCTTTTCACCTGCTATAATCCAATAAATTGCGTTTGAAAATAACTCAGGAAAATGCTTTATCTTTCTAAAAGAGAACACTTAAAACAAAATTACATGCAAGTATTAATGTTTAAAGTAATCAATAGTTAATATGATTAAACATTAGCGAATGGAAAATGGAAACAAAATTTTATGGAACATAAACCTACAGATATAATAATAGAAACCTGTTTTATAGTCTTATTTTATTTGTTTAGTGAATCTTTTACTGAAGTAATGTTTGTTAGGGATTTGGAAAGTTCTTACAAAGATTCCGAATGCAATTTAATAAATCTCCAATTTATGGAAAAGTACTTATAGCTGATTCTCTTGCTTTACGAGAAATTTACGGGTAGGAATAAGGCATTTTTGTTTTGAAAACAGATAAAGATATTCTTGATTTTTCATAACAACCATTAAAGAAAATATTTTTCTTTTAAATTGCCAATTTCTACAAGATCGTTCATATTTATGTTTAGCTTTTTAAAAAGCTATTTCAGTTTGAAAATAGCAAAATTATATTTCCAGTCTTAGTTTGAAAATTTGAATTGTATAAGATAAAACAAAGGTAGATTATAGATTTCTGTAGGAACAAAATTCATATCAAGAACAAAAACAATAATAATAAACATGATAAAAGATTTAACCTTGAAATATTTTTATAAATAAGATATTATTTTGTTTGAATATTACAAATTCTATATTTTCTCTGTTACTAGAATCATGGACAGAGTTGTCAACATATTAATTTATTCCGAAGTATTTTTAGCCCCGCTTTTATTTCATACCACTTCTTTTTTAAGAGTACTTTTTCTTATTTTCTTATAAATATATGCATATATGAGAAAATTATTCTCTAAAAAAAGTGCTGTGAAATGAACATGGGGCTATAAAGGCTTCGAAATAAATTAAAATACAGTAGAGCGCTGATTATCCGGATAGGTCGGGATCGAGGAAGATCCGGTTAATTAAAAATCCGGATAATTGGACAACCTATAAAACGGCCAAGTCAATGTCTTTGGTAACTTCCCTTTACACTTTTTCCATGCTTAGTACTGGCAATTGTAGTAGTGCCTATTTAGCACATCACAAATGACATGTTTAGAGTTTAGAGTTTAGACAGTGATCGATTGTCCTTTATCGCCGAATCGATGTAATTTAAGGGAAGAACATTTCCCGTTCCCTCATTCCATTCACGTGGCCCGATACAATTGATACTGCATTTTTTATCACCGATGAATCGCCCATTGTGGATTCTGTGTGCTAATTCAGTGAAGAAGCCAGTCAAGAGAAAATGAATTAGGAAACACATTCCTACCATCTCTAATTCTTTAAAAAAGAAAAATCCAAATCCTTTCATTCAACCCTTTCCTTACTCCCCCCCCCTCACTGAAACTGGGAGGAAGAAAGCAAGTGGAGAGGGCGGGGGATAAAAGGAGCGATTTCAACCGTCTTCAGAGAATTTAAGGAAAAAGAGAATCTAAAAAAACTGATTTTCATGGGATTTTCTTTTTTCGGCGAGGTGGGGAGGTAGGGAAGAAGATCGGATTTTTTTTTTTTTTTTTTTTTGATTGATCCGGTTAATTGAAAATTCCGGTTAATCGGCGTCCGGATAATCGCCGCTGTACTGTATTGGCAAATGTGCATAGTAGCGTTATTCTGTTATAAAAAATATATTTACTTATTTTTATTTTTTTAAATAATGCATATTATATAAATAATGCATAATAATTTATATTGCTATCTTACTGGCAATTGCTTCACTATCTGTATATATATATATAAATTACGTGTCACGATGTTTGTCCGGGGTAAACTCCTAAACTAAGGAACCGATTTTAATGAAATTTTGCACACTGTGTGCAGTTTGGTCCAACTTGAGAGATAGGATAGTTTTTATCTCAATTTATTGTCACAATATTGTTTTATTGCAATTATTTGTTAATTATAGACCTTTATTAAAGTTGCTCCAAAATATCTGTGAGTTCCATTAATTTAATTGTTGCCAAAAAAAAAAAAAAAAAAAAAATACGAGTTCATTTTTTTTCGACATAAAAATAAATACATTTAATCAAACGTGAACGTTAAAAAATTATAAAAAGTTAAATTATGCATCTCACGAAAATTGACATCATAATCAATTTAAAGATTTTATACACATTGATAAAGTGCTAATGTAGTTCTATCATAGATATAGTAATATATATAGATCTCTCATCCCCATGTTATTGTACAAAGATTTTTGATGCCGAAAAAAATAAAATAAAATAAAATAAAAGCTTTGGAAACAGCCATTAAGTGGTATTGAAAAAAAAAAAAAAAAAAAAAAAAAAAGAAAAGAAAAGAAAGAAAGAAATATGAATTTGAAACTGTATCTGGAGTCTTCCATTCCCCTTTAGCAAATAAATTATTCATAAATTTTATTTGCTAAAATATTAGTATGTATTCCCGTGTGTATTCACTCGGGGAAAGACGGCCATATTTTGGTAAAAACGTCGTCTTTTCTCAAATGAAAAGGAATAACTTTTTTCTCCCCAATGATCACTCTATTCTATATATGCTATACTATATCTATGAGTTCTATACGCAAGCGAAGTGTGACTCACTGACCGCCTGTGCAGCCAAGAAAAAGATTTCCTATGTTAATTGCCCACTGGATTTTTTGTAAGAAATTATTAAAAATCGAGGAAATTTATTTCCCGATTTTAATCCTTATATTTGGGTATAGATATGTATTAGTTATCGCGGGTGTCAGATTGAATTATTTTGCTGCCAAATTGACAAAATTTTAATTTTAAATTTCAAAACTCTGTCGCCCTTGGCTTTTATAATTATTATTATTATTATTTGGCGATCAAAAGCGTAACACGAAAATATACATGCCAGATGTATACATTGTACGAAATGTAATATGTATTATTCATTGTACGTATGTATGACATGTAATATGTATTGTACGAAATATTATTTCATATTATTCATTACTCTTTTAATATAAGTTGTTAAAATAACCATGATTTTTGAAAGGAATTAAATATTTTCGCCAGATAATTTGGCGATATTCTTTTTTTTTCGCCAAGGATGGCAGAAATGAAATCTATTCCGCTGCAAAATATTAGTATCTTACATCAGATATTTTATTTAGACATTTGAAAACAAATTTGACTTCAAACTATGATAGAATATTTATCATTTTCCTTTTAATTAGTATATTATTAGTATATTAAAATTTAAAAGCATGGTATATATATATATATATATATATATTTTTTTTTTTTTTTTTTTTAATCTTATAATTATTCTTATCTTAATCCTAAATGTTTCCCATCTTTATTAACTTGAATTTACTATTAAAATTTTAACATACTCAAAAACTTCTCATCACTTCGTTAAAATACACTAAACTTTTCCAAAATCTTTTTCTATTTAAAATGATACATGTATTTACTTTAAATGTCCAATATTTCATAAGATTTCCAATTTTAAAGTTTTAAAATATTTATCAAATTTACTTATTTTTCTGGTTTAGCCTTATTGTTTTCCTTTTTATAACTACAGCTGTTGCCCTCTTTTAAATATTTAAAATGATGAGGTCATTTTATAGTAAAATTATCCATTATAGCATATATTATATTTCACTCCTCCATAAAAATTGATTTTAAAATCGTCTGTTTCTTTTATACTTTTATTTTAATAGAATTTTAATAGAATTTAATTTATATATTAGTCATTTTAGCAATTTTATCCAAAGTAGCATTAGAAATAATATATATCACTTCTCCATTAAAATTTATAGGACCCTACAATAAAATTAATTTGTGCTTAATATCAACACTACGAAAATTTTTATCAATCGCTTCCAAATTTTGACCTAAGTTTCAAATCTCAACCCTGTGGGTTTTTACATCGGCTACAACGTTTTCGTCTTTGTTCGTAAATAATAATTTGACTGTACTAAATAGTTTACAGCCGTATAATTCAACGTATAACTTAGTCACAGCAACGCGTGGCCGGGTCTGCTAGTATTAATATATATATATATATATATATATATGTATATATATGTTTTATTCTCTGTATAAATTCTCCAATTATTTGGATTTTCATACCTGCATTTAAGTGCGATTATAGATTTCCTCCTTTAAAATTGTCTGTATATATAATAATTAAAGGTGCTATTTGTTTCCGATAACTTTAGGTAAATTTATTATAAAAAGAACTTGCGTTTTGTTTTTATTCTTTTTATTTTCTTCTATATACAGTAGGGGATCAAATTATTAGATTTTTTTCTTTTTTTGACATTTTTTCGGTACTTAAAAGGAAAAAAAAAAAAAAAAAAAAAGACGAAATTGCCTTGAACTTCATACATGCAAAGATCACATATTAATTTACATGTTCTACTATCGATTTAATCACGAATGCAATTATGGCACCAACCACAAATTGAAAAAATGCACAAATACTTTGGATCACCTGTATCCTTAAAAGCCACGAATAACTTGTAACATTAACATGCTGATGTAATTACTATGCATATTTTGCAACCTACAGTTATATTGCATTTTTTTGTGTGGAAATTGCATTATTACTAAGAGAGATACTTTTTTTTTTTTTTTTTTTTTTTTTTTTTAGGGGGGGGGGGGGAAATTGCATTATTACTGAGGGTGATAATTTTTTTTTTTCGAAAATATTAATTTTTTGACAAATGTTTTTGCTTAAAACAAGAATGAATTAGCGCAAAATTTTACAAAACTCACAGAAAAATTGGCAAAACGTTAGAAATACATTATTTTGAAACGAAATTTATTCGCTGAGATATGAGCATTTTTAGTAAATATTTTTTTAGTGCGCATGCACAAAAGATATATATATATATATATAATTATTTACATAGACTTAAAGCTAGATACACCGGGCAATTTACCTCAAAAATTCATTTGAAAAGATTAAAAAAATAAGTAAATTATCGGCAAAAGAGCGAGCTACATTTCAGATATTTTCCAGAGTTGAAATATTATAAGATTTTTTTCACATGCCACATATTTAACTTGGATATTTAATTATTTGTGCTGCTATCTAGTTATTTTTGCTCTTTTGTGATACAGAAAAATTAAAAAAATGAGTATAATATAAGCTATTTGTTTCTTATTTTTAATTAATTTTATTATCAAAAAATATTAATTGAAGATTAAATTTCCAAAACTGATTCCAAAGAGGAAATTAGCGTGAGAAATGAGCAAAAATGGCAACATTGCAAATTAAATTTAAATTTGTTTCTATGAAATGGATTGCTTCAAGGAAAAAAAAAAAACAATAAGAAGAATAGTTTGGATAGATAACCACGAGGAAAATTATGTCACTTCAATTCAAGTAAAATTATTAATATGCTATAATTGCTGTATATATATGCAAAGCTGTTATGCTTGCTATTCACGCGATTTTGCAAAATTTTAATGCTCATTCTGTTAATTACAAAGTCCAAAGCACTCATTGAAAAATAGAGAATGAAACTGTTTCGAACATGCAAATTTCATTTACTAATTGAGCATCTTTAAATTCGGGTAAATGATGATATTTTAAAAAAGAAGTATATAGAAAGAGCTGAAAAATAACGAAATCTTGTATTATTTAAACTTCAAAACAATCATTCTTACAGAGCTTTGAAATGTAATTATAGCCAGTTTAAAACAAATAGTTTCTTAATTGTAGATTTGTGTAGCGAGTAATCATCTGCACATACTTTACAAGCGTTTATTCGCTAGTGATAAAAAAAAAAAAAAAAGAAAGAAAGAAAATTGAGTTTTATCTTGGGAAAAAAAAAATCAAAATATGAATGTAAAAAGGAAATAGAGAAAAAAAAATAAATAATAATAAATATTACTCTTTAGCACGTTAACAAAATAAAGAAAGAAGGAAAGTAAAGAATGCAAAATAAATAAAAAATTTAAAATTTTTCAATTTTAAATATTAAAAAACAAATTTTTAAAAGATACAGATGTACAAATTTTATTTTATTTCCCACATACCAATATTGCGCTATACAGAATTTCAGCAGTGCATCATACAAAAATTTAATTAATTTTAATAAATTATGTACACTTTTTAACGCAACTGCGCAATTTATTATGTAAGTTTAGAAATTTAAAAAAATGAAGTCGAAGAATCTTTTTTTTTTTTTTTTTTTTTTTGTTTTTTCTTTGGACACTCTGTAAAACAATATTATTTTTCAATAAAAAAAACTTATTATTGTATATAAGTAATACATTTTGTTACAAAAATGAAAATTAAAAAAAAATAAAATAATTAAATAGCTGGAAAGGAAAGAAAAAAAAAAATTGATTTACATCATTTTAGACAATAAAGAATCTAGTTCCGTATAATTATATGACAAGAATTCTGAATGACAGAAAAATACAGGATGGTTATAATTAATCTTCCCCTATAAACAGCAACCTACTGCGCAAACGGGTGAACGTAATGCAACGGAATTTGGTATATAGACTATACACGAGATGCGCCAACGTAATTTCGAAAAAAAGAGTTCCAAAATATCCACCAGAGGTCGTCTTTTCCGGAAAAACATTAAATTAACACAATAAATGACAAAACCGGAATACAGAATCAATATTAACATTTATTGACTAGTTTCGGATCACTTAGTCACCGAACCACATTAAGTAAAGTTAAGGAAAAAATAACAGTACGCTGCTTGAGGAAAAAAAAAAAAAAAAAAAAAAAAAAAAAAGAACAGTTCAGTTTGTAGAAACAAAAACAGATTAGGACGAAATTGCACAAGAGGAACTGTTGTTAATCGTACACAGGACGATGTAGGGAAAATTGCTTCATGTGATCACCCTCATTCACCTGCAAAATTTGAAGTCGATGGACAGTGTGTTTTACAGCAAATCGTAACTAATCAGTTGCGATGCTTCGCACATGAAGCGTTATGGAGTTCTTTAAGTCTTTCAACGTCGCAATACTTCCACGATACACCACACTTTTTAAGTGGCCCCATAACCAGAAATCGCACAGAATTTGATCCGGAGAACGTGGTGGCCATGGATTACGAAAAAAGCAACTAATAACACGTTCGTCTGTGAAGAGTTGGAGCAATAGCGTCTTCTCGGACTCATGGATATGTGGGGTCGCACCATCCTGTATGAAAATGGTCGATGTAAGGACCAGCCTTTGCTGTATTTGCGGCACAACAATCGACTGCAGCCTCTCATGGTACCGACGGCTTGCAACGGAACATGTAACAGGACCACGTGCCGTTACTTCCTCAAAGAAGAATGGCCCAAGGATGAATGTCACCGAGAATCCACACCGTACAGTCACTTTTGGAGAATGTAGGGGAATTTCAGTGTGCATCCGCGGATTTTCCTTATTCTATAGACGGCAATTATGTGCGTTGTCTGTCCCATTGTGGTAGAAATGAGCTTCGTCGTTCCGCAGAATATTCCAAGATAATGACAGATCAACAGTTCTTCTGTTGAGAAAACTGACTGCGAATAAGAGACATTGTGGCTTGTCCCTATCAAGCAGCTCTTGGGTATGGTGGATCGTGCATAAGAAGAAGTGCATTATGCTTCTGACACTTTTCTGACGGGGCTGTAAAACTGCACATGCGCTACTGCCTCCAAACTATGATATCTATGACTGTGCGGCAACAGCTATCTTGACGTCATCAATAAATACCAGTGTGACAGGTTTAAGGCCTCTTCCAGTTTGAACTCCTAATGTCCCCGTCAAAAGAAATCTCTTAATCATAACTCGGATACCTTTAGTAGACACTGGTCCAAGTCGCAGGTTTTTTATACGACAAAATTCACGAACTGCAGCAGAAGCATTCCCCCAGTTTTCGTAAAACAGTTTCACCAATAACGTACGTTCAACTAATGATACCATCATCATTACAGCCGTAAGCATCGACATAAAACATGACAAGGTCTGCAAATGTTTTATACCCTAGCCTATTTTGCATAAAGCTTCCTTTTCTTTGCAAGCATGCAAATCTCCACATTCCCCCCCCCCCCCCCTAGAACTGACAGCTTTTCCCGGTTTTACGTTTTATTACTCATAATTCTTGTTCTGGATCATTAATATTGTTTCTGTATTCTGTTTCGGTCGTTTATTGTGTTAAATTTAATGTTTTTCTGGAAAAAGGCGCCCTCTGGTGGACATTTTGGAACTTTTTTCTTTATCGAAATTCCGTAAGCGCACCTCGTGTATAGTCTATATACCAAATTTTGTTGCATTCCTTTCACTCGTTTGCGCTGTAGGATGCTGTTTAGAGGAAGTTTAATTACAATCACCCTGTATATAAAGTATAGTAAAATCTTTTGATATATTTTATACCCTGAGAATTCTTCTGTGTTTAAAATTTTTTATAGATATCTAGAAATTTTATAATTACTAAATAAAACCAATTAAGTATTTCCATGATTAATGAAATAAAAGGAAATATGGAATTTAATATACTTATTTGACCAGCCACAAATTGTTAATAAAAGTGGTTTTATTTATAAGATATATAGAGATAGATTAATTTGTGTCTAAATTTTTGTGTATCAATTTCTTATTTACACGCTTTTCCTAAATTCTCAGCATTTATCTTGTAATATATATTAAAGCTGAGTTAAAGTAAGTTTAACTTAACATTTACTTTTTTTAAACAATCTTCTTGGTATCTTGCACTATCAAAACTCTTTTTTTTTTTTAAGTTGTGTAACGATTTAATAAATTACTTAATTATTTCATAAAACAATCAAATTGGTTTAAAACTGTTCGTTAAAGGATACGGAAAAATATTTCTTATTTCATAATTTTTTTTGATAAGTTCAAATTTGATTTATTTTGCAAAATCATTCCGAGATTACATTCAATTATCTGCTATTGCGTTTACGCCTTTAATGAATTTTCTTTGTGGTATTGCATGTCTTGCATAATTTCGTAAAATTTGCGACAAAAATTCATTTATGAAATTTAATTTGTAGCTAAGTTGTTATTGAAAAAATAATCTTGTTGGTTAGGTTCATAACATTAAAAAAAAAAAAAAAAAAAAAAAAAAGATGCGTTTAATTTATAATGAAAAAGTCTACTGAGAAACAAACCATACGACCTCAATGGCCGATGTCCCCTTGCTGCTTTACCAATTTTCACCAAAAGTTGACAATATCGAGTACACCAGACTTGTCTCAGTTCTGAAGTTTCGTAGTTCTATCTTTATTAGTTTTAGAGATGGAATAGTTAGAAGATTCCAGACACATGCACACATACTGACCTGTTGCCAAATACTTCTTATTTGGATTGAGAAGACCTTAAAACATATAAAATAGGTGAGAAATTGATATCGAATTTTTGGACAGAATACAATACTTCCATTACCTTCTAAAGTCGGGTAGTGCAAGTAAAACTCGTCTATCAAATTTGCTCATAAAAACTAATACTTTATTTCAAAAGTTTCTTACAGATTATTTTCATGAAAAAAAAAAAAAAAAAAAAAAAAAAAAAAAAAATGTATATCAAAATGACTAGAAATAATTTGCTATCGAGCTATTACTTTAATGAAAAATAAATGTATTAATTAATACTATATTTCAATACATCATAATTGTCTGTAAAACAAAAATATATTAAAAAGACAATTAAAATTATACACTAATTTTGCATTTAGAGCAACTTTTCAAAGACAGGAAAAATATTAAAAAATTGATGATATAAAATACGGAAATGTTTTAGCAAGAAAATACACTATTTATAGCTTAAAACACATCCAAATTACATAGCATGTGTTGGTAGTGGAAGTATTAAGGTAAATTGACTGCACTAGAGTCCTAGACTTAAAGGAGAATGCCCGCCATAGGGGGTTTTTCTAAGAGATCTTAGCCCGTATTTAAACAAGTTCCGAGAAAACCATGGGAAATTCCGTATGGGTTGGCCGACGAGCGAAACCCGGAATCTAACTTGGCACTTACACATTTACTATCAGTGAGGACAACACCTCTTGGCCGCTCTGTTGGAAAGGGATAAAGAAAGAAAGGTATAATTTTTGAGATTTATTTACGATTAAATATTCCGTTTGTTTCTGTTTTAAAAGTATTAGAAATTATTTTATACTACATGATGAGAAATCTGTTCTATACATTTAGTAAGATTTAAATTATTTGTATGCTATGTAAAGAAGTTATTTAATAAACATTATTATTTATTTGTTTAAGAGTCATAACTTGAGAACCAGATATATATATATATATATTAATTGTGTTACGAAATAATTCAATAGAGACTCATTAATAATTTAATCTAATTAAGGAATGAAATTTCTCTTTATTTATTTATTTATTTATTTATTTATTTTTATTTTTTTGCGATAACGAAATTTCGAATATTTTCGCCTGAAAAAATTTTTCATATATGTATAGTTATTTTAACGCACTATCTGTATGATAATATAAGTATAATTAAATAAGAAGTTTGTTCCGGCATGAATGCAGGATTTCGTTTCTGTTTAAGTGAAGCAGAATTTTCGTCCTTGTTAATAATAAAAATATAACTTTGCGTTATTACTTATTTTGGTAGTGATAATTATAGATTATTGTCTTTATCATTGTAAATCTGTAAAGTATAGTCATAAAAGTGTTGTTCATTGAAAAAATCAATTAGTATCTCCTTGTATATTGATTTTTAATAGTGAGCTTTTTGCAAATTTGTGAGTCGGTAAAAAACGAAATAAATAAATAAATAAAAATATTCCGTCAGTGTTATAAATTTTTAGGTGTTTAATAAAATTTAAAATTATAAGAATTTATAACATATAAAATAAAGTTAATTTTAAGTAACTTAGACTGGGTTCGTATTCCTTGCCCTTTCAGGTGATTTTAAGGGATGAGAAATCTCCGCCATTTATGCCACATTTTAGTAGTAATGCATCGTGATTAAGAATTATATAAAAATAATGGTAGCAATAAAGCCGAAATTTTGTAATCTATGAAAGTGACCTAGAAAAATGGAGGTGTGGGTGTAAAAACCCTGCTAAAAACCACATTTTCATAATAAATGTTTAAGAGTTTAAGAGCTAAAAGTCTCCGCCTTTTTTTCAGGACACTTACAGGGGTCGTACTCTCCGCCCTTTTTTCAGGACACTTTCAGGAATTAAAAAAATTTTAAACTTATTGTTTCTGCTATTTTTATGCAACAATCTCTACCCTGTACAGTCATGGCACAGTACTATAAATACATCCAAAAATATTTCTGAATAAAATTAATGGTGGCAAAGAAGGTGGAAATTTCTTATCTTTGAGAGTGTCCTGAAAAAAAGGGCTGAGAGTACGATGAGTACTCAGAGAAATGATAAATTTATGCATTTTTTATTAACACTAAATATTACTTTAAAGATACAATAAATGTTTCCCTAGGAAAAAAAGTGGTACCAATCGAGGCGAAAATTTCTCATCTTTGGAAGTGTCCCGAAAAAGGAAGGGGTAGTAGTTTCAGTTTTTTATTTATTATTATTATTATTATTATTATTATTATTATTATTATTTCAGGACACTTTGAGAAAGGAGAAATTTATGCCTACCACTTTTTTTATACAATAATTTTTATCTTGTTTAATCAAGACATATTACTTTAAAAGTACAATAAAGAATTTCTGTAAAAGTAAAAGTAGTGGCAAAACAGGGAAAAATCCCCACCCCCCCTTAAAAATGTCCTGAAAAAAAAAAAAAAAAAAAAAAAAAAAAAAAAAAAAAAAGCGGAGAATACGACCATTGCTTTCAAGAATAACAACTTTCCACCATTTTTGCTACGCTATTGTTTTACAATAATTTCTCTCCTATTTAATCACGGCACATTCCTGTAAAAATACGGTAAAACATTCTGTATAAAAATAACGGTAGTAATTATAGCGAAAATTCTCATCTCACTAATGGCAGGACTCTGAGTAGCTTCCTGTGTTTTTTGGAACACTTAGCTCAATTCTTTCATTCCTTTTCGCCGTCCAGACTGTCTTCGTCAACGCACGCAACCGGTCCTCTGTCGCACTTAGCATTTGTCAGAGAGATTTTTCATTTTTATCTTATTTCATTTTTTTTTTTTTTTTTTTTTTTTTTAAAATCTCCTGTAGACTCACTCAGAAAAATCTCTGCTAATGTGGGGAAATTTTTGAGACTAAATTCTAAATTTAAAGCTTTTAAAAAGCCATCGGCTTTTTTTTTCTTTTCTGAAAAATTATTTTTATGATTTTTACTTTACATTTTCGATGGAGGTAAGCATTGGTTGCGACAAGGGTTTAACCTGGCAAAAAAATTACTTTAGCATTTTAGCGAAAATAGGCAAGCACTATTTTAGCTTTTTCGAAAGTTAATTCTATGGATACCATTGATTTATTTTATTTAGCTTTGTTATCCTCAGTTTTATTTTCTATTCTTTTGTTCATTGATGATTTTAACCAAGCATCCATATTTGTGACTTTAAAAATATGAATCAGGGAAACTATGTTTTGATTTTAACAATAAAAAAAGAGGTACTCATATCATATGTGTAAAATGAAAAAGCAATTGAAAAATTAAGTAAAGTGTAGTTGTAGATAATCGTGAAATTCTAGTGCTAAGAATGCTTCTATGAATCAAATTATGAATTCTGACATACTTTAAAATATTTTTGCATTTAAATTCAATCATTAAAAATAAATTCAAATTACTATATAAATAATCATTCCCAAAAATTTCAGTCCTTTCGTAGTATTTGCCTGCAAATAAAAAAATAAAATTAAAATAAAATAAATCAGAGTTATTATATAGAGATATTTTATCCAGTTTTAGCTTTTTAGCGAAATTCTGACCGACATGTTTTAGCAAAATATGATACCATTTAGCAAAGTGCTAAAAAAACTAATGGCAGTTTAAACCCTGGTTGCGACCATATGCTGTTACTCCGAAACACTTACGTTGGCGCTAACGATCTCTAAAAGAATCCTGGGAAAAAAAAAAAAAAAAAAAAAAAAACGGAGACTTTTCGAGTTTTGATAGTTTTAATCCCCTGAAGAAAACAAGTAAAATTGGTTTTAAATGCAAATATTGGAGTTGTTTCATTTTTATAATAAAAAGGTAGAAAACTCATTATTTCTAATAAATTATAATTAAATATTTTTATTTAACATTTCGATCACGGGTTTTATTTATACGTCTATTACTTATATCTATAGAGTACTTCCACTGATTCACTCACGCACTCACTGATTCATTAACGGACAGCAAAATCGACCGGAGCCACTGACTCGAAAATGGGCCAGATTATAAAACATTTATTGTAAGCAACCCCTAAGAAACGATTCTACAAAATTCGCTCCTCAAGGGAGGCATCAGAGGTATTTCACGTGTATATATATTGATATGCATAGGTGCCAACATTTTAACAAAAAATTTTTTTTTGCAAAATGTTTCATAATGTTTTGTCGTAGAAAACTCATAAAAAACTCATTAAAAATGTCAGATAGGTAAAAAAAAAAAAAAAAAAAAAAAAAAAAAAAACTTTAAAGTTGGTAGTTATGGATATGAGAAGGATTTTCCCATTACAGTAATTTTGTTTGTCTGCATAACTCATTTCTTAGAAGAGCAATTTTTTTTTTTTTTTTTTTTTTTTTTTTTTTTTTTTTTTTCGTTTGTTAAGTTTGTTGCCATTTGAGGGTTATGTTTCTTAAATGAATTATTTAAAAAATAATTCCGTGTAGCATAACTCTTTATGTTTTTGAGATTTATTAATAAATAAGAATATAAAATAAAACATACTTATTATTATAAGAAGCATTTATTTAAATACTGGACCAGCAAAGCGGACAGACACAGTTAGGTAACAACAAATCTAAACAAAAGATTTTTTTTTTTTTTTTTTTTTGTAAATATAGCAAAGACACTTTTTTTTACATCAATTGCAATACAAGTTATAACTATTGTTTCCTTTTTGTTTCTGTATTTATATACTGCAAAAGTTTATATATAGTATTATACATTATTATTATATATATATATACATATGTATGTTTGTTTGTTAAATTTCATCCAGAGCGGTACTTTCCCTGAGCCTTCCACCACTATTTTAGAATAATGAATTCATATTTTAATTTATAGACTTAATTCATCACATAAATTTTTACTTTTATAGTGGATGACAGAAAAAAAAGAATAAACGTAAGAAAGACGTATGAACTATGTATGAAACTACAAATTGAATTTGATTATATAGATATGTATGGTGATATATGTAATAGCATGTCCATAGGTGCCAAATTATACGGTTTTTTACTACCACTATTTCTTTATAAAAATTTTTAATCAAGTTTAATCGCCTGAAACTGATGAAACGAATACTAAAAATTTCTATAAAAATTTTCCGGTAGCAAAAAACCGTACAAGTTGGCAGCTATGCATGTGCTAAAAATATTACTATAATATATATTAATACATTTTATACTTTTAAAAATACTTTAAAAGTAACACTTTTTACTTATGATATGCATTTTATAATAAATTAATACTTTTTACTTATTACCTTACATAACATGTAAAAAATTTCTATTACTTTTACACAAATTGATTTTTTACTGACAAATACATAAAATATTTTAAAGTCACAGTTAGAAGCAAGCAAGAAGAAGAAAATTGGAAATTTGATGAAACGTTTAAGGATAATTTTATTCTTAGAATTATGTTAAATTCAGCAGTCTTTTCTTTTATAAATGGTTTTTAGATAAACTCGGCTTTTTTTTTTTTTTTTTTTTATTTCCTATCATATTATACGTATGAGGGACTATGGTTTTCATAAGTATTTTCAACATTGTTTTTACATTTTTTACTCGTTTTGAGCTTTAGTAAATTTGTTTATAAAAAAAGTCAAAAAATAAAATGTTTGTGGGTCAATACGTTTGTTAGTTCATTACTGAGTTCATTAGTTAAAATGTGTAGTCTTTAATTAAATGAAAAATGATGAGAAAAATGTAGCACTAGTTTCAAAGTTTAATTATAATATTAACAAAAACACTATACATGTCCAACATTCTAATTTAAACACATTGTGTTTTCTTTTTCTTTTAATAATATGGGGGAATAAGACAAAATATTGCTTAGACATGCATGATGAAGGAATTATTTTAAAGATGTTAAACGAGTTTTAAAATATCATTTAGAACATTAATAATATGATCATTCTACTTTAAAAACTTTGAAAGGAAGAAATAAAGAAAAGAAAAGAAATAAAGAAAAGAAAAGGAAAGAAAAAAATAAAATAAATAAAATAAAGTAAAATAAAACATAGACGTCCATTATATAGGAAATATGCAAATCAGATTTAGGATATCATTTATGATACTCGCACTAACATCCTTCTTTTTGAGCATTCTATTTTCAAGACGTCATCGAGCGTTGTTCGAAAATTAATACATTTACAATATTGTAAATTATGCAATAGTAACATTTCACATAAACATAATTATGGGAACATTGGCATCGAAATGAATATGTTTTTGAAAAAAAAAAAATCTATAATAAGAAAATTACTCAGTAAATTAGGATAAAGTAAAAGTAAGGAGGGAGTGTAGCCTCGCGAACGGATCGCAGAAGTCTGTTAACATGCTGTTTGAATGGTAGATTTTATTTTTATTTTATTTTTTAAATGTATGTAATATGCCCTGAAGTAGGAAATTATGAAAATAAATATAATTTGGGGAAGTGACCAGAGTAATGCTCTGCTAAGAAGTTTTAATATGTAAATTTTAACAGAAACATCCAGTTTTTTTAATTACTAAAAATATAATTTATGACTTGTATTTTATATAATTTTATATAATTGATACGGATTATTCTAAAAAAAAAAAAAAAAAAAAAGATTTCTTTTTATGAAATTTGCCAATTCTTTTTATATTGTGCTTAAGAAATGTATTAGGGTAATGTATGTTTTATATTTAAATAGAAAAGTGAGACACGGAAGTAAATTATCAATGTAAATCATTATATTTCAATACTATAGGATGTATCTCACTTCGCTGTTCAACGAAAGAAAACGAATCACTTTTGTTACCCATTGACAGGGAAAAAGGATTTTCAGAAGGTCCCATCCCGTCCAATATTCATTTTTGTGCAAAGAAAGATGCGTGTTCTAGAACACAGGCATTGTTGCCAACTTAGCACCTTTTGGCTACCAGAAAATTTCAGTAGAATTATTTATTTTATTTTATCAGTGAACTGTAAAGTTTTTCACCGATAAAGTAAAAAATAAAATAAAAATAAAAATAAAACAAATAACTACATTTTTTCGTTAACCAAAAAGTGCTGAATTGACAACTATAATCACAAGTGCTACACTCCATCAGCATTCGAAGTCGAAGCACTTACTTCAGTTGAATTCGATGGTATGTCTTTTTCTTTTAGAGATAGCCAGGAAAATTAAATATGTTTGATTATTATATCTCTCTAAAATGTAAAATAGGAAGCGTGAGATCTGACTCTAAAAGAGTGAGACATAACTGTTGAACATACAAAAAATGAAACCAACCTCTAAAGAAAGAAAATTTTGTTTCTGAAAAAGTGAGATATTTTACTTTTTGTTAAATGTAAAAAAAAAAAAAAAAAAAAAAAAAGGGAAGTAACGCAGTTTTGCATACAAATCTGCGACGATTTCTTTGAAAAACTATTAGTTTAAAAGAAAGTAGTAACTGAATCGCAATAACTGATTGCAATAACTGACTTGCTTTGTCACACTGAATCAAAAAGTAAGTTACTGAAACTGTGGGTTGAGTTTTGTGACTGATGTTAATTATTAGCAAAATATTAATGCGAAACACTTGAAACTTTTACATATGTTAGGTTTTAATACGTATTACAAAAATATAAATTTCCATAGACTTTAAGCTGTTATGAGCTACATATTTGCATCATTTATTTCCTTTATATTTTATATTTTCTGAATATACATATATATATATATATATATATATATTTTTTGTTTCTGGAAAAAAAATATTTGATATACATTACAAAAGCTAAAGCTTAAAAAAATATCAGCCGTTTGGAGCAAGTTTGTAATAGTTTTTAAAATATATTTGAAGCTGAATATTTACTTCTTATACTCATGAAAAATCTTCTTTAAGTTCTTTTAAATAACTACATGTGGAAAATCAAGCATAAAACCGTATTTCATATTGTTTTCGCAAAATAGTCAATAGATAGCAGCAGTAGAGTATTCGTCACTGCAAGAAAAGGTTCATATTGCCATTTAGTAGTGCGGAAGATGACTCTTCACTCTTTGTGACCGAGTGACCAAATTACCAAAACTTACTATTTCCCAAAAAACGAGAATTGAATTTGCGGCACTAATTATAGTATTGTCAAAACAGTGACCTGTTTTCTAAGGAATGAGGTTTTCACACCAAATCCTGCTTTAGAGGTTATATTCAATTCACCCGTTAGCGCCCAGTGTCCTCATTTGTGGACAGCTAATAAATGGCACATATTGGTGGTTTCTTGGAATGATTTCTGCTTTTTTGTGACAGTTTATAGCGTCACTATAAATGATCTCTGAAAGTTTTATGTACCTACTATTAATTATTATTTTATAATTTGGATAGTCATTTTACGACTTTTCATTCGTCGCACATATATTTGTTTTTTGCGCAGGTGTACTAACTTAAATAAAGTTGAATAATAATACATATTATAACACTTTATTTTCGAGATCTTTGTCAACATATAATAAGAAATTAATCCGTTATCTCGAAGTTTTTCTATCTCGAAGATTTCTCGCTAGAACACTAAACGTCAATAAATGAGGATAGGCTTAAAGTTTAAAACTATCAGAAGAATTGTTTAAGTCAACATATTTCACTGTCAGCTGTCTATATTAATTTAGAAGTGAAATAATCAGCTAATAATATTTTGCGAAATTATTTCGGGCGTTGACGGGTTAATATAGCCTGTACTAATATTTTTACAAAGGATATATATATTAATTAAAACTGTTGTTGGAGTAAAACTATTTGTTATAACACGAGGAAAATAATATAAATACTTTGGCTTCAACGGAGGTGAGAGATGGCAAGGAATATGGAAGCGTTCTTGAAGTCCTGGTAAGATATTAAACAAAGTTTGTGTGGCAAAAAAAAAAAAAAAAAAAAAAAAAAAAAGTAGCTTAGGGTTGCCAGAAGCTTGAAAATCTTTCTCAGTCTGAAATGAAATCTGCTAGCGATTTTGTAGAATGTACCAATCGTCTGTCAGTGGAACACTGCGAGGTAATTCGTTGATTACTCTTCTTGAACTAATGCAGCGCTATTTTCTTTATTTTTTAGAACGCATAATCGCTTTATTGTATTATTTTGGGAATACTCTTCGAATAATGCACATTTGTCGACGAGATAATGCCAGTTTATTGACAAACCCTTTATCACGCGTACAAAAATATTAATGTTTTCGTAGCCGTACGTTTAAATAGATGGATGTACAAGGAAGTAATATTTAGTGCGTATTAGACTAATTTTTATTTTTATTATTTCTTTTAGTTATTATGCACTTAATCAATTTGGTTAAAAAAAATAAAAAATAAAAAAACACTAATATTTGAAACATAATTTATGTGCGATTAAAACAGAAATAAAATAATACTATACATATAGTATTATTTTATCACATCATTCACATATATATACTTACACACACACACACACAAATATATATACTATTATGAATACCTCTTCAGATATTGCATAAAAAGAAATGATATCACTTGGAAAATATACATATATATATGTATATATATATATATACATATACACATATACATTTATGTTTTCGTTAATTGTTTTATGCATAAAATTTCAAAGCGCTAAGTTAAACAACATTTTATTAAAAACTTTTTAAAAATAACTCAATACGTTATCTAAAAAATAAACATAATATATATATATATATATATAAAAAAAAAAAAAAAAAAAAAAAAAAAAAAACATTAATGTTTCTGGAAGCATAAACAATTAAGTGAATGTCAGAATTATTAAAACTAAAGATTGTTTTTTTCTTATTTTGAAAAACAAATTAATATTTTAATTAATGGCGTTTCCTCAGCAAAACATTAAACTAATACCACAATACAACTTTTTAAAAAAATATCATATTAAAAATATATATATATATATATATATTTTTTTTTACAAATACATTTTTTTAGTGAAGTA
This sequence comes from Salticus scenicus, assembly GCA_963930645.1. Lineage (NCBI taxonomy): Eukaryota > Metazoa > Arthropoda > Arachnida > Araneae > Salticidae > Salticus > Salticus scenicus. The sequence continues at coordinate 133,604,400 of OZ005656.1, read as the reverse complement.
AAGACATAATTAAAAACAGATTTTGATCATATTGAATCAATGACATTTTTTCATCCATTTCTCCTACACTCCTTAAAAATCAATTTAAACATAATTTATTGCAATAAAAATTCTGTCATGACAATCTTTTTTTCCCCGCTTGTTAAGGAAAATATTATTTAATAAGTATTTGGGACGTCAAAAATTATTAATTTAAATGTAAGAGAAAATATCTTTTTTTTAAAAAAAGCCAGAAAATAATTATTTTTGATATACGTTTAGTGAAGTATGAGAGACATTTTAAAAACATTTGATTTTTTATTTAAAAGATAAAGTGTATGTAGGAAAATAAGTAGTAGTGCATCTGTTTTATTATAAGATAATACTGCTCTAAGAAAGTAAGTACCGTTAATTTTTAAATTTGTTGTATGAGTATGAAACTTATGATTTTTGCATGGATATACAAAATTGAATTGTAACATTGTAATTGATTGCATTTTTCTTTTCTTTTTTACTTGCTACAACGAACCACGAACAGATTTACAAATTTAGCATTGTTCAGCGTCTTATTACAATTTTTAAACTTAAAAACTTCTTTACAGGCTATAAAATAAATGAAAGCATTACCGGTTTTGAAAGAACGTGTTTTTTTTACTTCAAGTGCAAAACATTCTCTGCTGCTTTTACGCCTGAAGAAAAAACGACGATGTCCTTTCGAAACTGGTAGAGATTTCATTAATTTTATGGTGTGTAAAGAAGTTTCTAATTTAAATATTGATTATACATCAGTTCTTTAATTTAGTATTATTACCCAGTAATAAACCAGTATTGAGTTTTTAACGATATTGAGTTGTTATTGAGCAATATCCCAAGAAAAAATGCAGTGCTCAAAAATGAAGAAAATGGATATACAGGGTTAGGAAGAAATAAGTTGTCCACTTCAGATGTCTATAGAATCCGTCCTATTAGTCAAAATGAGATAAAATTTTAACTACAGATAATTCAAATGATGCGCTTGACATTTATAAAAAAAATAAATTAATACAAAACTCCGCCGATAGATGGCGCTATAACACATATGGTACTTATTTGCATATATTCAAAATCAGAAAAAGCATTTGTTTCAGCGCATGCCTATTAGCATTATTCTTTGGATAAAGGACAATATCAACCGTTAAAGGCCATCAACTCTGCCTGATCTGAAGGACAGCATTCGGCGCCATGTTTTAGATATTTCTGCAGAATTACTCCGGTCAGCTGTTGAAAATATGATTATGCGATTACAGCACGTTGTTGAACATGAAGGGTAGCATATTGAGCAGTTTTATTAATGTTACTTTATTTTTCACGCATATTAAACATGGCTATGTGTATTACAGCGCCACCTACCGGCGGAATTTTGTACTACTTTTTTTTTTTTTTTTTTTAATTTAATAAATGTCAAGCGCGTCATTTGAATTATCTGTACTTAAAATTTTATGTCATTTGGACCAATAGGATGGATTCTAGAGCCCTCTGAAGTGGAAAACTTATTTCTTGCTAACCCTGTACTTAATTCTTCATTTGTTGCAAAAAGAAAAACATGCTTGTCTCATTTATGATTTATAGCATGTTTTCAAAATTAATATCGGTTCACTTGATAACTAGTTATAAATATGCTGAACTAAAAGAAGTTCTTTAATATAATTTCTACAAATTTAAAAAGAAAGAGTTCAATCACAATATTTATTCCCTCGAATTTCCTGAATTATATTCCTTGGCGGTTTCATACTTGTCCTTAAAAGAATACATTTATGAGAATCTACTTTTGGGATATCGGGATTCACGATGATCGATGCTAATTTTTGAGTGTGATAATATATTTAATAATATGTACGTGGGTTTTTTTTTAAATCGAGTATATTTGCTTCCGAGCTAGTTTCAATTTGTGACTTACTCAAATCTGACTCAATTTTACTCACTTGAGTATTCTAGCTCCTTTATTTTTTTCAGTGAATCCGTTTTTAGATCATCTTTTTATGTTAGTGAGCATTTTTTTAAAAATAATTTAAAATAATTCTTATATTATATTGAAAATTAAAGTCCCCAGTTTACTTAAAGGAATAAAATATTTAAAGTTATTATAATAAATATTATTTTTATTTGCTCACTAAGATAAAAGGCAGCAAGTTCTAAAAAAAAAAAATAAAAAAAAAATACATATATATGATTTGAAAAAAAAAAAAAAAATAAAAAATAAATAATAAATAAAATAAAATAAATAAATAAAAAAATATATATATATATATATATATATATATATATATATATATATATATTCGAATGGTATTAAAAAAAAAAAACCTTAGTATTACAAGATAGAAGGTTAGAAGGGAAAAAAGGCGAATCTTATTGGTGATCAATCTTTATGAGAGTATTTCTATGGAGAAATTTGGTACCCAAATTACTCATTACCTCTAATACTCTTTAAGTTTCCGTTTTTACATTCAGATAATTACATTCGGTGTTTATACTATTCAGATTACCATTTCATGTGTTTTATTTATTATTTTAAAAATTGATTTATATATATATATATTTATTATCTTTAAAATGCAATACTGTTTTATTCATTATTATTATTATTATTATTATTATTATTATTAAAATCAATTTTTTGAAAACTAAAGCTCATTAAACGATTATGAAATATTGAACGTAAAAACGGAAAAAAAAAAAAAAAAAAAAAAACATTAGGAAATGATAATTTTTGGTACAAAATTTCTTTACAGAATAACATGGGAATCGGGTGTCGGCGACGATCTTTGAAGAGTCCCCATAAGCACCGTAATCCTCGGTGGTAAGTGAGTGAGTAGCCTGAAAGTAAATGGCTACTGAAAATAGTCTGTTTGAAGAAGAAACTTCTACTTAATTAACAAAAATAATTCCTAGGAGGAAAGTGTCAGAATTATATAAAGGAAAAAATAAAGCTATTATTTCAGACCAATATACGGATAGCTTTGATTTTATGAAAACAAATACAAATCTTGAAAATATTTCTTTTATTACCACACTCTAAAATTTTAATACGAATTGGATTTTCTATAGGAAAACTGATAGTACTAATGCTTATATACAATTAAGATAATAGATGACGAAATTTAACGAAATACAATAAAATTGTCATTTATGTTTTGTCTATAATTAATTTCGTACTATTGAAAAAATTCTAAGAGTGATACAGTTAATGGATTTTGTGACGAACGAAATCTAGACGTCATATCTATTTAACTTTAGATTGAAGCTGGAACTTAATTACTTAATTAAATTTATGAAGTAATGCACGAGACTAGAATTATGAAGTGATGACAGAGTCAGATTTATAAAATAAATGAGCTTAAATAAAATGGTGGGCGTTGGACTATAATGGCATTTAATAACTTATAACTTAAGATGGCAGCCTTCTTAAATACTTTAACATCAATAAATAACCACCATTAATCTCAATTACTTTATTTAAACTTATTAACTCTTACTGCTTAGTAATCTTTCGTATGTGGGAGGATTCCCTGACGCCACTATACTACTCGACTTACTATCTTCAACTATCCTACTCTAAGCAGCTACCCCAACAGCCCTCTTACTCTAAACCGCCTTCTAAGTCGCTAACATCTAACTTCCCTTCATCTCGGCTACCTCTCAACTATATCTAACTCTCTTACTCTCCTTCCAACTAACTCCCAAAAGCAATCTTCCTTCTCCTTTTATACAAGTTACTTTCCAAACTTAGTAGCATATGGCACATTACAATTGCGTTTATCATTTATCATAGGAACTAACTCTATTGGTCGACTGAATCCTAAATTCTTCACATTCATGTTTTACTCGTAAAGTGCGAATTTTAATTTTAGCATTACGCTAACTTTGCTATACCTCACAATTTTTCCAATATTGAGTAAGACAAGAGTTTTTCATTATAAAAAAAAATGCGAGTGACTAATTTCTATTGTTATTATATCCCGCTTAGTATGCATAGAATTCTTTATTAAGAGTACGATAAATATGGTTGTTACAGTCGGTAACAAAAGTGCCCGAACACTAGCAAAAATTCCTATGTAAAAAAAGTACACTTCATATGGTTTTGTTAAAGAAATCCTTGTCGAATCCTGTTCTTAGTCAGTGTAAGAGCAGAATTCGATAAGGATTTATTTAACAAAACCG